>JAENHJ010000383.1:22500-592500 GCA_025330945.1 Mucuna pruriens | reverse complement strand
CACTTGTCTTTACTCATTTTCTCATATCTCAATCCTTATGTTCCTTCTCATAATGCAATGACATTATATCCAAATCAAGTCATATCACAAAATCACAACACATAAAATCTCTCAAAGCACACTCCTCCAAGGCTCACACACAAGGAAACCTACTCACTAAGTTCATCTCTCGCTTAGCAAATCAAGACTTCAAGGATCTTACACCCATTTTCACTCAACAAAGTATAACCCTCGCTTAGCAAACACTCAAGAGAGAGGGTACATATAACTCTATTTTTCTTACTTAGGGAAGCCACTTCTTGCTCATCGAGTCCCAAATCTCTCTATCTTGTTCCCTCGCTCTACAAGCTCCACTACTCACCCGACGAGGATCACAAGGGACACTACTTTTAGATCCTAACATTCTCACAAAATCTCTCAAAACACACTCCTCCAAGGTTGACACACAAGGAAACCTACTCACTAAGTTCATCTCTTGCTTAGCAAATCAAGACTTCAAGGATCTTACACCCACTTTCACTCAACAAAGCATAACCCTCGCTTAGCAAACACTCAAGAGAGAGGGTACATATAACTCTATTTTTCTCGCTTAGAGAAGCCACTTCTTGCTTATCGAGTCCCAACTCTCTCTATCTTGTTCCCTCGCTCTACCAGCTCCATTACTCACCCGACGAGGATCACAAAGGACACTACTTTTAGATCCTAACATTCTCACTCAACATACCTCACTATTTACTCAACAAGGGAAATCATGGTGCTTTTAGGGTTCTTATTTGCTTGGTTAGAATCACGATTGCCCAACGAACAGGCTCGATAGAGAAGAAACTCAGTGAAGAATGACGAACAACAGTTTACAATTTGCAAATTCTATAGAAAACCTAACACAAAATCTCACAATTGACTAGGGAAACTTAATCCATTCTATGTTTTTTCGCACAAACAAGTTTAGCACATAGAGGTACAAACAAATCATCACTCAATTTCAAGCAATTGCATCCAAATCACAAAAACCCCCAATCGAACCCCTAAGACCCTCAAACCAATGGCAGCCATGAAATTTCAACAATTAACCACACAATTTCACATAAAATTCAAATGCAAAACTCACATTAATCCATGAGTTTAATCCTCCTTTAGATACCATAAAGAATAAAATAATAACAGGAACCAACAAGGGGCTTAAGGATGACCTCACTACCTGTTTTACGTAAAGAAAGCCCAATAATAATAAGACAGTCTCACTCTCCCTTACCTCGTATGAAAAACAATAAAAAACATGACTTTGGGATTTATCTCGTCTGAATTTTCCTGCACAAGTTGTCTCTCATCTACTTTCTGGTCTGATAATATTCCAAAACTACTACCATTAATTAGAAATTGACTTTTTGACTGTTAGAGATACATATACTTTTTACTTAATGAGTCAAGATGTACAAGCCCAAAAGCATTTTCTTTTTTTTATTTAATTAAAAACCCATTTCAATCTGCACTTAGAATTCCCAAATAAAATTTATTTAATTAATGACATATATAAAATCATTTATTAATATATAATAATAATAAAACATCATATTTACAAGAAATAATAAATAATACAAAAATTATGGTGTTACAATTATCATTAATACAATTGATATTATTTTATTTTTATCAAAAGTAAATCTCAAATGAAGTTTACATGTTACTTATATATATATATATATATATATAATAGTTTTTATCTATTAATTTATGCTTTTTATCTATATATATATTTCATCAAATATATTTTAAAGTAATTAAATTAAACCAAAATATTATAAATTATTTTAAATTTAAATACATACTTATAAAATATTACTTTTAGTTATTATTGTTTGTGAAATATGTTTTAATAAATAAATTAAATAATAAAGTATACTTACATTTGTACATCATAATTTATTTTATTAACTATTAATTAAAAAAACTATTATGATATTTATAAATTTATTTATTTATTTATTATTGTTCAAAAAATTTATTTTAAACGAACTGATTTGAAAAAAATAAAATTGAGCATAAGTATTAATATAATATTTAATATTATTATTATAGTATTTATACATGTAATTTTTTTTTATCTTTAATTTTTGAAATATATTTTATTAACATATTATTGATAAAATTTTTGTATAATAAATATAATATATTTAATAATTTTAATTATGTATTAAATATAATTAAGTTTGTTAAATTTGATTAGATTTGATCAACTATTATTGTAAAGATCAAGTATCCATTAGCAATAAGAAGAAAATTATAAATCTCAAATACATATAAAACTATAACAAAGAAGAAAATTAAGGAAAAGTTGTAATAATAATAAGCTTCCTTTATATCTTGTCATTGATTTTTTTGTTGTTGAAAATGATAAAGGATAAAAATATATGTTCATTACTTATAATATAACAGTAAAAACAAAAAGAACACAATAAAATAATGTAACAATTAAATAAGAAGCGAAAAAAATAAGTAGAAAGGTAATACATGCAAAGAGGAAAAAAAAAGGAGAGATAATAGAAGACACATATAATGATGATATATATAGTTATTTGTTATTTAATGTTAAAATAGTGTATTTATTCTCAATTTCCTCTCCTCATCCTAGATGAACTTTCCTTTTTATTTGCACAAAAATCTATAACATTTTGAGCGAAATTTTCCTTTTGCAGAACATGGTACGAAAAAAAAAATCCTATGTCAATAAGATAAATAGTAAGCAAATGAAAAGATAAATAATAATATAAGAGGTTAGAAAGGCAATGAAAAATTAATTACACATTATAGGAAAAATTATGGTAAATGATGGTGCCCTTTCATTTTATTTTTTTTATTGTAATTCAATAAAATATGTGTATTTTATTAAATCCAATTACTTAAAAATATATATTATGAACAATAATAATTAAAATAAAAATTTTATTTAGTTGGTTCTTATATATATATTTTCAAATATTAGTTGATTCTTATCATTTTTATGTTAATAAATATAATAAAACACAATTCATATATTTAATCAGTCAAAAAATAATTCAAAATTAAGTTAAAAATAAAATAAAAATATCATTTTTAGGAAGAATATCAATGACTTAAGTTTGAGGATTAAAGACCAAAATATTTTTTTCAAATGATAAATAGTTAAAACAAAATTTTTCCTTAAAATAAAAGATAAAAAAATATAATTTAACTTATATATTAAATAGATAATCAATAAAGTAGTTAAAATCATTACTAAATACATAATTAAATTTGTCTTTTCTTTTGGTAGAATGCTACATTAAGGTAGCACTCAGTGTAAAGAAAAGGATTTTAAAAAATGTCACGTGGAACTTGATTAGTTTTGGTAAAAACCTAATTTAACACTTTATATAATTGTGATTGCTACGAAAATACAAGTAAGATTATTGTTAACTTCAAAGTAGATTTACAGAAAAAACTTAAGATAAAAGGAATTGAAAAGAAGAAAATAGATAAGGTTCAAAAATGACTCACCATTGACTTCACGAAAATCAGGTAAGAGAAAATTATATTCACCACAAGCATTATGGAGAATTTGATGAGAATTAAGTGTTACGCAAAATGCATGCTAAACTCTAATCCAAAAACAAGTCGAGAGAACTTTGTCAAATATGCATGCTACGCAAAATATCACAATTGAATCGAAGTTAGTTATAATTCAATTAGGATTAGATATATATTGATCCTACTTACAAGAGGCACATAAACTAACTAAATCAAAAGGCATTGGGCTTTGGAACAAATGCGGCCCAAAATCAAAGCTTCAAGCAAAGAAAGAGTGCATTCAAAGATGGATGTTGTCCAAAGACGTAGACATTGCCCAAACCATGTTGTCCAAAGGATCTAAAAGCCTGACCCGTCCAAAGCTCCAAATTTCTTTTTGAAACGAAAGTAAACTATAGAAACTACATACAAGGTCCTACACTATCCGAGGACATATTCCCAAAATATAAATAATACTAAGTCCTCTTTCAACATTCATTGCCTTCTAAAGAGTTCAATCTTCTTTTAAACTCTTTCTTAGAACCTCGTAAACCTCCCTTTAGTTGGAGGTTCCTGAAAGGTTTCTCCCTCTCCATATTCAAACCTGCCTTTGTGGATTCGTATCAATAACTTTCACGAAGAAAAAAAAATTCATTTCACACACGAAGAAAAAAAAAAATCATTTCACACAACATTTTTTACGCTCTTGTCACATGTGGTAAAATGCAAAGTAGCAAAGTAATTTTTGAAAGCAAGAAAGGAAAAAAGAGACTGTTTTTTAGAAATATAAAGAGGTATATGAAAAAGGTAATGATATAAAATAATATAATACACTAATTAATACAACGTGAATTTGCTCTCGTGGTACATTAAAAAAGAATTATTTATTAATAGGATTATATTTAATATGAAGAAGGTATAAAAGCTTTTTGTTTTCTTTTTTTTTAATTAATCACAAAGGAGAAGTACCGGATAAAGACTCCATTATTTCTATGGAAAATTTAGGGGTTCAAGAACCACAAATTACATCCATTTCCAGGCCTCAAAAATATCCATGTTTACAATATCTAAAGGTTTAGAAGATTGACAGTGACTATTAATGGAGAAAACGAAACTTAAATTGCTTATCCAAACCAATTGGATCATTAGTAAAATTTCTTTATTTAATTATAGGTGACAACTTACAGGGCCACAAACCACTCCAAAAGGTTTGAAATGTTTACTTCTACCTTAAGTTTTATTTTATTGTTGAAATATAACTAACCCCTTCAAAAATTTTATTTTGGCTCCCCAATCACCACATCTTTACTCTACCCTGGTACATGATGTCATACTAATCTATTTAGCTTTATGGATCAAACGTAGAACATAATTAATTTGAAAACTGCAATATGTAAAAAAATTTAAAAGAAAATGGCGCCTGTTAATAGTCGTGCGTGGTTAAGTTCAAAAAATTAAATGTCAAATATTAAGAAAAATAAAGATTGAATTTTAAGAGCCAACTTGTGTGCGTGAAGTAGACAAGCTAAAAGAACTAAATTAAGAAATAGAAAAAACTTGATTTGCAGAGGATTGCAATGTAGCATGTTATGTATAACAACAGCTTGTGATTTACAACAAAACTAAGCTATTGAATTCTCAAAATCCATTTTGCTTTTTCTTCATATGGTTTGCAATGATGATGATACCCATCTCAATTTTTCTGCCACACAAGCCATTGAGTAAAGTTGACTGCATGCCTCTTTGAGGACTTGAAGGAAAATCAAAAGAAATATGCCTCCAAAAGCAGCAACTCTCAACATTGGTCTTTCTGGTGGTGAGTTTAGTGTGAGGTAAACACAATCTACAGTTATTAAGATCCAGCTTAACCTTTCCATCAAGGCTTTGATGGACAACAATTTCCCTGCATAATTTTCTCCTGAGATTTTGCATATAATCCTCAAACACAAGACCCCCACAACAAAAAATGTGGTCATGGACCAACCCCTATACCTCACTAGTTTCCCTCCCACAACCAAAGCCTCTTTCCTGCACACACAAGATGCACACTCACCTGAAAATGTTGATGACATGAGTGCATCAAAGCCTGTATAATAAGGCAACACAACAGAATCCAGATACAAGCTTGCATGCAAAATTCCAGACACTGATGATGCCACAAAAAAGGTGTACTTAAAGTCCTTATCAGCTCCATTGTCAAAGGACAAGGCAGAGATGAGAACCATTAGAAGAATTGCAGGACCAAGGCAAGAGAGTGGGAATATTGTGTTGATTTGAGGACCCTTTGCAAAGGCTAAGATTATAAGTGGGAGGGATATAGGACCAGAGGGAAGAAGGAATCTTTTTGATTGGCTCAAAAAGATTCTTCCTCTTGCTGAGCCCATGTCCATTATCACTATGACAAGAGTAACCAAGTAAGAAGCTGTTGTGAAGAGAAGGACCAAGATATCAACAAGAAGAGGGTAGTTTGCAGGGTATGTTTTGTCACAGAAATAATGGTAAGGGCAGTTGATTGTGTCCAAGGTTTCCTCCACTTGCCAACTGATGCATTTGAAGAATGTGGCATGGATTTCATCTTGGTCCCATCCAGGTTGGAATGTTGGGTATGCTGGGAGCCAGGGCAACATATTCATTATATGTTCTGTTGGTAAATTAAATTTTGATCTTATAAATAAGAACCATGTGGATAATTTTGTTGTTGGTTGGGGTATTCAACTTCAAGTTGAACTGGATGAAGAAAGACCAACTAATCAATTCTATTTCCCAACTGATAATAAATTTGATAGCATTAAAACAACCTTTTTAGTTTTGTTCAAATATATTTCTTTTAACCCTTATAGAAATGAAAATAAGAAATAAGTTTTTTTCTCGAACTAAAATTAGTTTACTAGGAAATTTTTTTAAGGCTTAAAATATTTTTAAATTTCTCAATTGGATTAATTTTATTTTTTATTCTTCAAATTTAAAATTATTTTTTTAATTTTTACATTTTAAAAAATAATTAATTTTAGTAACTCATATATATGATAAATAGAATATAAAATTATTTATTACATGTATAATAAAAAATTTAAAAAAATTCTAGAATTAACAATGTTATTTGATATGCATATAACTATTTGATAAATAATAACTTGTACTTTATTTTTTAAAGTAAGACGAAGAATAAAAACCAATTATTTTAAATATAAGAAAAAAATACAATTTAAAATTTGGATTGAAAAACAATAATTTAAAATTGAAATATAAAAAACATATTTAATATTTTTTTATTTTCTTCTTTATAAAAAACTATTAAAAAGAGTCTTTACAATTTCCTTGGCCAATTGCCTTTCAGAGAGGAATTCAGTTCCTGTCTGAAGCAGACTGAGTAGTTGAATGTAAGCAAAACTTGTAAGGGTGTTGTTGAATTCTTAAGTGAAGAAATGGGTGTTAAGATTAAAGGCAACGTGACTCTAAAGGGAAAAGGATGCTGTTTGGTGAGTGATGAGCATTTATTGATTGTATGATGGACTGCCAAACTGATAGCATCAGCTATGTACAAACAAAAATTGGTATACCAACAGTACCTCATATGGAGCCTGGCAAAATATGTATACGATAATTACGTTTTGTTTTTCTTTTTTAGTTGTATGAGACAAATTAGATGCCACTCAACTATACAAGGTAATGAAATTCAGTATTTTTATTCATCTTAGAAAAGTGTATATTATATTGTGACAACCTAATCGGAACTCAAGATCATTGGGAGGCGAATCCCATGTCAATTAATGCATCCACCTTCTTCCTCAAGACAAGGTTAGGTTGTCTTTTTCGTTGCAACAAAAGTTAAAATTACAACATCTTTACTAAAATCAGAAGAGTTGCTATTACTTACACTAAATCTTTTATTCAGTAAAGTAAGTGGCTTTCTAGTGACCTAATCAAATCTTTTTGCAAACTGTCTGGTACGTCTTATCTACTCTGTATATATTTTATAAAATATCGTGTAACTGCTAAAAACTCCTTTTATTGTTTTGTAACGTGATCTTTTTTGTTTAGGTGTGGAACTATCTACCAATGTCGATGACTAATTAATTCCAGTAAAAGAATCCGACAGATTATTTTTAATAAAACATTTTTTTCAACTATTTTTTTATTTATAAAATTTGAATTCAAATTCTTATTTAAATAATTTAAATTCAGTACTACAAGTTAATGTGATACTATTTGGGTTTTATGTATTAAAAAAATAAATATCTAATTCATCAAAATTAATCAAAATAATTAACTTAGTTTTAATTAATAATATTATAGATTTAAATTTTATTCTAAATATACTTATTGAATGTATTCCTTTTAGTGAGGGAAATAGGTAATTAATGATTTCATAATGAATGAAGAGTATAAAAGAAACTAGAAATCAATTCATTCAAAGAGTTTTGTTTCTCATCATTAGGATTAGAACCTTGTTCCAATTTGTTTCTTATTTATAGAGTTAGAGGTAGTATCATTTTTATTAAAAAAATATCATTCTTATTTTTTATTTAGCTTAAATATATTTTTAAGTCTTTATAAATATAGGTTTGTTTGGTTTTAATCATTGCAAAACTTTCTGTCCTTTTTAATTTCTTATATTTATTGAGTGTTCTTTTTTAGTTCTTACCACTAACTAAATAAATAATATTAATTAAGATAATTAAGGGAATGAAGAATATTTTTAATTAAGATAATTAAATTACTTTTAGGTATACAATTCAATTAAATCATGGATTTATTATTTTATATAAATAAGATAATTGCATATAGTTTATTTTTATAATTTTTTTTAGTATATTATAAAGAGTGTTTTATTGTTTTTAATATTATTCTTAATTTTTAATTTACTACTTTACTTTTAACTTGTATTTTTTTTGAAAAAAATATTATTACTTTTGATATTGTTCTTATTTTCCAATTAACTAATTTACTTAGATATTTAATTTAATTTTAGTATATTATATTTATATTATTTTTAAATTTCAATGCATTAATTTTATCTGATTGTAGTATAATTTGCTTTTATATAATAAGTCATTGAGATATATTAAGAAAATAAATCATATTATAATAAGTCAAAATTAATTAATTAAAATGTAAAAAATAATATATTAAAATGAAATTATAAGCACATAATTAAACTATATGTTTTTCTAAAAGTATAAAATTAAAAGTAAATTAATTAATTGAAAAATAAGAATAATATTAAAGCTATAAATAATTTCAAATAAATTAAATAAAATGTTAAAAATAAATTAGAGAATTAAAAATTAAAAATAATAAAATTACTTTTCATAATATATTAAAATATAAATTATATGTAATTATCTTATTTATATAAAATAATAAATATATTACTTAATTAAAATACGTACCTAAAATAATGTAATGATTTTAATTAAAAATATTATTCATTATCTTATTTATTTTATTAATTATGTTAGTATTAAACTAATTATATAGATAGTAATAAGAACTAAATAAAAATATCAACTAAATGTCAAGAATTTTAAAAAATAAAAAGTAAAAAAAGACTTAAAATATATTTAAATTTTTTTATTTTTACGTAAGGTTGAGTGATGCTGCGTTATTTGCATGAATCATACCTCTGGCGCTAATACTTTAGCAAACCGATATGACCTATTCTTTTAATTGAAATTTTTTAGGTGGCGAGTTTGCATTTCAATTAATCAATTGGAATTGTTTAGGTGGGGGGCTTGCATTGAAAATAAACACATAATTTTAAGATATAAAACAAATCATACAATCAAAATTAATAAATTTTGAGAGTCATTTAAACTCACGAGTATTCACCTTTGCACGCACCATTTCAAAAGCCAATTGGAATTGATAAGAAAAAAACATTAGATAGGAATTTTTTAAAACAGAACCCTTGTATCACAATACTCACCCTTAAGTATATTTATAAAATCTTTTTATACTCAATTTCTAGTCAATGTATACTTCCTCGTGTCTAGGCTTAGTACATAAATAATATGATGAGTAACCCTTTAAGGAATTTAGAATAGATTTTGATATTAGAAAATGTTTTGATCTTAACTCAATCCAAAAAGTTAACTCAAGAAATAAGAGTGGATCCCTAATGTGTAAACTCTTTTTAAACTCTATTTATAACAAATGTAGGACTTAAGTTTTTTCCAATAATTAAGCCTTTAGTATCCAACTTTACCCATATCCATACTCATACGTATAATAATAATATTATTATTATTATTATTATTATCATTATTATTACTATTATTGATTTTATTATTATTATTATTATTATATTATTGTTATTATTATTATTATATTATTATTATTATTGTTATTATTGTTATTATTATTATTGTTATTGTTATTGTTATTATTGTTATTGTTATTATTGTTATTATTGTTATTGTTATTATTGTTATTGTTATTATTATTATTGTTATTATTATTGTTATTGTTATCGTTATTATTGTTATCGTTATTATTGTTATTGTTATTATTGTTATTGTTATTGTTATTGTTATTGTTATTATTATTGTTATTGTTATTATTATTGTTATTGTTATTATTATTGTTATTGTTATTATTATTGTTATTGTTATTATTATTGTTATTATTATTATTATTATTATTATTATTATTGATAGTGACTAAGAATTGGCTTAAACTTGGTCGGTATATAGGGAAAAATTCATAGATTTGGGGCAACCCTATTTCAGTAAATAAGAAAAGTGGGTAATTAAGAATTGACTTAAACTAGTAGATTGGAAAAAAAACCATAGATTTGGAGCAACTCTATAGTGAGTGGGAAAAACGAGTAACTCAAAATTGACTTAAGTAGGAAAAGCAACCCTAGTACAGTAAGTAGGAAAAGCAAGTATCTTGGAAGTGATTTAAACATGGCGAGTAGATAGAAAAAAATTCAAAGATTTGGGGTAACCCTTGTACAATGAGTAGGAAAAGTAATTGGGAATTGGCTTAAACTTGTCCTATAGATAGGAAAAAGGTCTTAGATTTGGGGCAACCCTAATGCAATGAGTAGGTAAATTGAGCAACACATAATTGGCATAAACTTGGCTAGTAGATTGGAAAAAATTCATAGTTTTGGGGCAACCCTAGTATAGTGAGTAGGAAAAGCGAGTAACTTGTAATTGGGTTAAACTTAGCCTCTAGATAGGAAAAAATTAATAAATTTGGGGAACCTTAGTAAAGTGGGTAGGAAAAGTGAGTAACTCAGAATTGGCTTAAACTTGGCCAATAGATTGAAAAAAATTCATAGATTTGGGGCAAGCCTAGTATAGTGAGTAAGAAAAGAAATTAACTTAGAATTGGCTTAAACTTTGGCAGTAGACAAGAAAAATTCATAGATTTCAGGCAACCTATTACAGTGAGTTGTAAAAGTCAATAACTCGAAATTGGTTTAAACTTGGCCAGTAGATAGGAAAATATTCATAGATTTGAGGCCATCCTTGTGTAGTGAGTAAGAAAAGCGAGTAACTCAGAATTGGATTAAACTTGGCCAATAGATAGGAAATAATTTGTATCAATAATGGAACCACTATAGCTTTTGTCATTACCATAAAATGTGACTAAACCCCAATAACCACCACATCAATACACTTAATGACATAGATCAATAGGGATGAGTAGCATGAAAGTTACATACAATTTGGTCTCAATCATGCCTATTTCCAACTTATTCAACTTTAGCTTTTAATGAGATCAATATGAAGTTCTTAACTACAAAATAATTTTGCTCACAACAAGACACAAATAAGTTAATTAATAAACTCATAATCTTTAGTTCTTCAGAATATTAAAATAACATAAAATTTGTATCAAATAAACATAGACATAGAACATAAAGAAGAACTCCCCACTAAACTATGGTAACATTAAATACAACACCCATATGAGCAACATGCTTGAGAAAGACTTTGGGTGTTAAGCCCTTAGTTAGTGAATCAACTAGCATAGATCTAGCCCTATACATTCTATATAAATATTTTTTTCTTGAACCCTTTCCTTAACTACAAGATAATTGATGTTGATAAATTTCAACTTTGTGGAACTCCTATTGTTGTTGGAGTATAGCACTGTTGAGTCACAATAAATCTTGAGTGACCTTTTAATGGTGTTAATCACACGTAGGCTTGTGACAAAATTCTACAGCCATAACCCATGTCGAAGAAGCTACAAGAGTTTATTTAATAAACTTATAGGAAATAGCTCATTCAGCTATCATATAGATATAGCCTGATGTGGAATGTTTGTTATCTGGGCATCCAGTAAAATCGAAGTTAGAGTAGCCAATGATTTCTAAACTATTAGACTTCTGATAAGCAAACATGTAGTTTATTGTTCTCTTCAAATAGAGCATCACATGCTTTACTACTTTCTAGTGCTGTATACTAGGATTATTCATATATCTTCTTAGGACTCCCACTATAAATGTTATGTTACAAAGAGTGCAAACATGAGCATACATAAGACTCCCAAGGCTAAAGCATAATGAATCTTTTCCATCTTTCCCCTTTCAAGATCAACATCAGGGCATTATTTGAGACTAAACTTGTCTCCTTTATCAATGGGTGTATCTCCTAGTTTACTATCTTTCATGTTGAATCTATCTAAAATTGTATTGATATAGCTCTTTTGTGATAATCCAAGAGTATCTTGAGAATGATCTCTAAGTATTTGGATTCCTAAGACAAAATAGGCATCCCAAGATCTTTCATCTCAAAACTTTTTGCGAATTTTTTTTTGTTTCGTTCAATAAGCATATATCACTGTGGGCTAATAGGATGTCATCAACATATAATACTAGAAAGAGAAATTTACTCCCACTAAACTTTTGATATATGCAATCATCAGCCAAATTTACCTCAAAACTATAAGTGGTAATAACTTGGTAAAATTTGTAATATCATTGATGGGAAGTCTATTTAAAGTTATAGATGGATTTCTTTAATTGGCACACTATAGACTTTTGATTGGTTGAAACATAGTTTTATGGTTGCACCATATAGATTATTTCATCAATGTTTCTATTTAGAAAAGTATTTTTTTTTACATCCATCTAATGTAGCTCTAAATCAAAATGAGTTACTAGTGTCATTATAGTTCTAAGAGAATCTTTCAAAGAAATCGAAGAAAAATTCTCTTTATAATCAATGTCTTCTTTTTTAATAAAGCCTTTAGCAACAAGACAGACTTTATATCTTTCAACATTACCCTTCGAATCCCCTTTTGTTTTAAATATTGATTTAAAACCAATGAGTTTCACATCTTCAGGTAATTTGACAAGATCCCAAATATCATTGTTAAACATCAATTTTATCTCATCATTCATAGCATCAATCCATTTTTTAGAGTTAAAACTTTGCATAATTTGACTAAAGTTAATTGAATTTTCCTCGGTCAAACCCAATGTCATCCTCAAGTTCTTGAAAAATATAACATGATCATCTGAAATTACATTTTTTATTTTCTCTGGTGGATCTCCTTAATGACACTTCTTGAAGTTGTTGAGTTTGAACTACAAGTGGTGCTTGGGGAGGAATCTCAATGTTGTCCTGTCTTTGAGCGATATCAAGAGTAACATCATTATTAATTACCAAATCTATTTATTGAACAATGATAGACGCAAAGACTTGTTCATTGTCAATAACAAGTTCTTCAAAGACAACATTCCTTATGTTTCCTTCCCCTCCAAACTCAACTTCCTCATGGATTTTGCATTTCTCGTCTCAAATAAGAATCTTCTGTAGGATTATAAAACTTATATTCATGAGACCATTCACCATAACCAACAAAGTAGCAACTAACTATCTTTGAGTCCAGCATACCTTCATAGCTTGTAAGGGGTTTTAGTGACTACTTTACTTGGTACCCTATTGAGGATATAAACGATCTTCAATGCCTCTCCCCAAAGTGACTCTAGTAGAGAAGAATGAATATCATGTTTCTTACCATATCTTTAAGTGTTTGAATTCATCGTTCTGCAATTCCATTCATACTAGATTTTTCCAGTATAGTATATTATAAATTAATTACACACTCCTCGAGAAAAAAGATAAAGTACCCTATATGTTACTCACTTGCTCTATCATACATGCACATATTAAAATAATTTTGTCCATTCCATCCCAAAGCCTCCATCAAAACCTCATTAATAAAAAAAAAACCCCTAATCTATCTAACCAAACCAAGTCGGTATCCCCTTTCTCGCTCTTTGTCTCAACACCTCGTTCTCCCCCCTCTCATGTTTCTCTTCCACCCGCTTTTTGTCTCCCGCTCGCGGTCATCCTTTTCTCTCTCTCACGCGCTCTCTTTTCTTCAGTCGCCCCCACGCCCCCATATTTATGTGTTTCAAGTTAAAACGGGTCAGGTCTCTTGACAGTGAAAAGCCCGTATGTTTGTAAAATTATGTTTTTTACTTTTTTTTTGTTGTTATTTTGGGCCATCCTGAATCCCCTTATATATCTACTTTTATTTGCTTCTTTTATTATTACACCACTCGGAATGAAACTAATTGTCCTTCAATTCTCTAACTTTTTATTTTATTTTTACTATTATTTTGCACACCTGATGTATGGTTCTTGTTTCCTTTTATTATTATTTTTTATTTATGATTCGTATTTCCTTTTTCATATTTCATTTATTGATATATGATTCTTCTTTCCTTCATTCATATATATTTTTTACGATTGAAGTGATTTGATTCTTTAATTCATTGCAAAATTAATTAGCATCGTTACATTACTTATAAAATGTTATATTATTTTCTTATGTATCTAATGGAAGTTGCTTAACTATACATGAAGAACTTCAAATTAATTGTTATTCTAATGAGAGTTCCTTTCAACAATATCTTCTCTTTCTAATATCTCATATTCTTTCATTTTACGTATATATACACAAATGGTAAACAACTAATAAGAAATGATTGCTTATATAAGAAAATTTCTTCCATTTCAAGCAACGCAAAATTACACATAATATATCAAAATATTATTTTATTGTTATGTAACTCATAATAATTGTAGATGTTCTAAATAAAATAAAAGAGGTTAATTTAAATATGACACTTTGTTAATCTTACAATTTTTAACAATATGATGATTTTATTTTTTATTATAAATAAATCATTATAATTATTTTCTTTATTATTTTTTTATAAAAGTGAAACTAAAAGGAATTATTTAGGTGTAACACTTTGTTAATCTCATATTTTAATTTGGGACATTTGAGTTGTAACAGGTTGATGCTCTTGTTTTTCTAATTTCTAAATAAAATATTACAATTATTGTCTTATGAAAATAAAATTAAAAGGATGAATTTAGGCATGATTCTTTATTAATCCTATTATTTTAAATTGGGATATCTGTGGTGTGATAACTTGAAGATTCCACTTTTTTTTTTATAAATAAATTATTATAATTATTATGATGGTTATTTTCTTATTAAAATAAATAAATAAAGGATTAATTTAGGCTAATGCCTTGTTGATAATATGTTTTAACATGATAAATCTAAGTTGTGACAGCTTGATAACGTGAACTCTAAAAAAACATATTTAATATAGAAATATTTTCTAAAGAATTACATCACTCTGAGTTTCTTGTTATACTAGAGGATACATAGGAGCAGGAGTGTCCTTGTCGATGTTAATAAATTTTCAAAAATATTTTCTTTTTAAATATAAAAATAACATCATTTAGTTATTTTTCTAAGTTAAAAATATAACAATAAAATTTTATTTTTAAGAAAAAGGGTAAAATGAACCATTAGGATTAACATAACAGTGAGAGATTTGTGTAGTATGCATAATATCTTAGTTTTGAATCTTGTTATTGTCATTTTATTTCCTGACTTTATCAAAAAAAAAAAAACCATTTTCTTTAGTATATTTTATTTTCTTAATAAGATAATTTTTCCAAATTTTTTTCTAAAAATAAACATTGGTAGAAACTTCACTATATTTTCTTCTCCTTTTTGTTGTCTTCTCATTGTGATTTCAGTCGCAACGACAATAACACTAAAAAAATTTTCACTTTTTATCTCAAGTTTGAGATTGAACTTAATTACTTAAATAAGTTAAGCACAAGTTTTACAAGTTTGATAATAACAACTTAGAAATAGCTCTTTAGAAATAGTTCTTTTATTTAAATCAATGATAGAATTTTACAATTTTTTTTTATATTTTTATATTTATTATATAAATATGTAGACTTTGTACATAGTATTAAAACTAATTTTTAGAATTCTTTTTTTAAGGGAAAAAGTTATAAATTTTTTATTTACTGAATTATGAAAATATAATAGTCTAGAAAATTTGAATTTAATATACCACATGTTAAATAATATTTCCATATGTAAATTATTATCTAGTATTAAAATACTTATTAAATACTGAATTGATAAAATTAAAAATAAATACTTAAAAATATTTTTAATTCCTATAATATATTTTTTTATTTTATTGTAGTCCTTATAAAATATTATTTTCAAAATTAATGATACTTGTAAACTTTTTATTTTTTATTTCTTAATGAATTCTCTTTATCTGGTTTTCCCAACCCATCAACGTCAACTAATATATAATTAAAATATAAAAATAAGATATTTAAGAATGAGTTGTCTAATATACCCTAAGTTCAGTCGGGGAAAATTATCTCTAGAGCAACAAAATAACCCTAAGATTATACTAGACTCATTTACTTTTAATACACCAAGATATCTTAATTTTAGCATTAAATGTTGTATACAAGAATAACTATGCACATTTATTACTTGTATATTACACTTTTACCATATTTGAAGTACTTTTGAGCAAAAAAAAATATTCGTTTTCGACCAGCTTTTTTGTCAACCACAAAAGGCAACAAGAAAACAAGGGTTAGTTGGTATTCCTTTCACATTTGCATAAGACAGTCTTCTTCCGTACATTAAAAAAAAGTCGTCTTATTTGTGAAACAAATAAATAAAAGTAGTTGATATTATTCCTTTTATATTTGTGCAAATAAATAAGTATGGAAAAAATAATTCTCACTCTTTTTCATTTTGGTGGGTATAATCTCTGACTCTCTCTTTTTATGAACGCCACACTTTTCATATTTTGTTTGATAAAAAGGAAAATTGGGTTTAAATATTAAATCATCAAGGTTTTGGTTTAATGGTCACAAACTTGAATAAATATATCTTAAATTTAATTCTTCTAATATAAATGATAGATTTTGGAGGGGAGGAATAGATCGATTACTTACGACAGTTGAATAGTTGATTGAAAAACTAAAGGAACCGAATGTTAATAATTTCATTGTTTATTATATATCTTTTACTTTAAGGGAACCAAAATCTTAATTATTAATTTTAAAACTAATAATATAACTCCAAACTTTTTCCTAAAGAATAAAACTCCCTTTAGAATAAATTCATACATGTAGAATATATATATATATATATATATATATGAAGCTTTTATTAACGATAAATTCTACGCATGCATATTATACGTGTGTGAAATGATCTGCATACTTTACAAGTGTCTTTAGATTTACATCCAAGTGATCCAACTCCCACCATTAATTTTATCTTATATAGTGGCATAAGATCATTCTATTAACCGAGAGAATGGTGCACTTTTAATAAAAAGGGATATAGTTAAAACTAATATTATTGATGAAAGATTCTCATAATAAATGTAAAAAATTATTATTCAAAATATAGAAATTTATGACATTCACAAATATTATTTAATCTTAAACATTTTTTTTTATAGTGGTGCAATTTTTTTTTAGTGATTTAATCTTAACGCATAAAACATGTTCTAAAATATTATAGATATTTGTGATTTATGACATTCATACAAATTGTAATGTTCTGTTTTTCACTTATAATTTTTGTTGGATAAATCACACTTTCTTTTCTCGTAATTTATTACCTTTTAAATTTAATTTCTAATATTTTGTGCTATTAAATTCTCTTACAATTTAGATTAAAGTGAAAAGGTAGCATGAACTAAGTATAATACTTCTGCGTTGCATATATTTTTTAATATGAAAAATAATGTAAATATATAAAAAGTTTGCTACAAAATAAATTTCTATCAATTTATTTTATAATGAATGATTTGTTGCATACAATATTTTACATATGTTGTCAATTTTTAATGAGATTAATTGTAAATCATAAAGAAGGAGGTAAATCACGACCTCGTGTGACCAAAAATTGTAAATGTCAACACATATATAGAAGTTTTAACGAAGATAAACCCATCAAATGAAAGACTTTAACAAAGATAAGAGACAAAAACAACGAAAAGGAAAAGTTCACTGAAGACTAAGTCAAAGCTTGAAGACCAAAATCAAAGACATAAGTACATTATAAATATTTTGTACTTGATGTTCTTTGTTGAGATTTATTCGTTTTCGGAATGACAAAAAACTATGTCTCAAATTCTAATGTATCAAGTCAAGTTTAGAAGAAAGTTCTGATAATGACTCTACATACAAGGAACGAAAAAAGAACCAATATCCCTTATCAGAAGAGGACAACACACATAACTAAGAATAAAGAAAAACAACTTTTTCTGACACATCTTTTCTTTGTTTTTAGAAAAAGAAAAGTCTCTGCAAATAGCATAGCAAAAAATGTATTTTTGGTATTTAATGTTGAACTTACCACTCCTCATGCAAAACAACGTTCATCTCATACTCTTCTATATATTGGGATGATCAAGCTCGAAGAAAAGAAGAGAACGAGACATAGCAAAAAAAAGAAGAACACTCTCTGGATGACTCACTATGTTTTCATTGTATACTTGCTTTGTTAAGTGTAAAAGATCCATTGCTTTTTGAGATAGCTTGAAAAGGCTAAGTGTAAAAGAATACTTAGTGTTGTTTGTAATTAGGTATATCACAAGTGGTGTAAAACCTAAAGAGGTTGAAAACCTAAAAAGATTGAGAATAGTTGTTTATAAGTTTGTTATACTTTAGTGGAAAATCCTTCGAGTTGAATGGACTAAACATAACTCTTGTGGAAGAGTGAACTAGGATAAATATCCTATGTCTTTTCTTTTTTTCTTTTTTTTTCATTTTCTGCACCTCTTTGGATGGTCCTTCGAACAAGGGGTTTTAAAAGTTGACATATATCTTACATTTTGTGAAAAACTTTAAAAATCACACACAAAATTCAACTCCTCTTATTATGTGTTTCCTGTTTCTTTACACATGGTAAAAGATACATGTATCTAAAGATCATACTATAAATAGAAGAATGTCCTACCAGCATTCCAAAGGCCATTTTAAACTACTAACAATCATAAATAGCAATTGTCAAAACTCAAATACAATTAACTCCAATATCACATGTCCTATCAAAGAAAATTCCAAAACAAAGAAAGTAAAAGGAGGTAAATGAATAAGAGCCTCCACCTCATTCCTCTTGCTCCTACTCATCTTCACTTGCAAATGATGATCAACTCAAACACACACAAATACAAACAAAAAGAGAGTGAGGAACACATCTCACTCAAGCTTTATGTACAACTTTAACTTATATATCTGACATCTCGTATTAATTAGAACCTTGTGCTTTATTGAAAACATTTCTAAATGTCCAATTCCTTTTGTATACTTTTTGTTGTTGTGCTATTTTTCAAAGAAGGAAGTTTTCCTTATCAAGGTTTAAAGAAACAAGTCAATTTTGATAAAGAAGTGTTTTGATCAAAGCTTGTATAAATAAGAGAACAAGCAGAATGTGTTCCTACATATTAGTCAAAGGAAACATGTTTAAGGAAATAGAAAACAAATTTTTATGTTGAAACTTTTCTCTATCCTTAGAAGAAGACAAAAACTCTGCTATAGCTCTATAAAAAGGCTATCTTTTGTATTTAATATAAAGATATTCTTCTCTCCTCATATAGAACAACGACTCTCTTCTTCATGTCTATATATCCTACTCGAAGAAGAAGGACAAATAATAAGAATGCTAATATGAGAATCAAAATCTGGAAAAAAGAAAAGTAAAGTTAGTTTCCAATGCCTTTTTTTAAAATCTTGTAAAAGCTTTTCTAAGTGTTATAGCTTTAATTTTATCTTATATTTACTTTGCTAAGCAAAATTTTAATGCTCATCTAGTGAGTTATCTCTTTTGTAAAACTTTGTTTTTGTGATAGCCTAAAGATACTAAAAGAATACTTAAGGGTTGCTTATAATCAGGATGATTACAAGTGTTGTATAAGCTAAAGAGGTTTTGAGAATACTTTGTTGTAAAGTCTTGTTAACTTAGTGGAAAATTCTTTGTGTTGAAAGGACTGAATATAGCTCTTCTGAAACAGTGAACCAGGACAAATCCTTGAGTTGTTTTTCTCTTCCTTCATCTCAATTTTATTTCTACACCCTTTGGATTGTCTACCTTTGGACAACACTTTTAAAACTTATATTTGTCTTACATTTTCGAAAAGTGTTCAAAAAATCACATACACAATTTAATTCCCTTTTCTTGTATGTTTCATGTTTCCTTCATAGGAGAGTGAACTAGCAGGACACAACACAACCTTCTAGTTGACATGTCCCACTCTAGCATGATATAGTCTGGTAACATGCCGAGATCTACTCAACTTGCATGTATGTTGTAGTACAAGAGATCAGACATGACCATTGGAGGTTAACTACCAAGTTGTCTACAAGAGGTCTAGTAACCTTACCAATTAGGTTTGTATTTACTTCCTTACTCATCATCTTGTTAAATTATGTATGACACAGATATAGTTTATTTTATTATTTTACTTTCACAAATTGGGACGATGATTATCATTCTAGCCCTTTTGGATCTAGGTACTTCACCTTGCAAATCATAAAAATTAGTAAGTGTCATTCTTGCTTCTTTAGGCCAGATCACTCACTTTACAAGTGTTTTTCGGGCCCTAATCCTACCATCTCGTAGGCTAGGTCATCTATCCCATTTACACTTGCCCTATTAATTCATTTCACAATTTTAATCTCTTATGAACATTACTCAACATAACATCATATATATATATATATATATATATATATATATATATATATATATATATATATATATATATATGCAAACCAAAGCAACTCAACTAAGAAATCATACACAATTTACAATACAATAGACTATAAAACATACATCCAATCATGTTTAGGACAACATGGTGTGCTCCTTGAAGCACGACCGTGCATAACCAATGCAAGCCTTGTGCCGACGTGCTTGCCATAAGCACGACCTGTTCATCTTGATCAAGGGCATGCTCAATATTTTTCAACTTGCGAATTTCTAGAATTTGTTTGAAAACAGAAAAATGAGAGGGGAAACATAAGGTTCTTCTATGTTTTTATATACAAATATTCCAACGATTCTATACAATAAGATACACATAAATTCATCATAGTCTAAGAAGTTTAATCTCCACTTCAAAGACCTTCAAGAACATACAATTTCCAATACAATAATATATATAAAGCAATAAACATAATCTAGGGAGTTTAATCTCTCTTTTAGAAAACCAAAACATACAAAAGTAGAAGTGATGTGGATAACCTTTCAACCCACAATTATCCTTACACCCTTGAGTGAGACTTGTCACTCTCCCCTTACTTGGAATTTCAACTCTAAGCAAATACATTGTTCCTTAGTGTCATCCTTCTTGTTTCACCAACGTCATCTTTGAGAGTTCCTCTCCTTGGCTTTTTGTAGAGCAACATTGGTGTTTTTAGAAAACTAACATGTAACATTGAGGTGCTACAGGTCATCTCTATATAAAGCCATGAGGTAGGCTTTGTTGTTCACTTTGATGGCCCACAACAAGCATGAATGTGCTCACAGGTCACTTGACCAACATAGGCGTGCTCCCTTGAGCAAGGTTGTGTTCAACGACCTGAGCATGTTCTCAACTCAAAACAAGACTCAAAGCCCTCTTTCTCCAATTTTACTTATAAAACCCTTTTTTTTCATAACCAACACTTATTTCCCCAAAGTATAATTATTTGTTTAGGTGATAAAATATAACATAGTCAACCAATTATTTAATAGAATAACTATAAATAATAATAGCATGAAAATCAAAGTGTTACATTTTTCATCCCTTATTTTGAGAAATAGACTAGTTTTAGTCCCCCAAGATAACTTTGTTATGTAAAATGCATATTTGACTATTGAATTAACAACTCATTGTTAGTCAGTACATGTCATTTCCATTCCATATAGTTCAATGGTTTCACATTATATGTTTGAAAGGGATTAAAATCAAACTTTTACATATTTAAAAAGACTAAAATTAAATTTTTACATAGTTAAATAATCTAAAAAATATTTTATCATAATTATTGTCACAACCTAGTTCGTTACGAAACGCAGAATGGTTTTGGGTAGGCCAGAATGGACCCAGCCATAGGATAGTCGAGACCGATTCGGCCATAGGGAGTCACCACCGACGTTTTCTTTTGGAACGCCAGGAAACCGGGAGGAAGGCTGGTCAGGTCATCAAAGCCACGAGTTCGGGGGTTGGTTACACGTTAGGAACACGAGAGGTCCCAACATGTCTATCACTTGATAGTTACCTTAGGTTAACTGTAAGGGACAGGGATGGTGCTTGTGTTTGGGTTAGGTGAGGTATTTTGGAGTTGTGGGTTTCAAGACTTGATAGGAGTGTGCCTCTTGTGCCTACGTACCTCGGCTTTAAAGGAGTCAAAGTCCACATAGTTCTGGGTAAGGCCTAGTTTTGGAAGAGGGTGAGGTTAGGATGGAGGCCGAAACGGCTTGTCCCGTCTCGGCCTCACTAGGTCCAAAACGGGATCGGCACAAGGGTTGAGGCAGGGGGACCGAGCCGACTCATACCGACTCGGCTCTGCTGAGACTGAGACTGAATCAGCACTAAGGCTAAGGCACAGGTTGGTAGGGGACGTCCCCTCGCCGGTCCGGAATGGAGTCGGTCGTTGCGAGGAGACTTGATGTGGGGCTTAGGTCTTCTCGACCGCCGGCCGATATGAACTCGGCCCCGGCGGCTACAACGTGGTAGGGGTCTTGGCTTGATATGGGCAATAAGGATCCTAACTTGGAATGATGCGAAGGGTGATCTGGGATACTAACCTGGTATTGGGAGACGGTGAATGTTTTTTTCCTGCTTTCGTTCAATGTTTATGCCTCTCCTTCCGCCAGCCCTTGAGGTTCCCCTTTGGCTTCTTGCGTGTAGTCGTCGGCTTTCTCTTCAGCAGACTTTCGTTGCGTCGTGCTCTTGCTCAGTCTCCGCTCTCTCCTTTCTTCTCCCTTTTTTCTGTTCGCCCTGAGTTTTTCGTCCCAAGGCTTTATATAGGACTCGAGGTGGGTACGTAACAACCCAAATCCCGAGATTCTCACAGATATTATTCTCTCCTTGTTTCCGTTCCTCATGCGAGTCTCCCGTGATCTGGTATATTCCATATGGGGTTCACTAGATGTGGGAGACTCAGTCAAACGTGGACTCAGTTATGAGGTGACTGGGGCGGACTCAGTCCCGACCCAATTTGGAACCGCAAGGAGGTGGCCCAAGGGCTTGGGATTGTGTCAAGAAGGAGGCTGAATTGAGTGGTTTAGGGAGGAGTTGGAAAGACGTTCTGGCCCGGACAATTTTGAGGTACTACAATTATATACATTAATCCTTAAATAGAATAAAGAGAGAAGTCTCATACTTATATTAATGTTTGTAACATAATAATTAGTTTAGAAAATAATCTATAGATCTATTCCTCTAATTTAATAGCACTGTTAAGCAAAATAAAGAGGCAAGATCAATATTGTACATGCCTTAATACAAAAAAGAAAAGGTACAAACTTGTACTAGTTTGAAGTTTTGGCTAAAATAAAAAGGTATAAATCCTGAGATTAAAAAAGAGCTTGAGATATTTTTAGCTAAAAAAGAAAAGGTCGTATCCATTTAGAGTTTTGACTAAGAGAATGAGTTAATTGGGGTTAATTGAGGTTAATTGGGGAAGATGATGTGTTAACTAAGATATGAAGTAGAGACTTATGATTAAGAATTCCTGGAGTTGATAGCCGATTAGGCCACCTCAATTAGAAGGACTTATAATCAACTTTATTTATTATTGAACTTTTATAATACTTAGTGTTTACATGCCAATGAAGTTTCACCTTTTAAAACCATGATTGTAAAGTTGGTACCTAAATATGGAAGAAAATACTAAAATTGAGATCCCTTGGATGAGACAAGATAAAATGTGTGGTGAGAAAAAGAAATTCTACTTCTCTTTGGTATGACAATTAACACCCTTTTAGTCCCTTTACTAACAAATTTTGGGAACAATTTCATTTTTGCTTCTGGTTTGGGAGTGAAAGTTATAGTTGGCGAAATCATAGAAAGAAAAGAATGTAATTAGAATTGGCCTAGCGAGTCCTTTAAAATGGAAGGAAATCATTAATGTCATGCCTAGTGATTGAAAACCTAAGATTGTGGTTAGAGACTAGGTCATTTGATTAAATGTTCCTTATGGTAAATTTTCAATCAAGCTTGCTTGGAATGGTATTAGGTCTACAAGACTTCTTGTGAATTAGTATCAGTTAGTGTGGCATGACAAGTTTATTCCCTAACATTCGTTTATTCTTTGGTTATCTATTTGGGAAAAACTATCCACTAATTACCACTTGTACAATCATGACATTATTCAGGAAGTAAGGTATGCATTGTTATGGTGAAATGAAGGAGGGTTGGACAATTTATCTTTCTATTGTCACTTCTATAGTGGATATGATAGCTTCTTTGTGAAAAATATATCATAGATCAACAAAAGTTGAATGACCATTAGTTTCAAATATAAAATCTCGACACAACCTAATAGCTAAGTTGACACTTTGCATCCTTAATATGATCGATAAAATATATTTTCCATCTTTCTAAATGTGTAAATACATAAATGTTTAGTTTTAGTAAATTTTAAATATATGATGTGAAACCATTAGACCACGTTAACTAGAAATTCCACGTGGTTGATAATAATTTATCAATCTATTAGCTACGTACATAAGCATTTAACATAAAGAACACTACATAATTTTTTTTATTTTACTACTAATTTTAGCTACCGTTTAAATTAGTAATTAAATCCTAGTTAATTAACTATTAATTAACTATAATATTATTTTTTTCTAACTAAATTTAAGTTATATTCATTTATACTTCTTATTATTACAAATTAACTAAAAAATAACTACAAATTTTAAAAATTTACTACAAATTAATTAAGATTATTTTCTTAGCTATTTTGCTACTTATTTCATGCTACCACCAATATTATAGTAATTTTGTAACTAATTATTTTTACTAGAAATTAGTTACAAAATAATTATTGATTTTAAAATTAGCTACAAAATTATTTTGTAGCAAATTTTAAATTTCCTAGTAGTAGAAATTTGAGAAACTAAAACTGATCTATTTGTGCGAGACGAAAAAGTTGGTTTTAAACTTGAAAAATCAAAAGATAATGTTTTTGTTTTGAGAGACTTAAAAATAACCTAAATTTAAACTAAGCAGCTATGAACACATATGATAATCAATATACATATTCTTTCAACCAACTATTTAAAAAAAAAAATAGCGAGAAAACTAGTGCTACAATTCTGATGGATTCTTATTTTTGTTTTTTTATTAAATTAGCAAATTTATTATATAACATTACTATTAGTTTGTTCGATCAGGCTTCTCAGTAGTCATTTCTATTGGTTGCTAGGTTCACACGATATTCGTTGAAGCTTTCACGTAGAAATCAATGTAATGCGTAATCATTAACCAAGAAATTTTACTTTATTGCTATGAGAGTCTCGCTTTCAAGTTCAAGCTCCAATAAAAGATAACCCGATCCTTGACTTGATGGGTTGGCATAAAAGTACAAAACATTGTTACATTCAATTCCTGTATACTATCTATTTAGTAAAAATATTTATATTCTATCTTTAGAATGTGGAAAATTTCTCAAAGAGGGAGAGTCGTAAATTCACGAAATGAAATAATTTTTTAGCCTAATAAACTAGAAAAAGGACAAAAAATAAAATCAGAAAAAGATGATAAGATTCCGAAGGGCAGAAAATCACTTTGAAATGATATTGGCATATTGTCAAGCATAAAATGGCAAGCTTTTTGTTTCCTAATTAAATTGGCCATGGTGAGAATCTTTCCTCTTCCTATCACTTTCTTTCTTTCTTTTTTCTTTTTCTATTTCTTTTTTCTATTTTACACTCTTGTTATTTGAAAATTGTTAAACTTCAATTAATTAATCCAAGTCAAATTGGTATTTGATAGGAAGTTAATTGGTATCAGCTTCTCTCCTTTTTAATTTTCCAAAATTTGACATCTTGGCGTAATAAAACTAATAAATAATAACTAGGTAAATTCAGAAAATTAGATTCTAAAAAGAAATTAATGGAGACAAAGTCATATCTGTCTCTGCTTTCTAATGATGCTTGATACCACTTGCACATCTGTTATGTAACAACCATTTCAAAAGAGTAAGTAATGGTTCCCAAGACTCGAAGCAAATTAATTAAACTGAGTCAAGAGAAGCTAATTCTGATGTCAATTGATAATAATAAAATGAGATGCTAAGCACTTTATTCGAAGGATCCAAAACCGGTAGAAAATCCCATCCCGGTGATATAAAGGCAAAAGGAACCAATAATGAGTAAAATATTGAAACTTAACCCTAAAAATTATTGACGTGAACGAGATGCTTACATTCCAGATATTTGGGTACACTGTACCCGATACACATGCAAATGGACTCTCTACACAAATAAAGTCCAAGTACATGAACATGTGATTCTCCTTATAGCTTAGGTCCACATGAAAATGTCATGAACCATGTAGCTATTTATATTCAATAATTACCATATAAGGGTATTGAATTTTAAGAATTTTAGTTGAGTATACTGTCAAGTTTGGTGTACTCATTTTCTAATAGAGATTAGTTACTATTTTTTTGGTTATAGATATTGTATATAGAGAATGTATAAGTGAGATGAGTATTATAATGAAATGATAAAAGGAATAAATCTGGACCATACAATTATACATGGATTATTTGGATTAAATCATCAAATTATGTGACTTTTCTAGGTGAGTGCACGAACATTTAATAACCTTTAATCCTAATATTTCACTTATGGTTATATAGTTTATATTTACTCATCTAACTTGATATGAACACTTTCCACTATTTTTGAAATTAAAGGACTTAATCTTATGAATAGGTAAAATATAGAATTTCCAATCCTAGCATGAAAAGGAAGGGAAATAGATACTCAATTTTAAGTGATTAAACAAAATTTCATACTCAATATCTTAGGTATATATAGAATTATGTGAAAATTCGTATTCTATTAAAGTCGTATGTATGACTTGGAGGAGATCTTTCCGTATCTTACAATATTCACCTTATAATACAAGGCCAAAAAGTCAAAATAAATTATTTTAACGCTTATAAAAGTTTTTAAAGAAATGAATTTCTCCTTTCACGTTCATATCACGACAAGGTACTATAGAAGAAAAAATCGCAAAATTTGATCTAATTTATTGTAATATATATATATATATGTCGAATTACACCTTCAATAACTTATTTTCCGAATGTAAGTTTAATTGATCCAATTATTGAATTTGATATTCTTATTAATTAGATCAAGTATACAAAATTTCACATAATTTAGACTTTTCTAGATATATTTTTCTACCAATGAATATTTACATATATTTTGAATATCATATTATATATTAAAATAAAGTGATGTGATGAACTATCAAATAATTTTGGAATTGTATTTAAAAGGCGTAATTTGAATAACTTTCACACCTAGATCTATCTATATATAAGGAGAGATTCACTTACTCCAAGAGTAATTCTAAGAGAATTATTCATCATCGTTACCCTTCATTTTCTTACAAGCTAACGGTTCTAACAAGTAACACATCTTATTTTTTAGATTACAAGAGAATGAAGGGTGAAGATGAGGAATAACTTTCTTAGAGTTGCTATTGGAATAAATAGATATCTCATATATATATATATATATATATATATATATATATATATATATACATACACATACACTATAATAGGTGGACTTATGTGATGCATAGATATTTTATGCCTAATAAATTCTATTTTTAGTATTTTATAAATAAAATTTGTTGTTTAAAAAAAATTAAAATATAAATATAAATACTCATTTTAGATATTATTGAACTCCTTCAATCATTATAATTTTTCCCACAAAAATTATGCAATACTACATATGGTTAATAGTAACAATTTGAATTATCTTCAAAATGTATAACAATCATGAAAATAAGATGCACAATTAGTAACTTTGTGAGAGAATTAACATTTTATGAACAACATTGTTACTTAATAATTTTATGACATGAAAACATTGAAATGATGTTGCTTTATATACCGCTTATGCATTGGTTTTGAAATTTACTAAAGTAATTTTGAATAGTTTTTAGTTTTTAAACTCATTATTTCTACATATATAATAGAAACATCCAAATGTCCTTCGGATGAAAAAGGTAATGTTTGAATCATTATAAAAGTATTATAGGTTAGATTTATAGTATATAAATCAAATGACTTAAATGTAATTGTTTGGTATTCTAACAAAGACTTATTGCATGAAATTAAGATATTTCTAACAAAGAATTTCGAGATGAAAGATCTTGGTGAAGCTTCTTTTGTGTGAGGTATTTAGAACCTAAGAGATCGTTCTCAAGGTATCCTAAAGTTGTTACAAGAGAGTTATATCAATAAAGTCCTAGGTAGATTCATCATGAAAGATAGTAAATAAGGAGACACCCCTATAGTTGAGACAGACAATTTTAATCTCAAGAAGTTCCCTAACAATAACCTTAAAAGAAACGAGATGTAAAATATTTCCTATGCATTAGCAGTAGGGAGTTTAATGTATGCTCAAGTTTGTACTCATCTTGACATTGCTTTTGTGATGAAATTTTTGGACAAGCATTTGAATGGTCTTAGAATGTAGCATTAGAAGATAGTTAAATATGTGATGCATTACTTAAAGAGAACCAAATGATATGTGCTTATTTATCGAAAGTTTGACGAATTAGAGATCATCGGGTACTTTGACTTCAATTTTGCTGGATGTTAAGATAGAAAATGCTCCATGTTTGGATATGTCTATATGTTTGTTGAAAGAGCTATCTCTTATAAGTCTATTAAACAAACTTTTATAACCTCTTTCACCATGTCTGCAAAGTTTGTGCCTTCCTTTGAGACATCCAACCATGGGCCATGGGATATGACTAGGAAACTTTGTCACTAGTGTGTGGGTGATTGATAGAATTGAAAGACCATTAAAAATCTATTGTGATAATAATTCAATAATCCTTTACTCTTACAACAATAGGAGTTCTACGAAATCAAAGTTCATTAACATCAAGTTTTTGGTTGTTAAAGAAAGAATTCAAAATAAACAGATTTCCATAGAATATATAGGACAAGTTTTATACTAGTTGATTCATTGACTAAGGGAGCTGATACCTAAAGTCTTTCATGAGCACATTGCTCATATGGGTGTTTCTCCTTAAGATACTTTAGTTTAGTGGGAGTCTATATGTTTTATGTCTTACTTTGGACATTTTATGTTCTTTGACTTTTTACAAAATAAAATTGATGGTTTATGTTTACATTTTGAACTTGCATGTGTTTCTTTGTATGTAATAAATTGTGTTACATTTAAAGAGTTTGGATTAATCTTACTAAAGACTAAAGTAGAATTAATTTGAAATAGGCATGTATGAGATTACATTGCATGTATGAGATTACATTGCATGTAATTTTCATGTCATTCATCTATATTTGATCTATGTCATTAAGTATATAAATATGGTAATTATCGTGATCTAGTCATGCATGTTTGTGATGAAAGTTGCGATAATTTCATTGTTAATGTATAAGATGAACCAGAGTATATTAAGGAGAAGTCTAAAGATAAATAACATACACATGCATGCCTAATAAGGAATTTTATTATATAATTGTTTCAAGAGAATATAAAATCTAAGTGGAAAATTGTTAGAAATTTATAATTTCTATTAGTTATTAGGACATCATATTTTAATACAACTATATTAGTTATTTATTTATTTAATAATTATAATATTAAATATTCTAATTTAAGTTATCAATAGACTTCTTAAAAGGTGATATAAGTATAATAAGTGAATACCCATATTGATATATAAGAAAATAATGGACTTATATAAGTTGACATGTTAGAAATGATTATGGTTTCCAAGATACCAAATCAAAACAATTTTTTCTCTCTCCATCAAGAAGAAAAATGAAAATCCTTTAAAGAACTAAGGTGATTTACTTAAAGAAGATTACAATACTAATTGTTCATGAATGTTAAATATTTCATTGCATTCTCATATCAACCTTTATGGATCAAAATATTTCATCAAATTTAAGAACTTTAATAATTTCTACAGATGATTAGAATTTAAGGATAGAAATTCCAAACATCTTTATACGTGCCCCATCGGGGTGATGCCTATAATCGCAATGCTTCTATGGTGACTCAGTCTAACAGAAAACGAAAGGGTAATTATGAAAAGAAAGGAAAAGAATGAATGTTAAAAATAAAAAAGAGAGAAGGGATTGATTATTGAAATTCAAGGCTAGTCAATGAGTCTGTGTCCCCAACAGCATCTCACGAAGGCTCATTTGGTTGTTCTTGTCAAAAAAAACATAGTCAAGAAACCCTTTCCGATGGGACGACAAAGGGTTCATAGAAGAAGATGATGTCGTTTTGACGATGAGCCTCAGCTTTAACCGTTAGCGTCCTCAGTGAGCTTCATCACGTACAACTCCAGTCAGCCAGGGAGGCAAGGACAGAAATTCATTTTTTATTATTTTAAAATTAAATATTAAATTACAATAATATCCGTAAAATAAATTTATTGAAATAAAGGAATTCATTGAAATTTTTGTCTAGATATTTGGGCGTATAATTATATATATATATTCAATAAGAAAATTATGGTGGAAAAATATTTCACTTAAATCTCAAAACCTAAATATATATACCTAAACTCCACTATATTTACTCACAAGTGTATACACTCAAACATCTCAAAATAATAAAAAATATATATTTGTGTAACAATTCATATAATAATAAAGAGAAAAAAATAAGTATATCATGTAATGATGTCATAGGGAAGATAAACATATAATTTGTGGTAAGAATTGTCGTATACATGGTACATCTTAAATAAATAAATAAATTCAAGGACATTAATTCTTCTCCACGAGATGTTTCAAATAGGATGTTATGGAATGAAATTATATTTTATAATTGGAGAAGCTCGACTTTAGTATTTACTCCTACTCATCCAAAAAGGTAAATATAGATTATTTACTATGACTTTATCTTTCTCAAATAGAAATAAAAGGAAAGCCACGAGTAATAGACTTAAATGAAATAAGTTAGAAAACATTTGATCACTCACTGAGTGTATTTTTTAAAATTAAAAAACAATGCAATATAGTAATCATTTTTAAGACATAAAAAATGCAAATTATCTTATAAAAAAATATTATGTTTAGTATGTATCTAAATAAATTTATACCTCATATTAGAAATATAATATAAAATTATTTATAATAGTTGGGTCATAATATAATATCATAATATATCCAAGTAGTTTAAAATTAGATCTCCGTTGCCCTTTTTTCTTAATAAAAAATTGAATTTTAGTACAAGATATAAAGGAATGTGTATTATAAATGTTTTAAGCCAAAAAAAAAAACCCTTGGTGAGGGGTTTGTATTAAATCATTCACAACAGTACATACCAACAATGAGTAGACGTGAGTGGTCATGCTTTAGAGTTATGATTAATATTTACGAATAAACATATGTTCCCAATATATATATAATGGAAAGCTGAGGTGAATCAATATGACGATAAAGATTATCATATGCTATAATTCGTAAATTCCCACCAAAGAAATAAAAATGAAACAAATATTTGGAATGGAATATATTGTGACTTTTAATTTGTTCTCCTCTTCTTGGGGGTTAATTCCTCTATATATATCGAAGAAGATATATATATCAACCATATATCGTAGCATTCTTCCACGGCTAAATAAACGATAAAGTATAATAAGAGAGAAAAAAAAATGATGACGTTGTTGAAGTTTCATGAACTGTGGAAGCCAGTTTTGGTGATGATTATAGTTAATTTAGCTCTGGCTTTTGTCAATATATTTCTGAAGAAGGTTCTCAATGAAGGAGTGGACTATTTGACCATCGTAACATATCGACAGGCAATTTCAGCCATTTTCTTGGCACCTATTGCTTGCTTCTATGAAAGGTACTATCTACTTCACTCTTTCTTTTCTTTTTTTATGTGCTTTTAAGTTGGTCTCCTTCTTTCTCAGGGAAAGTTGCTTCCACTCTACTTTTGATTAACTTTTAACTTATAACTTACTTTAAAAAAAATAAGTCTTTATAAATTTATAAATGCTTAAAATACTAATAAAAAAAATTGAGATGCACATGTTAATGACACCTTTTGTAAACTTAAAGACTTTGTGTATATTTTTCAAATCTTCCATGACAAACTAATAACATACTTTTAAATATATTTTTTAACACACTCTTTATTATTAAATACTATTGGAAATGATATTTTTTAGTCATACTTGATAATTAATTATGATTTTTTTCTGATTTTGTAATTTTTAATCAATTTTAGCAAAAAAAAAAAAAAATGGTTGAATGGGTCCTTTTTTAATTTATAAAAAGAATTTCAATCATTTTACTTTTTATTTATTTAATATTTATTGAGAAATTTTTCTAAACTTTCATTTAGTTAGGAAGTTATATTTTAGTACCTCTAAAATGTAAAAAAGTACATAGTGATTTCTTTTAATTTTATTGTACAGGAAGAGGAAGTTGGAAGGTAGCATAATATGTCTGCTTTTCCTAAGTGCTCTTGTTGGGTAGGTAGTCTTGTATCCAATGATACACACTACTAGCTATATCGTTTTTGTTTTAATTAGTAACCACAAAAAAATATGAATTTATATAACTTTTGTTTTAGTTAACAACCACAAAAAAAGATGAATTTAATTATGGATGTATTTCAGGGTAACACTCACTCAATACCTCTTTCTTATTGGACTAGAATATACATCTGCCACCTTCTCATGTGCATTCCTCAACATGGTGCCAGTATTCACCTTCATTATGGCATTGCCACTGGGGTAAGCCAAACAAAAGGATATATATTACTTTATTTATTATGAAATATAATTACGTCTAGGTATATATGTGTTGTTCATGTTGATAATTTAATTTTAGTACTGAAGAAAAACAATTTTTTCATTTAATAGATAAATATTTAAATTAATAACTTTAAAAAAAAACTTATTATCGTAACATTTAAAAGGAAATATACATATAATCTTATCAAGTAATTAAAATAGAGAGACAAATATTTAAAACCAATAATTACATACCTTTTATTTTATTTATTTATTTTTGTTATGATATTTTATATACTTTTAACTTTATATAAATATATAGGTAAAAGTCTTTTTACATATTAAGTGACTCAATTTTATTTTATTTCTTGGAGATAACACACTTCGAATTCTGAACTGTATATAACTTAAAAGAAAATAGTATGGTCCTAAATTTATTTTAATAGATCAAGCGAATCTTTTTATTAGAAGGAAATTCAATATAATATCCTTTTGTTTTTTATTAGAATAATTTTTAACTCTACTTTAATTTTTTATAATTTTATCTTATAATTAATTTAATAGAAATTTTTTATAATATTACTAATTAATATTTTATTGATTAATTTTAATTACTATAATTTTATCTCCTGATTTATTTGATTTGTTCACATTTCTAAATGGCATTGAATAGCTCCTTTTAAACTTTTGATGATTATACATACCTGAATATTTGTGATTATCAACTTAACTAATCTGTGAGACTCAAACTTCAGTAATTTTTAGATGTTCCATTAGAAAATGTATTATTCTATGTAATAAAAAAATCCAATTTTAATTGAACTTAAAAATTTGAAGAATTGTCTCATCTTATATCAAGCAATATCCGCTATTAAATGTTTTAGTATATAGATTTATAAAAACATTTATACATCTTATGATATTATTTATGTATAAATAAAATTAAAATTAAAAGTGTATAGTTAAAATAAAATAGAATGTATAATTAAGCAAAATATAAAACTTAAAGGGCATTTGAATCATTCATATTTTTAATTTTTTCTCTATTTAATAGAGTATTTATTTTTCTAATTTATTAAAATTTGACGCACTTTGGTTGCTATTTTTTAATATATACATATATATATATATATATATAAAAGTAAAAAATTTAAAGAATAGAAAGTCTAAAAAATTATTATAAAATAAAAAACCAAAAACATGTCTTGTGACAATTTTATGAAACAAATTTTATACAATATCATAGATTAGATAAATATTAATAACACACTCTTTAATTATATATATATATATATATACATATATCTTTTTGACATTTTTTTATTAGTTAAATTCATGTATCTTTCACTAAATATTTTGATCTCATTTTTAAACTAATGAGACATACGTAACTTTCTTAGAAGAGAAAATGTGTTGTTAGCCCTTAGACTCTATCTTGATGTTCTTAGGATAGAGAAGGTGAACATGAAAACCCTGAGTGCTAAGGCCAAGGTGTTGGGAACTTTTGTGTGTATTGGTGGAGCTTTGTTGTTGATCCTTTATAAAGGAGTGCCCTTAATCAACCAACAAGCAGAGCACATAGCAGACAAAGGCACAAGGACACCATCAGGCTCCAAGTTAAAGAAATGGATTATAGGTTCACTGCTCCTAACTGCAGGATGCCTCTTGTGGTCTTCATGGTTTCTTATGCAAGCAAGGATTAGCAAAAAGTATCCATGCCAATACTCTAGCACAGCCATTTTGTCCTTTTTTGCTGCCATTCAATCAGCAATTTTAACTTTGGTCATTAATCGAAATAATGCCAAATGGATTCTCAAAGGAAAGTTAGAGATATTGACTGTTGTATATGCTGTAAGTATATCCTTTATCACAATATTCATCAATTAGAAACGTTAGCTTCTTGTAACATGGAAACCAAGATTCGAATTCCTATTAAAAGTGCTCACATATCGTTGTTTTGAATAAGATTGTCTCCGGAGAAGGAATATGAGAAAAAATGAAAAAGAAATGTTTGTGAAATTCAACAAGCATGCATATTGTGCAAGATTAGTTCAACATGCCTGAATTATATCTATACAAAATTTTGCTGTGTGTGGACATAGGGGCTGGTAGGATCAGGCATGTGCTATGCGGCAATGTCATGGTGTGTCAAACAAAGAGGTCCAGTTTTTACTGCAGCATTCACCCCTCTTCTACAGATGTTCGTGGCTGTACTTGATTTCTCTATATTACATGAGGAAATTTATTTGGGAAGGTTGATTTTGGTTATTATCATTCTGTTATTTATTTTGTTTTTTTGCACCTTTTTACATTGCATTGCCTCTAATGCATCCCTATATGCCATAAGCAGTGTTGCAGGATCTGTGTTAGTTATTTCTGGCACGTATATTCTACTTTGGGGTAAAAGTAAAGAGGAAGAACAATGTGCCGTGAAGGATACTCAAGAAAATCTAGAAGATGAAGAATGTAAGAGTAATCTCAAGGCCACTTCAAATGTACCCTCTAAGCAAACGTTTAAATGAGGGGGGAATTAAAAGGGCATGGATGTTACTTTGACATGTGGTAATTTAGACCATGACTGAAGAGAAATAGTATTATATTCCAATGGTTGATGGATTCCATCAAATCTCTCTCATGGTTTGGTTCAAAGTAAAATCAGAAAATTTGAATGTATTGCTATCAAACTGGTATGTTAATTCTTTAGGGTGTATGTCTCGTTGTAGCTAGGTGGCATTATGCTATAGGAATATGTGGTATTAGCATGTTATGTCATATGCTGTCATGTTTGTATTATGAGATACTGGGGCAGGATTTCACTACGTTTGTATCCATTTCACTAATTTGAGCATGTGTTACGCTGAGTTGAGTAGTAATAAAATTCTTTATCTATCTAAAAGAAAAGGTTAACGCCTAATGAGGAACAAGATTCTCTGAGTTACAAGTGAAACAGTTAGCTATTTCAGCAACTAGAAGTTGATAAATTTTGAAGACTTTTTCATGGATGAGAGAAGATTATGAATATGAAACAGTTAGCTATTTCAGTAACTAAAAGATTATGAAAATAAAATTTCCCACCTTTTTACATTGCATTGCCCCTGATGCATCCCTATATGCAATAAGCAGTGTTGCAGATCAGTCTTAGTTATTTCTGGCACGTACAATCCAAGAAGCTTATTCAACAGCAAGCAGCACGGATCAGGAACACTCATGATCTCAGTCTCCCTCTGGATAGTGAGGGCAGGCTTATTTGCACTCTCGCGTTCAAGTCAAAAGACATCCCAAAAGTTGAATACCATTTTTTCATTTGTATTACCTGAACCTGAAGTACCCAATTAATTAATATCCTACTACTGGTGACGATATTAAAATATTTTTTCATAGTTCCATTATTTTGTCTATTCTATAATCTAACGGATTATAACATCTGTAATTACGCAATCAATCAACCAATCACATGCCTAAGACATGGAAGGAAAAAGAGGAATGTTACACCATTTTTCAATCAAGCTTTTACTTTGACGAAGTTATCAATATTCTTGAAGATGTTCTCGTCTTTAATCATGTAATTGCTGCAACAACTATCCATTACTGGAACCCACCCATTTCCTCGCTGAAATCTTGGATAGCATATAAAAGATGTTGATTGTAGTGATGTTGTTCAATGAAATTTGTTTGATGCTTATTTTTATTGCAATAATTTTTCTTTACTTGTCCAAATTTCTTGTGGTACTGACATTATAACTTTCCATGATGTCAATAATCTTTTTCTGAGTAACCTCTTTTCTTGGAGATGTGCCATGAGAGATAATTATCTGACTTGTTCTTAGAGAAATTTCTAAAATTCTTTTTATTTTTAAAATTTTCTCGAGCATTTTTCTTTCTTCTATATTATTTATTTTGAAATCATAATTTGAGCTTTGATTGAAAGATATTTTTCATGGACTTTTCATTATACCTACTCAATCTTTACTCATATGGTTCAAGTGATCTCATTAATTCTATTACTGATCAAGTACATAAATTTTATATTTTCTTTATCATAGTTACAACTACATCACACTTATAAAGGATGAAAATTAGGATTTTTTCAATAATTTTCTTGTTAGAAATATCTTCTCTATGCTTTCATTTGACTTATTATTTCTTTTATCTCAGAATAGTAGTCTTTTACCCTATCAGATTCAATCATTTTTATTAATCCAAACTCACATCTTACAGTTTGAAGTTTAATGGTACATACCTTGTGACTTGAAACTTTTCTTGTAGAATACTCTAAGCATCTTTAGCTTTTGCAACACTCATAATTCTTGAAAAAATAATATAAACTACTGAATGTTGCAAGACCTTCGTTAAGACTTAAAGTATGTGGAGGAACAATAAATCTTTCTTCTATAATGTCTCATAAATCTCCAGAGAAAAAAAAACATCTTCATTTTTATGCTCCAAAAAACATAATTTTCTTCGATAAAAATAGAAACATGAATAGATGATGATTGAATGGTATTAACCATATGTTAAGAAACAATTATGAGTATAGTGTAGAATACAGTAAGATTTCTTTGAGTAATAGACAAAGGTTAGCTGTGTGGTTAGTATAGGCAAAGGTTGTTCTTGTAAAATAAGTAAAAAAAGTTTCAGTGAGAATAATGGAATAGTAGAGTTGCACGCAGCGGGAACACTCATGATCCCAGTCTCCCTCTGAAAAGTGAGAGCTGGCTTAATTGCAAAGTCTTGCGTTAAAATTAAAAATCTCCCAAAAATTGAATATCATTATTCACTTTTGATTTGTATTACCTGAACAGGAAGTACCCAGTTTATAGGGATGACCGTGTTGATAACTACAGTTGGTAACTATAATTGAGAAAATTTTCAATACTTTGATGCAGGAGATGATCAACAAATTTTGCTTGAGGACTAATGTATCAATTACTCGTGTCAAGCAGCACATGCCAATTCCTTAATATAAAGTTTTTATGTACACATATGTAATGTACTAGTTGATTTACACACATAAAGCACAAGAATTCCAACTGAGATGATACAACAACATCCACTTACTACTATCTAGACTACTAGAATAAAGAAAGTATTCAATTGCATCCCTTTTAAAAGAATAAAAAAGAATATTCGCAAATTTTGTTCTCCAAATGCCTGGTCTGAATCTCAGGCGACACTCCTCACTAAGAGGTTCGTCTACAGGTTCGCGGGCATCGAAAGTTAAAACACATGTATAAACTGGACAGAAAAGAATACGTATAAACAAAAATAGTACATTACCCATTTGGATAAGGAAGAGCATATAGAAAAGTTATAATAAAATAACCTGAGAGAGTATGTCTGCTATGAAATTTGCAAGGCTCTGACCCGAGCAGTCAGTTCCCTAACTTGGCTCCTTAATCGCTCAGGATTGCAGAAGAAATCAACAAAGACTCGCCTTTGAAGTCCAATTTCTTTTGAATGATGTTTCACAATCTGGATGCCAGTGAAAACAAAGTTTTAGTCATCACAATAGGTTCAGAATCTTTGAAATTGATGTGGGGGTGTCTATCAAAGTAGTAATATAACAGAAATATGTTCACATTCTTGTGTTCTACACTCATGCTTTGCAAAAGTGCTGTGGTTCAAAATAATGGAGAAGAGGTGGAAATGAAAAAGTATAGATGCAAAGCTTTGGTATCAAGAAAAAAATCCAGTATAGGTCAAGGGTGACTACAATGATTCAAACTCAATTATCATTACTTTCCTTTTCCTTTTATTTCAGTGAATGAACAATTGTCCTTACGTTTTAATTAAGTTTGATAATGATACTTTTTTTCAGTATTAATGAACTATCATCCTTACATTTTAACTTTTCAAATTCAATAATATAAAAAGCAAATTATACACTGTCTTAATCCTGTGTTAAGCTCCTCGTGAGCCCAATCCTCAACTATAAGAAGCGGGGAATGGAATGGCATAAGCAAGAATATAGGACAAGGCTTAACAATTAAGAAAAAATTAACTAAATCTAGTTAATGGATCATGTCAGTATGAAAATAATAGCATATGCGTGCGTGTGTATTGTGACTTATTAACAAATTTATTTATTTTCAATTACCTCATTCTTCTTGACATGCTCTAGTGTCACCTCTTCAACAGCAGAAGACAGCTTTGCATTAATCTTTTCCATTTCATCAAGTTCTTTCATTAATGGCTATATAAGAGATCAGATGGAACAAGACAAAATGTCAAAACACAATATAAACAAGTAAAAAACTGATATGCTCATTTATATACAACTTTGATTCAGACATAATCTACTCTCTAGAAGCTACAAATTGCTCAGAAAGGTCATCAAAATATCATATTACTTTACTTCAATAAGATCCACATTATTCACAAGTATACCATCACAAAGTAATCCATTCCTTTAAAACCCTGACAAAGGAACACCAGTTTTGATTTTACTCCTTACAATAGACATGACAAATACTCCACCTTGTAGAAAAAGGCTTTGGTTGTTGTTAATGACAAATATAATTAACTAAATTGTTCATAAAGCAATTAAAAATCACCTCTGATTATATGTTACAAATTAAAATTAATGAAACATTAGTTTTTGAATTATCAATGAATCTGGCGAAATATCCAACCTCTAGACCTCCATATTGAAAGACAAATACTTTCACTTATTTACAATTAAGAAGTAATATTGATGCAGTAGGCCTACAAAAATAACAACATTAAGCATTATTCCCCTAGGTGCCGTAGGCCAAATGTATCAATCAATGCCACTGCACTCTACTAAAAACCAAACTTTCAATAAAACTATTCAGAAGGTCTGTCAATAGCTTTTCCTAAAGAGTTTTTATTTGATACTTGGACCATCTTCCATTTGATTTCAAACCACAAATATGCAATAGCCCTAATAAAATTCTAGCAGGCCTGTGATGTTCACAAATGGAGTTTAGATGTTTAAAATCTACAGTGTGGTAAAGCCAACATGTTATATAGGTACCATACTGAGTAATACAATTCTTGCCCTTGGGAGAAACATACATCCGTAAAGAAATTTCATAGGTAATGTTTTCCAATAGGAACCAATGGAGTATAGATCCTTACAATAGGGAAAATCCCCCTTGATTACACCGAAAAACAGAAAATTAAAGATAGAAACACCTGCAATCTGAGATCTTCCCTGCCAAAAGGACCCCAAAACCTTCACCCAATTTGTTACCTAACCTACTCTCCCAGCTCACTCAAACTGAATTCCCTCCTCTCTCATTCATCACTGTTACATAGGGCCTGCTGCAGTTGAATATTCCCCCATCATATCCTCCTTATCCACATTTGATTCTCTACTTACCATCCCCTACCTTGAAGCGAAAGCCTTAGTACTAGGGAGTCTATCAAATTTACGTAACTAAAACCAGAGATGAAAAGGGGGGGAGGAGGAATTGTAAATTGCAAACAGAAAATTCATGAAGCCACAGTACAAATCTGGGAATCTTACCCGAGGGGTCAGTATTGGCTGTGCTGTTGTTGAAGATGCAAAGAGCAGTTGCTGCAGACTTTGAATAAGGTTGCACCTATAGATTCAAAAATTGAATGAATGCTTTCTCAGTTTCTTTTTAAATCAGGAACCATAAGACACTCCAAACTTAAGAAATATGAAAGAAAACTCATTGCTATCTCACTTAAAACATGCAGAAACTTTACATACAATTGTGAACACAAAATTGTTTGGACATGGACTCCAAATTTGACAATAATGCAAATGATCAAATATAGAATGTCACAAACACAAACAACAATGCTTTATAGGTTAGCATACAAATAGATGTTATGTAGCATTTGAATTTAGCCTCTTATGCTGCAGGATAAGAAGAATTGCCACAATTGTCAGTAACAATAAATGTTTACTTGAATAAGCATGTCTGTCCTAGTTTCCACACCATATATGCTATATTCACACAAATATCAGCCTGCAAATTTTACAGATTATATCAAATGAAACCAATGCAAAACTTGATACACTTACCAATTAATAGCTTTTTATAGAAAATGATTTTGATTAATCCAACCATTGAATTATCATGCAGAATTTGCACATCAAATTTAGAAAATTTAAACAATAATAAAGCATCTGATGAAGTAGTTGATATTTTTGTTTCTTTATAAAGTATGTTGTACTTTTGTTTTAAGACATTTCAATGGAGTAGAAAACAATGTTACATTAACATGAAATTTTATGACCACGATGTTCATGATACAAACTTCCAATCCAAAAGAGGGTTTTGTGAGAAATTCATTAAGCAAAAAAGTGATGGATTGGCATGAGATTGACTTTAATTGCAATCGAGGTTTTAAATTGAAGTTGCAGTAGCAATTGCAATTTCATTGTGGACCTTGATGTTGTGGCAGACAAATGCAGATGGTGAAACCGCAATTGCAGTTGCAGTGACTTCAAAAAGTTTTGATGTTGCAACCAAAATGAGTCACAGACCATTTTTTAAAACCTTGATTGCAATAGAAAAATTTACTTTTGACATCCAAAGGAGCACTGTTATTTACACTAGGCCCCTGAAGCATAAGAATTCATACTTTTATAGCATACAGAAGTCTCTATTGAATCAAAAGCCATTATAACTCAGGAAGATATCATAATTACAGTACATTGATTTTTATCATAAAACTTACAGTTCATTAATACACCTATTTCTGTCTTCTGGAAGAGAATTCTCAAGGTCCGACTGAAGGCTCATTAAATCTGAATGAAGTGCTGATATCTGCTGCACAATACCAGGAGCTGATACATATGTCGACAGTGCAGCTTGAGTATCTGGGAGAAAAAAGGTAGAGTGCCAGGAAAATGGTACACGACAGCTTATTAGAAGGATAATAAGACCACTATAACTTGAATAAATCGTAATATTTTGATGAGTAAATCTTCACTTGAATAAATTTTTAGCAGGTCTCTAATAGCATGCAAAAAATGATCACTGTCATGTACTCCTCCTTGTTCTTGAACATCAGATGCAGCTTGGATAAGGGCCAGGCAACGACCCTGCAAACCGTAAAGGAAAGTTCAAAAGATAGAAGTAGAGGTTTGATGAAAAAGCGTAAGATTTTGAAACTAGGGTTTATGAAAGAAAATATAAGGAATGCCAAGATAGCAAAGTCCATATACCAACATAGCTTTAGGTTCAAAAAGTCCTAACTCATGGTGAGAGGGAAAATATATTTAGAAGGTCTACTCAGTGGCATTTTAGTGGCAGGTTTGGCTCCTCTAATGTGATAGGAGTTCACTTTAGAGGATAAAGTGCAATAATAACCATTAATTAGAAAATCAATAATTGAGATTGTAATTAACTTTAGATTTGCTATGTGTATTTGACTTTATCATAACTTTTTACTGTGGATTTTCTAATTAACGATTATGAATATACTTTATTCTCTAAAGTGCATCTCCTAACTTTGAAGCAGCCAAATACTTTAGTGGCAAAGGACAAAAGGTAGAATTTATTTAATATACTATCCTTAGCATGATCCTAATAAAACCACATTCCAACTATTTCATTTTAATCAGCAAGAATTTTCAAGTGCAACCAACAAATCATGAATAATACAACCTATTGTTGCATACTTGCACTCTCACATTGGGTTAGACAAACATGAAAAATACATGGGCGCATAATTTCAAATACATATTTTAATAGTAGAGTAATTATATCTGTTAGTATTATTTCACTGTATTATGTATGATATAAGATAGGAATACAAGATCAGAAGCTTCCCAAGCTCAGATTGCTCCCTGTCCCCATCTATTCTGTTATGTTCTTGAATAACCTCTTCCCCTCCTTAGTTTCCTATATAACAGCACTCCTATTTTCTCTCCGTAACTAACTCACCCCTCCCTGCCTAAAAGAAAGTTAAGGGGGTCCTAAAAGATCATCATTCACACCATCTGTACCTCAGTGAAAAGAAAATCAGGTTAAAGAGGAACAGGTAAATGGAAAAAATTGAAATAAAATAAGAGCAATACCATTACATCAAATGAAAGCAATGACAAAAGAATCATACAAAATTAAAGAAAAGTGCAATGGATGATTCTAAGCAAGGATACATACGACCCGTCCCTCAGTTGCAGACAAGTATGCTTGCAGCTCAGACTCAATAACCTTGAGCAATGAAAATGCTCCAAGCATGTGCTTCTTCTCCAATTGGCAGGCTATCTTTAAGAACTGATGTCTAGCAAGCAGATTGATGTGATGGTTTATGAACTGCCCAAGAATTGAGAGGTTTGTTACCAGAGGTTACATGTTTAAAAATTCAAATATTAGATCATTTAACACAATGATGTTGGTAGTGCCACATACAACAATTATAGATATTGAACTAATGGAACTCATAAAAATTCATATATGTATTTCTTATTAGAAAAATGAAGAAATAGTCACAAGCTTACATTTGCCAACTAAAGAAGAAAAAAAAAATCAATCCAGGAATGTAATAAGTATACTTATTAAAATTTTGACTGACTAATTGAAACTTTTTTCTTTATCATGTGTTCGGATGGGGATTTTAAAATTCTAAAGAATTTAAAGTACATAGAATTTGAATTGTGGCAATATAATGCCATTATTTATTTGGGTAATTATTTAGACAACTGAATTTTAGATCACAGCTTCTGTTTATCTCTAACCACCTATAACACTAGAAATTGGAATTTCTCATCAAATGTTCAACAACTAAAACCAAGATAAAGCTGGGAAGTTTGATCATGGTTGCAATAAAAAAGGATGCAGGTAATTACGGTTAATGGTGGCTGAAGGAAGTGTGGCAGTGAAAAATACAAAAGAGAAAGAAATACCAACAAGGGATGGTAAATAAAGAAAAATGAGATTTTCTCTTAGTTTTCTCCATTTCCTCAGCGCACCCAAACAGGATCTCACCATATATTCCTTCATTTGAAAACTACTCATCAAAACAGACATTGAATGATAACAAGTGAGAACAAAAGGCATCAAGAAAGGATGTCGGAGTAAGTGAAAGCATGAAGCCATGACTTTCTACTATTGTCAAAGTTGTTGAGGTGAAGTGAGAGCAAAGATATTTTCAATTCCATCTCAAATGGTAGAATTTCAAAGTCATCATTTTAAGTAAAAAAAAAAAAGTAAATATATTTCGGGATTTCAAATTTCATGTTTCAAACATCCAAGAAAAGCATTCATAATTTTATATTCTTTCAAAAAATACATTTCACCCTTAAAATCATTTATCCAAAGTCCAAACACACTTAGAGAAAAGGAAATTTTCTATAGTATAAAGAATGTTGAAGAATTATAGGTTTATCCGTGTAGGTTTCGGGTTAGGGAAAGACAAAGAAAGACATGAAACTAAAATTATAATTGATAATTTGTAATGTGATATGTGATATGTAATATGCAAAGCCTTAACTAGTTAACCTAATACCACTATTCACACTAAGCCTAAACCCACTAACAATAAGACACTTGAATTTGAATTTTGAATAGGGCTTAACTCCACCAAAAGTTAGCTCATGAGATGAAGATTGTCCAAGCCCTTATAAGTTATACTTTGGTCTAACTCAACTCTACAAAACCAGCTTATAAGGTGAGAATTACCTCCACTTATATACACTATTCAAGTCATCTCACTAGTCTATGTGAGATCTCTGACACACCCCTCACACCGAGAACTGGATATCTTGAGCATAAAGTTTGCAAGACTGGACATTTACGAGTGGTCCAATGACGGCTCGATAGTGGGTGGCCTGATAAGCGTAACAATGATCATTAGGATAACCTCTAATACCATCTTAAAAGGTGGGTTTAGGTATGATAAGCCCAACAATGCTACAAGTTGTTAGTAAGTTAGTTAGTTAGCTTCTATTCCTATAAATACATATAATTCTTTCTTGTATCTTTCATCTTTTCATATTAATCAATTCAATGAGTCTCTTTTATGAAACTTCTCTCCTATTCTTTGAATTTGATGATGTGTGGCCACATCAAATGGGTGTTACTTGCATCACCAATCAAAATTCTGATAGCCATATCTATAGTCGATAGGGGATCTCAACACACCTCACATTCAAGATTGGACATCTGAAGCATGGAGATTATAAGACTTTGCACTAAGAAAGATACAGGGTCAGGTAGATTGCACTGGGAAGCAGCAAAGCCAAGTACATTTTTGGACAATTAAGCCCAATTCAATATCAGATCTATTATAAGCTCTAATATCATCTTCAATTTGAGTTGAGTCTTACTCAACCCCAAAAGCTAATTCATAAGTTGAGGATTGCTCAAGCCTCTATAAGCTCTACTATGTTCATATCTATAGTTGATGTGGGATCTCAACAAATACTAACAACCTATAACCCAATATCTTAACACTCACCCTCAAGTTTAAGCTATTTAATTTATAAGTAGCAAAATCAAACAGAAAATGAACACCACCAAGATTCAGAACAAAGCCAATCATGTCAAAGAACTTAGGCAACTAGCACACCCCTTTAATCAAAAACTTCAATTAAGTACATTTTTCGAAACCTTCATCAAAAACTTAAGACTGATCCAAACAGTCTGATAGAAGAGAAGAGAAGAAACTCCAACCCATTTTAAAAGTTAGCTACGAGTGAGAAGAGAATAGAAACTCAGTACTTCAAACTTGGGGAACCAATCTAAAAGTGGAGGATGTACACAAGAATCTAACCAACATATCCCAACACTTGCAGACATATTTTTTAAAAAACAATCATAATCAACATAAGTGGCTAAACTTACTGCTTTCTGCCTGTTAATATAGTACTCTTGGCGCATGACCTTCAAATCATAATCACCTAGAGGATAAAAGATTTGACAACACTAAATTAAAAGAAGGAATCATCTAAAATACAAAACAAATGAATAAAATAAAATTGAATTTCTTCCCAATAGTTGAGTTGAGATAATACCTTGTAAAATGTATGTATCTTGGAGTTGAGCTAGCTCCCAGCACAAATCTGAAATAGTCTGAAAAGGGAAGAAAATGATAAGGCATTGGACCACCCTCAGACCAATTAATTGGAAATTCTATTCTAGGAAATATGGGACTCAGTTTTAATAATAACTGAAGTTTTTAATAACTGCCATTTGACAGTATCTGTAGCGAAAAATTATGTATTTTCATTTGTAATTTTGTGAGGATTATGGGACAATGATGTCATGTTCTTGGTAGTTTTCTGGACAGAGATAACCTCTGGAGTTTCTGGACTCAGGGACAGCAAGATGGCTGTAATTTTTGTAATCTGGGGTGATTTAATCCTATTTTTATCTTTTTCAATTGGTGTTCTATCATTTTGATCTGACCTACCATATCAAAAGGAGGGAATTCCTGTAACCAGCAAAGTGTAAAATCATGATAACGCATGTGACAGAGAGGCTGAATGATTTCAAAGGGATAGAAGCCACAATTGAGGCTCAGTTAGGGATCAACGTGGACAAGAAATTGGCAAAAAAGGATGACCGGATAGAGGAGAGAAAGAAGGGAGGAGAAGATAGCAGAGTAGGTTTTGGAGAGAACCAGAGTCTCAAAGTCTGGACGTATTATCATTTTCTTTGTATTTGTGTCACAATATTCAGTGAGCATATTTCTTTTCAGAATTGTTGCCATATCAGATTCACTTAATTTAAATTTACATTCTGAATATCAGTTGTAACAGGTATGTTTGCCTTCTCTTCATTTTTTGATGAAACTGAATGTAGGCCATTGAAAATTTAAAATAAATACAACCGAAGGTCCATCCACACTCTATGGAGTAATTATTAGGTGTTATTGCAAATAATGTCCCCTTTCTAAAAGTGCAGTTATTTGGGATCTGAATAGAAGAATGGGCATCAGTAGAATAAAAATTCATAATAGACCTGGCTACAAAAGTACCAACTTTCCAAACAACAGACAAAAGAAAAAGTGAACTTTGAAATGTTGAATAATGGGAACTGCAATGCCTTCAATATTCACATAGTATTATATGATCTTTTAGACCAGAAAGTCCAAGCATTTTTAATGGAAAAACCAATGGTATAATGGCATTAGCTAGAAGATACAAGAAACCTAGAATACAAGATATGTGGTAGCAACAAACCTCTGATAGCAGCTTTTCTTCATGATTATAAAGATTTGAAAGTTCTCCTTTCAGTTCAGAATGCTTTCTCCTGTACATCACACCACTTGACATGATCACATTTATGGTCAAAAGAATTTGAAAGTTAACATTTCCTTTCAGAATGTCTTGAACATTAGACCCCATGCTACGATTAGACAACAAAAAGTTTGAAATTTGAAAAATAAAAGAATAAATTATTCTAACCTCCCTTCTATTTTGCAATTCTTAAACAAAACCTCCTCTATTTCTAAAACCTACACAAAACCCCTCCCATTTAATAAGTATGCAAAACATGAACCCCCAAAGGGCCAATCTTTATTTTTGTAAGATATTGACAAGAATACTCTAATTGCAGATTTTGATTCATTAAACAAAATCCCTCTATTTTTTAAATATTACACAAACCCCCTGTCTATGTAATAAATACATTAAATACATTACAATTAAATCCATCTACTATATAGTAAAAATTTGAAATTATCAAATACTTCAATGATAGAAAATTTAAAATAGCATTAGATTAACATCAGCGAACAAACAATATAATAAATTATAAGTTTGTGTCTTCAAATAACAAGAATTTTTTCAAACTACATGAATTAAGTAATTAACAATATGATAGAATAAAACTAATTTATTAAAAAAATTTATGGATGAAAAAAATCATAGTTTATTGATTTAATTATTAAGAATTTATCAAATCAAGTTTTTATTGAATTTTTTACTACAACAGTTTTAAAATCATTCTTGTTATTTCAAATATATGAACCTATAATTTATTTTATTGTTTATTCTTTCATATTATTCTAATGTTATCTCAAATTTTTTATCATTTAAGTATTTAATTATTCTAAATTTTAACTATAGTATAAGGATTTAATTGTGATGCTTTTATAAATAGAAGGAGGATGGTGTAATGTTTAAGAAATTGGGATGGGTTTTGTGTAATGACCCAAAATCTACAATGAAGGTATTTTTGTCAATTTTATTCAAAAACAAAGGTTTGAGGTTTAACTGTTTAATTGTGGAATATTTATAAAATACGTGTTTTGTATAGGTTTTAGAAATAGAGGGGTTTTCAAGTAAGAAGTGCAAAATAGATGGAGGTTGGAGTAATTTGCTCATAATAAAGAATCCCTGACAGAAAAATGCTTTTGTAAATTGATTGTTTGTGTATATTCTTTGTATTTTCACATTAAGGGATCACAAATGGAGTTATCAAGGTTACTAATACACAATGCAAAAGCCCATGTCATGGACTTGAGAAAATGGTCATAAGGGAGGTCAGAATTTAAAAGTACAACACCCAGGGAACTCAAAGGCATAATAGAGATTGTATTAACATTATAAATACCTAAGAGAATGAAGATCAAGATGAATGTGGGCTTCATCTGATGATACTTGTGATTTTAGTGTCATTAAAATAGCCTGCTGCTTGGCATTCTCAACCTGCGCTTCAACCCATTGCTTTTCACTTACTCCAAATCTACCATTAACAATAAAAGATTGATTGAACATTAGAAAAATGAGTCTCGTATCGAGTCTAATTAGATCAAGAAAGAGTAACTACTACAAAAATATGTCTTCAGAAACAACCCCATGCAATCATGGAAAGGTAAGAAGCCAACAATAGGATTACACACAGGATAAACATATTTTTATATCAGTTATACCCTAAACCATAGTAGCCAATCCCGAATAGCGGCACGGAGCGGTAGACTCCAAAAAATGGGATAGTGGGATGGCTGCTATTTTAATTTATATAATATATATATATAATATTTTTATATTCTTTCTACTTCTTATTATTATATTAATTTTATTAAATATTACATTTTTATTTATATATTATTATGTTATATATTTGTCTCTTTTTTTGCTAACAAGAAGATCTTAACGACCAAATTAAAACTAAAAAAGCAGGGAAAGACTACACCCACAAAGTCCTGCCACAGAAGAGTTGTAGCACCCCGTGGAGGGCCTACTAAAACACTGAAAAACTGAATCCAAATTATGTGACCATCCAGCAAACCAATCTGCTACAAGGTTAGCATTATATATTTGTCTCTATTATATAATAAATAATTATGTATTAATATATTTGCTTTTGTATTCCTAAATATTAGAGTATTTTATAGTTTTATAATAGTATAACTATAATATATGATTAATTATAAAAAACAGTAAAAAAAAAAACTCCGTAGTTTTAGGATGGAGAGTGGCCCAATTTGGGGTGCAGGCCCAACACCTACTCTTGTAAAAAAAAAAACCTAGTTTATTTTTCTGTCTCCCATCAGCCGCCACCACCTAATATCTTCTTCCTTCGAGAAAACAACATATCTCTGCCTAGCCCTCAAGAGGTTGCTCACCAGAGGTTGCAGAACACCTCTACCTTGCTGGCATAGTAGTCAACCTAAAATATTGGAGATATTTCATAGGGTCTTCACTTAGCAGGCACAAAAACGCTACAAGAGAGTGATTTCCCCACTCCGCCACAATCATGGCCACTCCAACCAAGACATGAAAACAAAATACAACAGGGTCTTCGTCACACCACAGTGCCGCTCCGCGGCACCCCACCACTATCGTGGCTACTCTGACCACTATTGATTACTATGCCCTAAACCACCCCAAATAGAAACAAAATTACAAACTGATTTTGTTTATCATGGTACCAATATAAGCATGATTATCAAGTACAAGATGGGTAGAACTCAAGTTTGAATTTGCTATTCAAAATAATTGACAATTTATAAGACGAGCTCATCATAATTGACTAATAGATAACCATTATATCATAATAAACTAATAGATAGATAAATATCCATATCTACAACTCTGGAAGTACAATTTGGTACACATTAAATCAATCCACAATGTACCAAAATAAGTAATCTGCAATGTTATAGAAAAGAAGCACGTACATTGAACGAAGCCGTCGCAACTCAGATACACGTTGATGATGTGATTTTTCCAAATCTGCTGAACCACCAAAAAATAAACAAATAGGCTTAACAGATCCAGTTAACAACATTATAGTTTAGACAGGATACATATTCTGTGTAAGCCACAGCATTGTTGTATTTTATCTGCAAAGTAAGATACAGATAGATTTTTTAAAAGCCTTCATTTTGTCCAGACTCCAGAGACCTAGGTGCATCTTAGTTGGTTCAGTACAGAGGTTTTAAGTGAAGATATGCATAATTTTAACAGACTTTCAACAAAAGTTTTACACTGCATAAGGTTGGAACAGAATGCCAGAATTTTTAAGAAGTCCTTGCCTATACCACTTTAATAAAGACACAAATAAGTAACTAAAACATAAATGAATCCCGATGCAAACTAGTTTTTCTATCAGTAGAAAAATAATTACCATATATACAATAAAATATATTTATAATGACAAGAATAAAGTAAGAAGAAGCTCATGTTTGCTACCAGTAAGGAAGCAGACAGATCCAATTAAAATTTGGGAGTCATCATGATGACTGAAGACTATACTACTGTATTGATTTCAGAATGATGAAAAAGAAGAGTGAATTATAAGAACTGGCATGTACACCTCTAACGTAGGTGTTTGAGATGTCATCAAGATTCACCCAAGAGCATTTAGATTTCCCCTCCTCAGCCACAAGTCTAAATGGACCCTGATATTAAATTAGAAAGAGAAATCATAAAAGGGCATCAAGAACTTAAGAGAATAATAAATCAATAATAAGTTTAAAACATCATTACAAAGCACAAAGGGTGACACCTATATAGTTAAGTCAACAACAACTATATCACACAAGGCAGGATCACGAACAACAATCAACACCAACAAAGAAGTATAAACCATGATAATAAAGATTTCATTTATCAATTAGATAAATAAAGACAAAGGAAACCATAGTAGTTAATCTCAGGTAGCAGAGCAAAGCGACCGACCCCCCAACTGGGATGGTGGGATAGCCGCTATTCTAATATTATATATATATATATATATTAAAAAATTAGTAATATATATTATATATATAAGCTCAAAAACATAAATATTACTCAAAGTTCATAAACTAACAAGTATCATTAATAATAAAAATTCATAAAAGGCTTATTATTTTTGTCCTTCAAGCTGTTCCACTTCCATGCAATGTCAAAATGTTTTGACCAGTGGACTTGAACATTGCATTTGAAGATCCCACTGATTGTATAGGTGTACCACTGCCACCAACAGCAGCAGTAGCAGTGGTTTTTTTTCTGTTGATCGTTGCTTGGTAGGGAACTAGATGCCATGATTGAATTGAACAATAGGAAGTTCTGTACTTCTGTTGGCAAAAAAAAAAAAAAAAGAACAGAAACAGAAAAAACAGGGACAGAAACAGAGCATGAATTGCTGGAAACAAAGAAGGAAAAAGGGGTACTGGCATAGGCAGAAAAAAAAAAAACACTAAAGAAAAAAAAAATTACTTCAAAGTTGGTGGCCGTGGGAACTGGTCGGAGACGACAACTGGTCAGAGAAGACACATAGCTAGAAAAGACGTATCGCCGGAGAAAGCAAGTCGCCAGAGAAGAAGAACAAAAGTGCGTCGTCGGAAAAGGTAAAAGGTAAGTTGCAACAGTGAAAACACAAGGGAAAAAGAAGAATGAAGAGGGAAAACAGGTTGAAAAATTATTTAAACTGAAACCCTAAAATACAAAAAGTCAAAAATGCCCTCACTAACGTTTTAAACAGGAGAGCATTTTCGACTTATCCCCTCCATGTGGACAATAGCGGCCCGCTCCTCCGCAATTTCCCTCTATAGCGGCCGCGACCGCCACGACATTGTGAAAAAAGTTCATCTTGCATGATCAGAGTCAAGCCCTGAATCTTTGAAATTTTACAAAAAATATCAATATATATGGCATGAACAAATCTGACAAGAAATAGAACGGTTGAAACAGGCAATGTGGGACTTCTTAACACCCCCTCCGCAGATGCATGCTAGAACAGGCGATGCCTACTAGAACAGGCGATGCCTACTAGAATAGGTGATTCACGAAGATGGGGCTATAGACTCTACCACTCTAATACCTTGTTAAATTTCATCTTAAAATCAATTGGCATTAAGTGAAGTTGCCTAACAAATATATAAGTTGTATCTCAAGGATTGAGGCAAGCAATGTAGGACTTTCCAACATTCCCATCTTACAAGCCGGTCTTCTAGAGTTGACTTAATGGGAAAGGAGGATTAGAATCCCTGCATATTTTATTAACTCAGTCCCCGATAACAGGGAATTGAATCCTAGATGGTTTGATCCCTAAGAAACTATGCCTCTATTAATTGTAGGGTTAAGCCATTAAGGTATGCATCTTTACCACTACTACTACACTCTTTGTGAAAATCCAAACTTGAGTGACAAAGTGCCTTCACAAGTACACAACCTTCATTTCCACCACATTATTTCACTTAGTCTGTAACAACCAGTCTCAACCCTGCCTGAGACTAGGTAAGCCTCAAACCTTGGGTCTCAAATAAAATAGTTATACATTCAAATTATTATAAGTTAAAACGAAACACTACTTCCCAGAATCACAAGATTAAGAAACCAAAAAAGCACTTTAAATATAATCACGACACTTAATTGTTAACATTGTTACTAAGTGAAGAGTTTCTTACGTATCTATCAATGTTAGGTTTACATAATTTTCAATACACAAAAAAATTATAAAATTTTAGTTCTTCTCTACAAGAATAAGCATCACAAACTAAATAAGAAACATGAAGCAAGTAATAAACTAGAATCAGCAAATGGGTTTTGAATCTGATAGATTAGATCATGTAGATAACCTCCTCTAAAAACCCATGTGCTAAGTAAGAGGGGGAAGCCTCCACATTAAATGGGAGTTCCATGTCACACACCCAATCACTTTGGGACTAGACTCTCAAACCCATCTCCCCCAATCAAGAGATTTGGCAGGTCAGACCAAATTGTTAGGAACACAAAAACAGAATATCGCATTTCAGAGCTGATAAAAAAAAAAAAAAACGAGAAAGGAAAGAATGCTTCTCTTTTTGGAAATTGAATCACAAAAAAGTAAACAAAACATAAAATAACTTAAGAAGAGAATTCTGCATCCAACAGTTTCCCCATTTCAGGAAAAGCCTTTGCTTTGGTTCTTAAATCTAAATTCCCAAATGTCTCCCTTCCACCTTGTTCCTCCTACTCTTTAACCCATTGAATTCTAACCATAATTATCCAAGGATAGAAACATATGATTTTTCACACGAACATAATATTTGTCCAAGGATAAACATAGATTGAGAAGAAAGTAAAGAAAACAAGTGTTTTGCCCACTTACAGTGTCCAGTTGCTTAGCAAACCACTGACTTAGCTCTTTTAGACAAGATGAATCTCCAAGCAAGAATTGGTTGAAGTCTGAGTATGCCAAATATATACCATCTTCTGCATTTCAAAATAGCTAAAGTCATCAGAAGAAATATAAAAACTCATCATATGAGTTTTAACATACTATACTGCAACAACAACCATGTCTTATTTCACTAGATAGGATTAGCTACATATATCAAACAACACCACCATGCTCTATTGAAAACCAAATTTTCAGCAAGATGGGATTTCAACAGAATTTATGTCTCCTTGAAAGCTGTCCATTTCGAATCTCTTCCATTTAACAAATTCACCAACCAAAGCAGAAAACACAGAACAAGGAAATTATCATTTAATCTCACAATGCCTGATACGGTTGAACAACAAAGCTTCTAATAAGATAAAGCCAATAAATTTCAGACTGTCACTTGTGGATCACAAAAATGAACTTTATAAAAACAAATAGAACAAGGAAATAACATCCAAGAGACAAGGAAAGGAAATATACCATCTCCTGAATGATAATGAGCCAACTCATGTGTTGTGGAAGCAATTCTTTCAAGAACGGCATTCATCTAAACCAAAAAAAAAAAAAAAAAAAAAAAACAAACCACCGTGAGATGATACTTGAAGCAAAAAGAAATACAGATTTCTAACAACAGTGCTCATTGTTACTCAAGCCTGCAAATGATCCACTAAGAAATATCATTGCACTAAGAATTACTTACATGGGAAACACAATAATCGATAACTGAGAGAATAGAAACAATAAATTATATGCACAAGCACTGACTTACCTGTAAATTTCTAACAGAAAGGCTGTCATCTATGGTGGCGAGGTGTCCATTAACAATAGAGGTTGCAGCAAGGCGTGCTCGTCTTCCTTGCATCAATGTCGAGGCCTGGCCCGAAAGCATATCAAACTGAGATTGCAGATGCCTCAGCTGCCTTTGCAAGGCCAAAGCCTCCTCTCTATACGCCAAAGTCCCCTCCCTGGAACAAAAACACAAACAATAAAGCAACATTCCCTATTTGTTGAATTGAACATAGCCCTGTTTGGATAAACATCCCTAGAAGCACTTTTAGGCTAAGAAATAAGAAGGTAAAATGAATCATGCTTCACCCACGAGTTAAAAATCAACTTACGCACTTAACTTATATAGAAATTCTCTCATCAAACTTCTCCAAAAGTTAAGATGCATAAGTTGATTTTAACTTATTAGAGAAACTGAATTCATTTACCTTATTTTCTTCTAATGTACAAGTGCTTACAGAGAATTTCATCCAAACAAGACCATAATAGAGAGCAATGGCAGCATAAGCACTTGATATCTTTCAATCCTTCTTCAGCGCCGAAAACCGCCTCCTGATTGTCTCTCCTATCAGAGAAGGCCGAAATGCTGTCATAAGCGAAGTCCAAATCCTCGCCCTGTTCGATTCAATTCATTTCAATCTCACTAGCCAACTAACTAACTGATTTCAGTTACCGATTTCAACAAAAATGAAGAATACTATAATACAACACCTCTAACAGCTTCCCTTCTTGCTTGAACTGCTCATACCTGAAACAATAAAAGAAAATATCCATATAATAATTATGATTAATAATAATTAATGATTAATTGTGTGAGAGAGAGAGAGAAAATAACTGTGAAAGCTCGGAGAGAGAGAGGACGTTGGAAGGACGGAGATTAGAGCAGATCCAGTGGAGAAGGGGGCGAGTGTCTTCATACTGAAACGGCCATTCGAAGCTGTCAGGGTCGAGTGTCTCCCATCCTTCGAACCCCAATTCGCCGAGCAATGTGCAAAGTCTCGCACCGCTCATTTTCCTCAGATTTTCATTTCTCAACAAACTCCGATGCTCTCTTCCCCTCGCCTTTCCTCCTCTTATTTTTATTTAGCCCCTTCTGCTTCGTGCTAAAGAAAAACACAAAGGGATCCACAAAAAATTTAAATTTGAATTCCAGACAAAATTGGGATCGATTATTTTGTCTATTTTATATGTTTAATTTTTTTAAACACTCTCTTCTTTCTAACGTAATCTATTCAAATCTATTTAAAATTATAAAATTAAAATAAAGATTCATTAAACATGACGCAGATCCATAAAATTAAAATTTATATGTTTTTATAATTTTTAACTAACAAAAAGTGTATTAAAAAATATACATATTAAGGAATAAGTTCCTAAAATTTATTGTGTTTCAAAAATTAGAGTTTAAGAAGATTTTTGGACAAAGAAAAGTTTTTAATTTAGCAAAAAAAATCATGCTTGATATATTATTTTAAAAAGATATTTTCAATAAATATTTTTTAAGAATAGTTTTATTTATATTTTTTTACAAAAACATTTAAAATTTTAACTTTTTCAAATAAGAAATACTAATAAGTATTCTTAGTGTACTTATTAAAATTTCTTTTCAATATATTAAATATTATAATTTTGAAATATTTTTTAATTCTTTTAAATTGTCAAATAATTAATTAATAAATTATTTAAGAACAATATTAATATAAAATTAAAGAAATATTTTAGTAAAAACTGTAAAAACAAATATTTAAACTAGAGAGAATTACAAAATTTTGTTATTTAAAATTCAATACAAAAATATTAAAAGTCCCAACATATTTGTAATTTTCAAATTTATAAAAAAAAATTTTTACATCAAAACTTATTAAACCTATAAATTGATTCAATTATTTTAAAAATTTTATATTAATTTACATAGAATAAAATATTATAATAAATTATTTATAAATATTATTATGCATATAACTTTTTTACATATTATCCTTGTAATAAAAATTTGATTGAAATTTAATTATTCTTACACTTATTTCTTATAAACAATTTAATATTATTTTATTAAAATTAAATATTTTAATTTTTCAAAAATAGGCTATTAGTCACAAATCATCTTAGATTTATTTTATATTTGGTTATGGTGAGAAAAATACTCATATTTGTTTAGATTTCTTACCGATAACAATTTGGTAAAGTGAAACTTTTCTCATTATAAAAATTTTGGGTTGTAGTGATAGTTATTTTAATTTTATTTTTCTTTGATTATTGTGATAAATTTATGTTAAAATATTTAAATTATGACAATTTAGTAATATTTATTTTTTAAAAATAAAATAGATAATTTTATTTTCTATTTTCATAAAAATAAAATTTATATTAAAATTAACCAAGACTAAAAGTTTTTAAAAAAATTATGTAATTTTTGATTTATTATTGCACTCAATAATACATAAGAGAAAGGAAGCACGTTCATCAACTTAAAATTTTTTTTATAATTTTTATTTCAAAAAAAAAATTATTTTAAACAATAAAAATTCTCATATAATAAATAAAAAATATTAAAAAATTGAAATAATAAAATTTTACATAAATTTATCTAATAAATTTATTTCTTGAAAATAATATTTTTAAAAAATCACTTATATGTTCGAATTTAGGATTTAGGATTACGCTAAAATAAAACATGAAAAACTTTAATTATTAGTAAACATATAAAACATAGTTTATATTATCAACTAATTATATATTGATATATATAATTAAATTTTTAACTTTTATAATAATTATATTTTTATGTTACGAATGTTTAGGGATGGCAACAGGTAAGGTGGACAAAATTAAAAATTATTTGTTAAATGAATATCTATAGAATTTTTTAATATATGTAAATATTTACTAAAAAAATAACTTAAACATATTTTAAAACACTTTAATCATAAAAAAAAACTATAAAATATTAATAATAAAGAAAATGGCTAATAAAAAGAAAGTTGGTACTTGATAACCACGTGAGATGCTAATATATCATATTTCATTTTTTTATAAGGACTATTTTTAAAAAATAATTTGGCCGAAAAATGTTGGTGTAATCGGTAAGGACTTCACTCATATCTTACAAGGATAAGGACTTAAGTTCAAGTTCACTATCTATAAAGGTCCTTTTTCATAAACAATCTATAAGTATTTTTATAAGTATTCTTAAAGTTTATCTTAGTAAATCTTTCAAACACAAATCACTTAAATAGTCAATCTTAGTAAACCTCTCAAACACAACTTATTTAAATATTTTATTATATAAAAAATCTTTAAAAAATAAATTGACCTTATACACAATGATAATGTAATACAAGTATTCTTATTACTTTAACTTTGTATATTAAATAGAAATATATGACATGTTTGTTCGACCTATTGATATCAAGTTGTCTAAAAAATATATTTTTAAAATTGGACCAGATATTAAAGTGATAAAAATACTAATTTAAAGTTTGGTAGTTTAATTATAATTAGATTATGGTAGAACGGGTAATAATTAAATAATATTTTTAAATTTTTAACATAATATATTAAATAATTTTAAATAAATAATATAATATTATAATATTATAATTTTATAACTTCAAAAATTAAACTCTACATAAACAAATAATTACTTATGTCATATAACATTAAGAATCACATGTAAAATGAAATTAAATATTATATATAACATTTATATTTTGTATAGTTTATAGATAATATTTAATTTTATCAACATCAAATAATGCTGAAGTCTTAAATAGTGAATTTATTTTAAAAAAAATGTCTTCATTAAGATTTTATTCAATAAGATTTTATAATATAAGAGTTTATATTATAAATACTTAAAAATAAGATATATATATATATATATATATATATATATATATATATATATATATATATATATACTTTTTTTACCAGCAACAAATAACTATAATTTATTTTATATAGAGGTTAATATTTATATTAATTTGGATAAATAAATAAAAAAATATTTAATTTGAGGAAAGAAACAAACCAATAAAAATATACTTATTCTAAATATTTGGTCATAAAATTTGAAGGTGAATCTTTATATAAGTTTTGCATAAGTTAGTCTTATCAACTATATTAGGGAGTTTATATAAAATTTAAAACATCTTCTAGACCTATCATAAGACCTTTTCATAAGCTCTTAAAATCTTTCCACATACTTACAGCATAAAATAAATTCAAATAACACATATATACTTTTCATTATACAACATTGGTCAATGAAATTTTCTCAAAAGTTATTAAATAAAAAGATTCATAATTGTAATTTGACATTTGTACACATCAAAATTGGAACCTCATTACCATTTATGGCTTTTCTAAACCTTCTGAATAAAGGGAGCTTTAGTGGAACTTGGTTGATTTTTCTTCAAACATCAACTCCCCTTGATTAGCAATTAGGGATTCAATGCCTTCTTGACATATGTCAAGAAGGGTGACACAACTTTGAATCATAGGAACATGGAGTGCTTTCGAGATTGTATGTGTGACATCTTATACCCTAACCAGAATTACTAATAATTGAGCAAATAAATATGAGAAAATTTCAAGTTTTAAACACCATAGAATAAAATATTTACGATCATTTGATAAAACATAATAAGAATTTAAAACATCCTAATGACACTCAAATGATTTAAGTAATAAATCAAGTAAACATCACATTTATAAATCCTCATAAAAACACTTTTCCCCAACGTTACATTCTAATAGAGCATAAAATCCCAACAACGAAAATAAAATAAAAGCAAGTAAAAGAGTTACAACTCAATCTTCTTACTCCTACTCTCCGTGGCCTACAAATGGTGACCAACTGAAACACAATAATAACACAAACAAAAGGGAGAGAGAATACATCTAACTACAAACTTGTAGCATGAGTATAAAGTACAATAATACTCCACAATGCACAGGGTACCAAGTATACATCACATGTATAAATCCTCATTACAAACCTCGTCTTAATGTCACATTTTATTCAAACATAAAATTCCAAAAACTAAAAATAAAATAAAATAAAAGCAAATAAAAATGCATCAACTCAATCTTCTTATTATTGCTCTACATCACCTACAAATGGTGATCAGCCCAAACATAATAACAATACAAACAAAAAAGAGAGTGAGATTACATCTCACTACAAGCTCATAGCATGAATACAAAGTTGGGTATAAACGCTCAAAACACGCCACATAAACAAACACAATAACACTCCATAATGCACATGATATGACAATAAATGCACCCTTAATTATTACTCCATATGCAATGTAGTATCATCTTTAAATTGGGAAGTAGTCTAGGGGTAATGTTATTTAACCCTCTTTGGTTAGTCATACTACACTAGCATGATGCCCCTTTGGTATCATGTCAGGTATTACTAGACTTGCATCATGTGTCATGACATGTAGGATCAATTACAATCATTGAGATTTTTGTATCGAGTATCCCCAAGAGGTTTAATGACCTTACCACCTGAGTTTGTATCTACTTCCTTATACCTCAATTTCATAAAATGATTCATGTCACTTAACCCTTTATGTTACTATTTTGAAAATCAGGCTGGTGAGAGTCATGCTCACCTCTCATATGTTAGGCACCTCATCTCACAATCATTCACAATTAGCTAAAACCATCTTTGCTTCTCATAGGCTAGGTCACTCACTTAATGAATGTCACCTAGGCCCACTCTCGCCATCTTATAGGCTACGTCATCCATCACAATGACATTAGTCCTCATTACTCAATTCTTAGTTTCATCAAATTTCTCAATATAATGCAATGCATTTATAGAAACTCAATAGTAGGTACTCAACATAAGTTCAACAACAACTTATAGTGCAACACAACATAGTAAAACTTAGCATGTTACATACAAATTCGAAAGACAACAACCATAAACACATACACATAGGTACATCTAGCATGGCACGAACATGCTCAATGTGGAAACCTAGATACGAGTGTGCTCATCTCAAGCATGGGCACACTCATTGATCTACAAGTTATGAATTTCCATATTTTAACTTGGATTCTGTTCTCACGGGGATATAAGGGATTTTTTATGTTGTTCACAAATTCAACCAAAATAAAAACTATAACATGTCATGTGATGCATGTCATGTGTTTGAGGAAATGTCACGTCCAAATGCTAGCCAATTGCTGAAAAAATATTATGAAAGTTTTGGTGTTTGTATGAAAAGATTGAGTAACTTGTGGACCAAGAAAAAAATTCTTATCATGGAAGAAAAAAGTATTGATTTGTGGCTTTGAAAAAGAGTTAAAAATTATGGTAATGGTCCAAAAAAGAGTTCTAAACGCACCAAAAGTGCTATTGTGCATGTGTAACAATTTGTGCATAATTTGTGCAATTCTTGTAAAGTTTGTATAATGGCTGAATGTCATGCTTGTTGTAATTAGAATTCCTTGCATGTTAATGTTCCTTATTCTTTTTCTTGGTTCTTCTAATTGTCTCTGAAATTCCCCTTTAGTTTAACTTTCTTTCTATTGTTTTTTTGCTTGTCAATTTCTTTGGACTCTAAGCTTTATCCTTGAAGTTTCTTCCTTGGAATTCTTATGAGTGTTGACATTTGATGGATTTCACTTGCAACTAAAAATTTTATTAAAGAATTAAGGTTCTTAGCATAGCCCAAAGATAGAGACAAAGTGGGAAAATGCAAGAAAGTACATTAGAGAAAAAGACCCATGTGTTTACCATGATACTTATATTTATATTTTTATTTTATCTCATAAGTATATTCATGTAATAGTAAATTATATATATACATAAAAATAATGGATGAGTATGAACTTATATAGTCTCCTAAACTCACTTGTAACACCATGTTTGTAAATTACATAGATAACTATACTATGTTAGACACGAACTAAAGTGTAAGAAAAAAGTTGGAAACAATGTTAGAAAAAGTCAAATCAAATTATATCATGAGAACCAAAACCTTAATTTTAATTAATAATTATATTTGAGGTAAAAAACTAATTTGACTTCCTACTTTCATGCAAATTCTAATGACATTAATCAATGCACATATTGCTCCAATGGAAAAGTAGTAGAGAAGTGACAACCAAAGCTATTTTTGGTGGTTGTTATGACCATTTTTTAACCATTAAAAGTGCATTGCTTCTACCTATATTTTAACGCACAAATCTATTAGAAAAATAAGTGACAAACGAAGCAAAAGAAGGAGCAATATTAACCAAAGTGGTAGTTGTGTTTCTTTGTAGTAATTGCATTATCAAAACGTATTTGAGTTAATCTTGAGAATACTAGACTTGATAAAAAGATTTGTGATTTGAAAGATGGCAGGTGGTTCTTTCGTTGATTCAAGTGGAGCTAGTCATTATGAGGGAAAAGTCACAACATTTGTACTAATTACATGTTTTGTGGCTGCCATGGGAGGCCTTCTATTTGGATACGATCTTGGTATCACAGGAGGAGTAACTTCTATGGAGCCATTTCTGATTAAGTTCTTCCCTAGTGTGTATAAAAAAATGAAAGATGAAATAGAAAGCAAGAATCAATATTGTAAATTTGACAACCAACTTCTTACATTATTCACCTCTTCCTTATACCTTGCAGCATTGATAGCCTCTTTCTTTGCTTCCACTATAACAAGAACACTTGGACGTAAACCCTCAATGTTTCTTGGTGGCTTATTTTTCCTTATTGGTGCATTGTTGAATGGGTTTGCCTTGAACATTGGAATGCTTATCGTTGGTCGTCTATTACTAGGAATTGGTGTGGGATTCTGTAATCAGGTAAGAGTTAGCATCAATTATCCTGATAATTTAAATTTGTTAACCTTTTGATTTTGAAATGAAAATTATAATTAACTTCAATATTTGTTTATTACATAAATAGTCTGTACCAGTGTATTTGTCCCAAAATGGCTCCAGCAAAAATCAGAGGAGCACTCAATATTGGCTTCCAAATGATGATTACAATCGGTATCCTAGTTGCAAATCTAATCAACTATGGTACATCCAAGAAAGCAAATGGATGGAGAGTGTCTTTGGGCATTGGAGCCGTGCCAGCAATTGTGTTATGTTTAGGATCTTTCTTCTTAGTTGAAACACCAAATTCTTTGATTGAAAGAGGCCAACATGAAAAAGCTAAGAAAATGTTGCAAAAGATTCGTGGCACTGAGAACATTGAAGAGGAATATCAAGATCTTGTTGATGCTAGTGAAGCAGCTAAGATGGTGGACCATCCATGGAAGAACATTACACAACCAAAATATAGGCCTCAACTCACTTTTTGCATTTTCATTCCATTCTTTCAACAACTCACTGGCATTAATGTCATCATGTTTTATGCTCCGGTTCTTTTTAAGATTTTAGGCTTTGGTAATGATGCTTCACTCATGTCTGCAGTTATCCTTTGGGTGTGTCAACGTTGTTGCCACACTTGTTTCTGTCATTATAGTAGACAAGTTTGGAAGAAGGATATTATTTCTTGAAGGTGGCGCACAAATGTTTATTTGTCAGGTAAAAATTGAAAAGTCTAATGCTTTTAAACTTTTACAATGATAAACTATATAAGTCTTGAAACCTAGCTTGATTAATTTATTGACCATAATTGTTGTTTGTAGATTATAGTTGGATTGATGATTGCTCACACGTTTGGGTTGAATGGTCAAGGATCATTTGGCAAAGCTGAAGCAGATATTCTCTTATTCTTTATTTGTGCATATGTTGCTGCATTCGCTTGGTCTTGGGGTCCATTAGGTTGGTTGGTGCCTAGTGAAGTATGTGCTCTTGAAGTTCGACCAGCAGGTCAAGCTATTAATGTTGCAACGAATATGTTATTCACATTTTTCATTGCTCAAGTCTTCCTTACCATGCTTTGTCACTTAAAGTTTGGTCTCTTCTTCTTCTTTGCTGCCTTTGTGGCTATCATGACCATTTTCATTGCCATGCTCTTACCTGAGACAAAGAACGTCCCAATCGAAGAAATGAATAGAGTATTGAAGGCACATTGGTTTTGGACTAAGTTTGTTCCAGATGATGCTGTTATTGGTGGTGGCAGTCAAAAGTCTGTTCCATGAATCTAATTATTTTGGTATAAATTATGATAGCAAAGACAATAGGGACAACCAATAAAATAAAAATTGGAGAAAGTGATTTATTCAACAACTAAATTGAGAATACATCACATGCTCATAGCATGAATATAAAGTCGAGTAGAATTACTCAAAACACACCACATGAACAAACACAATAACACTCTCCAATGCACATGCTACCGAGTACACATCACATGTATAAATCCTCATTACAAAACTCGTCCTGATGTCACATTCTATCAATCCATAAAAATCCAAAAACGAAAATAAAAGTGCATCAACTTACTCTTCTTACTCCTGCTCTTTGTCACCTGCAAATGAATATCAACCCATGTACAATAGTAACACAAACAAAAGGGAGTGATTACAAACAGAAAATCATTACAAACAAAAGTCAGGAGATTACTCGGTCAACAAAAGATAAAGTCATTACAAACAGAAAATCATGGGATGACTTGGTCAACAACAGATATGGCAGTTACAACTAGAAGATTATGGGATTACTCAATCAATAATGGTTACGAAGAAATAAGAATTTTTTTGCTTCTTTAAACATCACATTGGGAAAGACTTTATCAATTTTGCCCAGCATCTCCAGAGGTCATCATTATTGACAACAATTCCCCCATGTCCCGATCAATGCCACCACCGTGGGCTTCCTATCTACCATTTATGTTTTACCATATTTTGTCCTCTCATCACGGTACCATTGTCATGTAATCTTTCATTTTTTGATTGTTATTAATACTTGTTAATGTTGACAATCAATAAATGAGATTTTATTTTGACTTTCCATATCTTAATGTACCTCATATTTTTTTAATCACTCTCATTGAGTGTTGTTCTTATCGGTTCTTCACACCATTGTTTCATTTTTTGTTTGATTTTATTTTATTTTATTAGTTTTCATTGCTTTAGGAAACTCAAATATGTGTCTAGGAGAATATTTTTTTTTGAACTAGAATAATAAAGTTGATTGTTTTAAGTTACATGAAAGATTCCTTTTATTACTATTATTGGTTATTAATTTTATTTTTCTTTGTTTTAGAAATTAAGAGTACCGTCCCTTCCAAATAAAATTGTAAGTGAAATAATTTTGGATTTTAAATATATAAATAAAATTTATCATTTTAGATAAAAATTTATGGTATTGATTGAGTAGCGAATGCTTCATTCAATATCATTTGAATCATCAAAATTTATTAATAGTCATTTACTATTATAAACTTTGTTTCTATCTTAGGACAATTTTTTCTTTTGTATAAAATGTATATTTTCAGAAAATATAAATGTCCAAATTTGTAGTGGCCAATAATGTTAAATGAATAGCACTATTACCTTTAACATTTGCTAACTTGAATGTGACACCCTTCTACCCCTAAATGTGACACCCTTCTACCCCGAACATTTAAATTAAAATAATCAAGTAAATAAAATGAAGACAGGGTAATAGTTAAAACCAAAAAGCACAATTTGTATTAAGGATAAAGAGTTCACATGATAATTAAAAGGTAAGCACAAAGTTTTCAAGGAGGTTTTAGATTTAAACATTATAATTGAGAAAACTAAAGTCATCATCATCTTTAAAATAAGTCATTTAAACAACAAGGCATAGAACAACTATTCTATCTTCCAGAACCCCGATGTCACACTAATCAGAGCAAGACCCCGCATTTTCAAAACTTGACACCATGAGTGCCCTCAACGTTACCTAAAAGAAAACAACAAGAGAAAGTACGGTGAGAAATCGCATTCAATCATATATAAAGGCAGATAATGCCCCAAATCCCACCCATTACCGTACTCAATTACTAACAGTTAACAGATGCTCATATATCAATCACATTTCATTCATTCAAAATCAATCACAGTTCATTCATGTTTACAAAATGCACATGCTCGCACAATGCATATGCTCATCACCACACCTACGAGTCTCAAGTCGGAACTCTACACCATGGGCGAACCTCCTCAATCTCCTTAGTTATCACTAATGATGGTCACACCGTTAAACACCCCGTATGGGCCGGTGTGTCGCACAGTTAAAAACCACATATGGCCCGTGCGAAGACATTCCATACAATCGTTAAACACCACTTATGGTCGGCGTGCAGCATGGTTAAACAACACATGTGGCCCATGCATATGATTGTCCCCCATCATTAGTCTCTGTTAAACACCACATATGGCCAGGGTATTATAGTCAGGCTTCTCATGCATCTCATGCCTCTCATGTCCATGCTCAATGCATTCTCATCCACACTCTTATTCTCATGATTTATTTATACATCATTCACACAGTCCACAATCATACCCAACCATATTAATTTAACCATCATTATTATAAATCATTCATCAGAAAGCACAGAAATGCACATAAAACACCATTGAATTTCACCCAGTTTCATCATTACACACAAGAGCCTCAAATCATGAACAACCATAAACAACACAAGAATCAAGTAATTAGGGCAATTAATCATACAGTTTCCCAACAAAAATCACATTAGGACAAGACGTTAATTAGACCACAAAGCATATTGACAAATCTTTTCTACCGATTAAAATATTTTTAAAACATAATAATCAAACCAAATTGAGAATTTAGATACTAGAGGGACTTAGGGATTGCCCTCACTACCCGTACACTCCCGCATTCATATATGATCAAACTCATCTCCCCCGTACCTTAGATGCGAAGAATAGTGATGATCTGATGCGGCTCTAGGACGGTCTGAACACCCTAACTCCTCTTCCTTGCAGGTCGGCGTTCTCTCTCCTCTAGGTCTGGCTGTCTAACGTGTAAAACACCAATTAGGGTAAACTGATTACCCTTGTCTAATATTCTAGCTGGGTCGGGTCAACCCCGACCTGCCCGTCAGCCTCCCCCGTTAATTCAATTAATTAAATTAATAAATGAAAATAATTTAGATAAAGCCTCATCAGTTTATAAAATCATTAACCCCTCTATTAAAATAAAATTGATAATAATAATAATAATGTAATTAATTTCTAAAAATAATTAAATAAATTTTAGGATGTTACATTGAACCCTTGTGCATGGATAATTTTTTTAAATAAAAATACAATTTTTTACTTTAAAAATAATTTCTTTCATAAATAAATATCCTTCTAAATTTTAAAATTTCCTTTTTCATAAATAGAAAATAAAAATATGTCCTTTTAATTTGGGGTAAAAGAAGTATTAATAAAGTTATAAAAGTTTGTGCAATTAATTATAGATGTACTATTTTTAAAAGACATGGTATAGTGTTAACACCTTCCATACAAGTATTCGACTCTTGAATCTATCTCTAATTTGTTAGAACATTTTTTAAAGGAATTTTCCAATAATTCTCTTAAAATAAAATATTGGTTGTGACTTCATTGAAATGATTTTTGCATTGTCCCTATCATGACCCCGATTGTGACAACCCCAAGATGTCTAGTGACCATACCACCTTGGTTCATATCTACTTCCTTACATCTCAATTTTATTAAATGATTCTTGTCACATAGCTCTTTATGTTACTATTTTGAAAATCAGACTTTAGTTTCATTAAATGATTCTTGTCGCACGAGTTAGGTCACTTACTTGATCAATGTCACCCAAACCCATTCTTATCATTTTATAGGCTAGGTCATTCGTGACATTGATATTAACCTTCATTACTTAATTCTCAATTTCATCACAATTATCAATATAATGCAATGCATTCATAGTAACTCAATAACATGTACTTAAAACAAAAGTTCAACAACTCATAGTGCAACACAATGTAGTAAAACTTAGCATATTACATACAAATTCAAAAGACAACCATAAACACATACATAGGTACATCCAGCTTGTCACGAGCATGCTTATCTCAAACATGACTATGCTCATTGACCAATAAGTTGCACATTTCTAGATTTCAACCTATAATTTGTTCTCATAAGGGATATAAGAATTTTTCTATGTTGTTCATGAATTCAACCAAAATAAAAATTATAACACAATTGATTCACCAATAATACAAATAATCATATCCTAATCTAGGGAGTTTAATCTCCCTTTTTAAGACACCCCAATAATGTAATTTCATCAATCATATGTACAATTAAATAACTAACTCAAGAAGTTTAGTCTTCCTTTTAAAAAGCCAAGACAAACAATTTTGGGGGCTCTACGGTCAACCTCATCCACCCATAATTATACTCATACCCTTGAGCAAAATATTCACCCCTTCTAGGAATGTAAAACTCCAATAAATCTTCGCTCCTCAGGATTCTCCCTTTTGTTGCTTCAACGTCCTCTTTGAGGATCCCCTTCTTGATTTGTATAAAAAAGACACTGGGATTTTAATTACTTAGACTTATCTAACTAAAAGGGTCAGCACTTGTCCCTTTTTAAAGTCTTAAGATGGCCTCGTTGCTCACTATGGCAGCCCATGAGTAGCACATGCATGCCCCACGAAGCATGGGTGTGCTACTTCCATAATGTCCAACATGAGTGTACTCGCTTTAGCACATGCATGATCATTTGGTTGATGCTTTTTTGTCCAAAAACAAGGTCTAAATGATCTTTTTTCTCAAACTTTATTTATAAAAACCCAATTTAACGGTCCCAACACTTACCATTCCAAAAATATGATTATTAATTGGTGACAAAATATAATATAATAATCACTTATTTAATATAATAATTTCCAAGATAATAATAACAATAACATGACAATTAGAGGGTCACATGGTAGATAATTTTAATTTGTCTAATGTTAACTATAATGGGCCAAAATTAACTTTGGAAGGAAAACAGGTTCGGACTGTCATGACCATGTTCTTGCCGCTGATTATTGGAGATGCATGTTCCCAACGATACAGCTTAGTAAAAAGTAAAAAAAATTGATGGAGCCAAAGTAATTAACATTATAATATATGAATTAAATATAATAGTTTTAATAATATTATTTTTTTTCAATGATTTGAAAATTTTAATAATATTATTTAAATATTAATTATTTTTAAATAATTTTTTATATTAAAAAATATTTCTACCTTGTTAATGACACTCTTTTAACTTTTTATTATGATTTTTATATTCTCATCAATTTTTGAATAAAAAATTAAAAAATTCAGCTCTAATTTTTTTATGAAAAGTCACAAACTGTAGTTTCTTTTATAAAAAACAAATTTTGTATGAGAATACACCCAAAAAAATTAAAGTTTTCTATGAAATTTTAGATAAACTTAAAGAAATAATCATAATTTTGCTTAAATTATAGCAAAATTTGCATAAAAATTTTGTAGAAAAAATTGAAACAAAATCACAAAATTAATAAAAAAATTTGCAAGATAAATTATAAAATTCAAGTCATATTATATAACTTTTAAGTAATGAATCAATTTGGTCCCTGAAATTGAAAAGCATTATCATATTATTCTTTGAATTGAAGAAAATTAAAAATAAAAGTTTTTCAAATGTTCATTAAATCCCTAAACTTAACTACCTATTAAACATACGATAATATTATCACTTTAGTTGCACATTTTTTTAATTTTGGACTTAAGTTATTGTAGATTTGCATTTCCAAAACTTTTTTGTTTTTAATTTCATTTGATTTAGGGACTAATATTAACGTCTTTACCAATTTTAAGGACCAAAATGACCCTTCACTCTATAAATTTTCTATACCAGAACAACAATATAAAAGTAAATTAATTAATGAAATATGTAATGTATAAAAACTAATATTAAATTGGTCATAAAAACCTATGTTATCAGAAACAAAAATTTAAAGGTCAATATTAGCATAAAAATGTGTATCAGAATAGTAGTAGTAATAATAAAATGAGTAAAGATAACATTCTTTATGTTATAAAAAAAAACAATTTTAAAGGCATTGAATTGGGGTACCCTTTAAAATTTTTATTATAAAAAATTAAAATTAAAATTCTCTATGTTTTTTTAATGTCTTAAAATGTTAGTAACTATTAGAATGTAAGTTTGGACCTAATTGAATTTTATAAAATTAACTTGTAAGGAGAGGGTTATTCTCACTTAAATATTCTATTCAAGTTCTATCCTTAGCTAATGTATGACTTGAATTTTTCCCAATACACGTCATATTCAACACTATTAGGTTTGATGTGTAAATAATATGGTGGGTGCCTTGATAATGGATCTAGGATAAACTTTGATACCATATTAAAAATGAGTTCAAGACTCAGATTTTTCCCTATAGTAACTAAGAAATAAATGATTTTAAGAATACTTATGAATATTATAAACAATTATTGATACACATTAAAACTATTAAAATTAAAAATAATATTTAGTAATTTGTGTGTATATGTGTAATTGTTTTTTAACTTTTGGGGGCCATGCTCCCCTTAGTCACCATTAAGCTTTGCTAGTGTAAAGAAAGACAAAAAGTTGTGATCTCATCCCATCCCATCTCTAATACTTCCTTCCATGGAAATCAAACCATTTAGTGACATTTAATCTCCGATAGTGCAAACGCCAAAATTGAACCATACCCAAACCACCAAAACCTACTCCCTAAACATGATCCTAACGAGAATCCAAAACCACACCTAACCGTCACCGACTTGAACTATAGAATTCTGACTAGACAAATCCAAATGCATACCTATGCACTAGCACCATGCCTTACTGCACCAAAGTGAGGAGGTAGTAATGTTTGGTGGGGATTTTGATGAACTCGAGGTAGAGCTTTGTGGAAAGGAGGCACATGACCATGAAGGAGTAGCACACAATAATAATTTTGGTAGAGAGGCAGTAGTTGAATGAGAGGTAGAGGTTCAAGAGGGTGTGTAAAAACCAGGGGGTCGTTGCAACCTACTAAATGACTATAAACAACATTAAGCATAAGAGATTAATAATAAGATATTTAATTAATTTGCTTATTAAAATAGCAAGTAAAATTTTTCATTTTCGAATAATGAGTCACAATGGAAAAATAAAACAACATACAGTTGTAGTGATCTTAAACATGCATCATGAAAGTAAAATAAATGTACAAGTATGGTTACAACCATTTTGGATACAATAGGAAATTGTGCCTTATGGAACTTACAATACAAATAGCTAATATAAAGCTGAGGGCTTAAATAATTGCCTAAAACATAAAAGATACAACCAAAAAAGGATAAGGATACACAAAACACCCTATAAGCTAGTCCCTAAATAAACAACAACCAAACACCTTTAGTAAGCAAACACCCTTAGTCCTATTAGGCTACCCAAACCATGAAGGAACCCAAGCCTATTTAAGGCCTCCTTCACCTTATGTAAAAGATAACTTTGATTTGAATGAATTTTTGTTGCATTACAACTTTGAGAGAATCTCTTTATCTTGTCTTAATCTAGAGCCTTCAATTTGTATCAAACTTTCACGAGACTGTGACAATTATCACACGTTCTTATCTTCCTCGTTAGCATAGGTAAGTGGCAACACTAACCATTCAATTCCTTTTCTATTTTACAAGTTTTCCTTCTTTCTTTACTCAACATGACACAAATCATCTTAGATTTATTTTATATTTGGTTATTGTAAGAAAAATACTCATATTTGTTTAAATTTCTTAACGATAACAATTTGTTAATGTCTAACTTTTGTCATTATAAAAATTTTGGGTTGTAGTGATAGTTATTTTAATTTTATTTTTCTTTGATTATTGTGATAAATTTATGTTAAAATATTTAAATTATGACTATTTAGTAATATTTATTTTTTAAAAATAAAATAGATAATTTTATTTTGTATTTTTATAAAAATAATATTTTTATTAAAATTAACCAAGACTAAAAGTTTTAAAAAAAATTATGTAATTTTTGATTTATTATTGCACTCAATAATACATAAGAGAATGGAAACACGTTCATCAACTTAAATTTTTTTTTATAATTTTTATTTCAAAAATAATAAATTATTTTAAACAATAAAAATTCTCATATAATAAATAAGAAATATTAAAAACTTGAAATAATAAAATTTAACATAAATTTATCTAATAGATTTATTTCTTGAAAATAGTATTTTTTAAAAAATCACTTATATGTTCGAGTTTAAGATTTAGGGTTACGGTAAAATAAAACATGAAAATCTTTAATTATTAGTAAACATATAAAACATAGTTTATATTATCAACTAATTATATATTGATATATATAATTAAAATTTTAACTTTTATAATAATTATATTTTTATGTTAGGAATGTTTAGGGTGGCAACAGGTAGGGTGGACATTATTAAAAAATATTTGTTAAATGGATATCTATAGAATTTTTAATATATGTAAATATTTACTAAAAAAAAATAACTTAAACATATTTTAAAATACTTTAATCATAAAAAACTATAAAATATTAATGATAAAGAAAATGACCAATAAAAAGAAAGTTGGTACTTGATAACCACCTGAGATGTCAATATATCACATTTCATTTTTCTATATGGACTATTTTTAAAAAATAATTTGGCCGAAAAATGTTGGTGTAATCGGTAAGGACTTCACTCATATCTTACAAGGATAAAGACTTAAGTTCAAGTTCACTATCTATAAAGGTCCTTTTTAATAAACAATCTATAAGTATTTTTATAAGTATTTGTAAATTGATCTTAATAAATCTCTAAAACACAACTCACTTAAATAGCCAATCTTAGTAAACCTCTCAGACACAACTTATTTAAATATTTTATTATATAAAAAATCTTTAAAAAATAAATTGCCCTTATACACAATGATAATGTAATACAAGTATTCTTATTACTTTAACTTTGTATATTAAATAGAAATATATGGCTTGTTTGTTTCACCTATTAATATCAAGTTGTCTAAAATATATTTTTTAAAATTGGACTAGATATTAAAATGATAAAAATACTAATTTAAAGTTTGATAGTTTAATTATAATTAAATTACGGTAGAACTGGTAATAATTAAATAATATTTTTAAATTTTTAACATAATATGTTAATAATTTTAAATAAATAATATAATATTATAATTTTATAACTTCAAAAATTAAACTCTACATAAACAAATAATTACTTATGTCACATAACATTAAGAATCACATGTAAAATGAAATTAAATATTATATATAACATTTATATTTTGTATAGTTTATAGATAATATTTAATTTTATCAACATCAAATAATGCTGAAGTCTTAAATAGTGAATTTATTTAAAAAAAAAATGTCTTCATTAAGATTTTATTCAATAAGATTATATAATATAAGAGTTTATATTATAAATACTTAAAAATAATATATATATATATATGTATATATATATATATATATAATTATTTTATTAGAAACAAATAATTATAATTTATTTTATGTAGAAGTTAATATTTATATTAATTTGGATAAATAAATAAATAAAATATTTAATTTGAGGAAAGAAACAAACCAATAAAAATATACATATTCTAAATATTTGGTCATGTCAAAATTTGAAGGTGAATCTTTATATAAGTTTTGCATAAGTTATTCCTATCAACTATATTAGGGAGCTTATATAAAATTTAAAACATCTTCTAGACCTATCATAAGACATTTTCATAAGCTCTTAAAATCTTCCCAGATACTTACAACATAAGATAAATTCAAATAACACATATAAGATCAATGAAATTTTCTCAAAAGTTATTAAATAAAGAGATTCATAATTGTAATTTGACATTTGTACACATCAAAATTGGAACCTCATTGCCATTTATGGCTTTTCTAAACCTTCTGAATAAAGGGAGCTTTAGTGGAACTTGGTTGATTTTTCTTCAAACATCAACTCCCCTTGATTAGCAATTAGGGATTCAATGCCTTCTTGACATATGTCAAGAAGGGTGACACAACTTTGAATCATAGGAACATGGAGTGCTTTCGAGATTGTATGTGTGACATCTTTTACCCTAACCAGAATTACTAATAATTGAGCAAATAAATATGAGAAAATTTCAAGTTTTAAACACCATAGAATAAAATATTTACGGTCATTCGATAAAACATAATAAGAATTTAAAACATCCTAATGACACTCCAATGATTTAAGTAATAAATCAAGTAAACATCACATATATAAATCCTCATTAAAACACTTTTCCCCAACGTTACATTCTAATAGAGCATAAAATCCCAACAACGAAAATAAAATAAAAGCAAGTAAAAGAGTTACAACTCAATCTTCTTACTCCTACTCTCCGTGGCCTACAAATGGTGACCAACTGAAACACAATAATAACACAAACAAAAGGGAGAGAGAATACATCTAACTACAAACTTGTAGCATGAGTATAAAGTACAATAATACTCCACAATGCACAGGGTACCAAGTATACATCACATGTATAAATCCTCATTACAAACCTCGTCTTAATGTCACATTTTATTCAAACATAAAATTCCAAAAACTAAAAATAAAATAAAATAAAAGCAAATAAAAATGCATCAACTCAATCTTCTTATTATTGCTCTACATCACCTACAAATGGTGATCAGCCCAAACATAATAACAATACAAACAAAAAAGAGTGAGATTACATCTCACTACAAGCTCATAGCATGAATACAAAGTTGGGTATAAACGCTCAAAACACGCCACATAAACAAACACAATAACACTCCATAATGCACATGATATGACAATAAATGCACCCTTAATTATTACTCCATATGCAATGTAGTATCATCTTTAAATTGGGAAGTAGTCTAGGGGTAATGTTATTTAACCCTCTTTGGTTAGTCATACTACACTAGCATGATGCCCCTTTGGTATCATGTCAGGTATTACTAGACTTGCATCATGTGTCATGACATGTAGGATCAATTACAATCATTGAGATTTTTGTATCGAGTATCCCCAAGAGGTTTAATGACCTTACTACCTGAGTTTGTATCTACTTCCTTACACCTCAATTTCATAAAATGATTCATGTCACATAACCCTTTATGTTACTATTTTGAAAATCAGGCTGGTGAGAGTCATGCTCACCTCTCATATGTTAGGCACCTCATCTCACAATCATTCACAATTAGCTAAAACCATCTTTGCTTCTCATAGGCTAGGTCACTCACTTAATGAATGTCACCTAGGCCCACTCTCGCCATCTTATAGGCTACGTCATCCATCACAATGACATTAGTCCTCATTACTCAATTCTTAGTTTCATCAAATTTCTCAATATAATGCAATGCATTTATAGAAACTCAATAGTAGGTACTCAACATAAGTTCAACAACAACTTATAGTGCAACACAACATAGTGAACCTTAGCATGTTACATACAAATTCGAAAGACAACAACCATAAACACATACACATAGGTACATCTAGCATGGCACGAACATGCTCAATGTGGAAACCTAGATACGGGTGTGCTCATCTCAAGCATGGGCACACTCATTGATCTACAAGTTATGAATTTCCATATTTTAACTTGGATTCTATTCTCACGGGGGATATAAGGGATTTTTTATGTTGTTCACAAATTCAACCAAAATAAAAACTATAACATGTCATGTGATGCATGTCATATGTTTGAGGAAATGTCACGTCCAAATGCTAGCCAATTGCTGAAAAAATATTATGAAAGTTTTGGTGTTTGTATGAAAAGATTGAGTAACTTGTGGACCAAGAAAAAAATTCTTGTCATGGAAGAAAAAAGTATTGATTTGTGGCTTTGAAAAAGAGTTAAAAATTATGGTAATGGTCCAAAAAAGAGTTCTAAACGCACCAAAAGTGCTATTGTGCATGTGTAACAATTTGTGCATAATTTGTGCAATTCTTGTAAAGTTTGTATAATGGCTGAATGTCATGCTTGTTGTAATTAGAATTCCTTGCATGTTAATGTTCCTTATTCTTTTCTTGGTTCTTCTAATTGTCTCTGAAATTCCCCTTTAGTTTAACTTTCTTTCTATTGTTTTTTGCTTGTCAATTTCTTTGGACTCTAAGCTTTATCCTTGAAGTTTCTTCCTTGGAATTCTTATGAGTGTTGACATTTGATGGATTTCACTTGCAACTAAAAATTTTATTAAAGAATTAAGGTTCTTAGCATAACCCAAAGATAGAGACAAAGTGGGAAAATGCAAGAAAGTACATTAGAGAAAAAGACCCATGTGTTTACCATGATACTTATATTTATATTTTTATTTTATCTCATAAGTATATTCATGTAATAGTAAATTATATATATACATAAAAATAATGGATGAGTATGAACTTATATAGTCTCCTAAACTCACTTGTAACACCATGTTTGTAAATTACATAGATAACTATACTATGTTAGACACGAACTAAAGTGTAAGAAAAAAGTTGGAAACAATGTTAGAAAAAGTCAAATCAAATTATATCATGAGAACCAAAACCTTAATTTTAATTAATAATTATATTTGAGGTAAAAAACTAATTTGACTTCCTACTTTCATGCAAATTCTAATGACATTAATCAATGCACATATTGCTCCAATGGAAAAGTAGTAGAGAAGTGACAACCAAAGCTATTTTTGGTGGTTGTTATGACCATTTTTAACCATTAAAAGTGCATTGCTTCTACCTATATTTTAACGCACAAATCTATTAGAAAAATAAGTGACAAACGAAGCAAAAGAAGGAGCAATATTAACCAAAGTGGTAGTTGTGTTTCTTTGTAGTAATTGCATTATCAAAACGTATTTGAGTTAATCTTGAGAATACTAGACTTGATAAAAAGATTTGTGATTTGAAAGATGGCAGGTGGTTCTTTCGTTGATTCAAGTGGAGCTAGTCATTATGAGGGAAAAGTCACAACATTTGTACTAATTACATGTTTTGTGGCTGCCATGGGAGGCCTTCTATTTGGATACGATCTTGGTATCACAGGAGGAGTAACTTCTATGGAGCCATTTCTGATTAAGTTCTTCCCTAGTGTGTATAAAAAAATGAAAGATGAAATAGAAAGCAAGAATCAATATTGTAAATTTGACAACCAACTTCTTACATTATTCACCTCTTCCTTATACCTTGCAGCATTGATAGCCTCTTTCTTTGCTTCCACTATAACAAGAACACTTGGACGTAAACCCTCAATGTTTCTTGGTGGCTTATTTTTCCTTATTGGTGCATTGTTGAATGGGTTTGCCTTGAACATTGGAATGCTTATCGTTGGTCGTCTATTACTAGGAATTGGTGTGGGATTCTGTAATCAGGTAAGAGTTAGCATCAATTATCCTGATAATTTAAATTTGTTAACCTTTTGATTTTGAAATGAAAATTATAATTAACTTCAATATTTGTTTATTACATAAATAGTCTGTACCAGTGTATTTGTCCGAAATGGCTCCAGCAAAAATCAGAGGAGCACTCAATATTGGCTTCCAAATGATGATTACAATCGGTATCCTAGTTGCAAATCTAATCAACTATGGTACATCCAAGAAAGCAAATGGATGGAGAGTGTCTTTGGGCATTGGAGCCGTGCCAGCAATTGTGTTATGTTTAGGATCTTTCTTCTTAGTTGAAACACCAAATTCTTTGATTGAAAGAGGCCAACATGAAAAAGCTAAGAAAATGTTGCAAAAGATTCGTGGCACTGAGAACATTGAAGAGGAATATCAAGATCTTGTTGATGCTAGTGAAGCAGCTAAGATGGTGGACCATCCATGGAAGAACATTACACAACCAAAATATAGGCCTCAACTCACTTTTTTGCATTTTCATTCCATTCTTTCAACAACTCACTGGCATTAATGTCATCATGTTTTATGCTCCGGTTCTTTTTAAGATTTTAGGCTTTGGTAATGATGCTTCACTCATGTCTGCAGTTATCACTGGGTGTGTCAACGTTGTTGCCACACTTGTTTCTGTCATTATAGTAGACAAGTTTGGAAGAAGGATATTATTTCTTGAAGGTGGCGCACAAATGTTTATTTGTCAGGTAAAAATTGAAAAGTCTAATGCTTTTAAACTTTTACAATGATAAACTATATAAGTCTTGAAACCTAGCTTGATTAATTTATTGACCATAATTGTTGTTTGTAGATTATAGTTGGATTGATGATTGCTCACACGTTTGGGTTGAATGGTCAAGGATCATTTGGCAAAGCTGAAGCAGATATTCTCTTATTCTTTATTTGTGCATATGTTGCTGCATTCGCTTGGTCTTGGGGTCCATTAGGTTGGTTGGTGCCTAGTGAAGTATGTGCTCTTGAAGTTCGACCAGCAGGTCAAGCTATTAATGTTGCAACGAATATGTTATTCACATTTCTCATTGCTCAAGTCTTCCTTACCATGCTTTGTCACTTAAAGTTTGGTCTCTTCTTCTTCTTTGCTGCCTTTGTGGCTATCATGACCATTTTCATTGCCATGCTCTTACCTGAGACAAAGAACGTCCCAATCGAAGAAATGAATGGAGTATTGAAGGCACATTGGTTTTGGACTAAGTTTGTTCCAGATGATGCTGTTATTGGTGGTGGCGGTCAAAAGTCTGTTCCATGAATCTAATTATTTTGGTATAAATTATGATAGCAAAGACAATAGGGACAACCAATAAAATAAAAATTGGAGAAAGTGATTTATTCAACAACTAAATTGAGAATACATCACATGCTCATAGCATGAATATAAAGTCGAGTAGAATCACTCAAAACACCCCACATGAACAAACACAATAACACTCCCCAATGCACATGCTACCGAGTATACATCACATGTATAAATCCTCATTACAAAATTCATCCTGATGTCACATTCTATCAATCCATAAAAATCCAAAAACGAAAATAAAAGTGCATCAACTTACTCTTCTTACTCCTGCTCTTTGTCACCTGCAAATGACTATCAACCCATGCACAATAACAACACAAACAAAAGGGAGTGAGATTACATCTCACTACAAGCTTATAGCATGAATATAAAGCCAGATATAAACACTCCAAATGCACCACATAAATAAACACAATAACACTCCGTAATGCACATGCTATGATCATAAATACACTCATGGGAATACTCGGTTACTGCAAATAAAGTTGTAGATTAGGAGATTACTCGGTCAACAAAAGATAAAGTCATTACAAACAGAAGATCATGGGATGACTTGGTCAACAACAGATATGGCAATTACAGCTAGAAGATTATGGGATTACTCAATCAATAATGGTTACGAAGAAATAAGAATTTTTTTGCTTCTTTAAACATTACATTGGGAAAGACTTTATCAATTTTGCCCAGCATCTCCACAGGTTATCATTATTGACAACAATTCCCCCATGTCCCGATCAATGCCACCACCGTGGGCTTCTTATCCACCGTTTACGTTTTACCATATTTTGTCCTCTCATCACGGTACCATTGTCATGTAATCTTTCATTTTTTGATTGTTATTAATACTTGTTAATGTTGACAATCAATAAATGAGATTTTATTTTGACTTCGCATATCTTAATGTACCTCATATTTTTTTAATCACTCTCATTGAGTGTTGTTCTTATCGGTTCTTCACACCATTGTTTCATTTTTTGTTTGATTTTTATGATTAGTTTTTATTTTATTTTATTAGTTTTCATTGCTTTAGGAAACTCAAATACGTGTCTAGGAGAATATTTTTTTTTGAACTAGAATAATAAAGTTGATTGTTTTAAGTTACATGGAAGATTCCTTTTATTACTATTATTGGTTATTAATTTTATTTTTCTTTGTTTTAGAAATTAAGAGTACCCTCCCTGCCAAATAAAATTGTAAGTGAAAAAATTTTGGTTTTTAATTATATAAATAAAATTTATCATTTTAGATAAAAATTTATAATATTGATTGAGTAGCGAATGCTTCATTCAATATCATTTGAATCATCAAAATTTATTAATAGTCATTTACTATTATAAACTTTGATTCTATCTTAGGTGAATTTTTTCTTTTGTATAAAATGTATATTTTCAGAAAATATAAATGTCCAAATTTGTAGTGGCCAATAATGTTAAATGAATAGCACTATTACCTTTAACATTTGCTAACTTGAATGTGACACCCTTCTACCCCGAATACTTAAATTAAAATAATCAAGTAAATAAAATGAAGACAGGGTAATAGTTAAAACCAAAGAGCACAATTTGTATTAAGGATAAAGGGTTCACATGATAATTAAAAGGTAGACACAAAGTTTTCAAGGAGGTTTTAGATCTAAACATTATAATTGAGAAAACTAAAGTCATCATCATCTTTAAAATAAGTCATTCAAACATCAAGGCATAGAGCAACTATTATAACTTCTAGAACCACGATGTCATACTATTCAGAGCAAGACTCCGCCTTTTCAAAACTTGGCACCATGAGTGCCCTCAACATTACCTAAAAGAAAACAACAAGAGAAAGTACGGTGAGAAATCACATTCAATCATATATAAAGGCAGATAATGTCGCAAATCCCACCAATTACCGTACTCAATTTCTAACAGTTAACAGATGCTCATATATCAATCACATTTCATTCATTCAAAATCAATCACAGTTCATTCATATTTACAAAATGCACATGCTTGCACAATGCATATGCTCGTTACCACACCTAAGAGTCTCGAGTCGGAACTGCACACCATGGGCGAACCTCCTAAATCCCCTTAGTTATCACTAATGATGGCCACACCGTTAAACACTCCGTATGGGCCGGTGTGTCGCATAGTTAAACAACACCTATGGCTTGTGCGAAGACATTCCACACAATCGTTAAACACCACCTATGGCCGGCGTGCAACATGGTTAAACACCACTTGTGACCCATGCGTATGATTGTCCCCCATCATTAGTCCCCCTGTTAAACACCACATATGGCCAGGGTATTATAGCCACGTCTGGCTTCTCATGCATTGCCTCTCATGTCCATGTTCAATACCAACCAGGAAGGGGGAGATTTGTTGGAATTCCCTCCTTAATTGTGGTTCACAAGTATCAATGCTTGGGGATGAACATGTTGGGTTACTTTTGGGCTCCCAACTATGTGGACAAAAGCCCAATACTCTCAAGCCCGCTAGGTTTCTCTTTATAAGAGGAGAAGAGGTTAGATTGAGGGACACACATCCAAGTAAAGAAACCCTAAGAGAATTAGAGTTCTTTTTGTATTCCTCTTTGAGAGAAAGAGAGATATATACAGAGAAGTTTGTATACCATCCGAGAGGGTGAGATTCATTGAGAGATCCTCAGAGATTGAGAGAAACACTTTGTAATACTACTTTTATAGTAGAGATATTTTACTAGACTAGGTCCCGTAATTCATTTATACATCATTCGCACAGTCCACAATCATACGGAACCATATTAATTTAACCATCATTATTATAAATCATTCATTAGAAAGCACAGAAATGCACATAAAACACCATTGAATTTCACCCAGTTTCATCATTACACACAAGAGTCTCAAATCATGAACAACCATAAACAACACAAGAATCAAGTAATTAGGGCAATTAATCATACAGTTTCCCAACAAAAATCACATTAGGACAAGATGTTAATAAGACCACAGAGCATATTGACAAATCTTTTCTACCAATTAAAATATTTTTAAAACATAATAATCAAACGAAATTGAGAATTTAGATCCTAGAGGGACTTAGGGATTACCCTCACTACCTGTACACTCCCGCATTCATATATGATCAAACCCATCTCTCCCGTACCTTAGATGCGAAGAATAGTGATGATCTGATGCGGCTCTAGGACGGTCTGAACACCCTAGCTCCTCTTCCTTGCAGGTCAGCGTTCTCTCTCCTCTAGGTCTAGCTGTCTAACGCGTAAAACACTAATTAGGGTAAACTGATTACCCTTGTCTAATATTCTAGCTGGGTTGGGTCAACCCCGACTCGTCCGTCAGCCTCCCCGTTAATTCAATTAATTAAATTAATAAATGAAAATAATTTAGATAAAGCCTCATCAGTTTATAAAATCATTAACCCCTCTATTAAAATAAAATTGATAATAATAATAATAATGTAATTAATTTATAAAAATAATTAAATAAATTTTAGGATGTTACAAATCTCCCCTCCTAAAAGAAAATTCGTCCTCGAATTTACATAGAGTAAGTACTTCCCATACCCTTACAGTTGCCCTCCCCTTACTCATTTAGTGTTTCTAACGACAGTCCTTACTCGATTTGCATTGGCTAAATAATCATCTCACCTCTCTAAACCAGTTAGCCTTAAATCTTTCACAATTTCTAGTATCAATTCTTATACCTAGTCTTCTTTTGACCTTCAAACAAGTTAATTCGGTTACTTGCCAGAATAACAATGGACGTCCAGAGTTGAAACATGTGCAATTGTTGTGTACATCACACGGGTGAAGTGGTAGATTGAACCCAATCCAATTAGATTCCTCGAGTTTAACAAAATATCTCCCCTAAGTTCTAAAATAACTCTAGGATTCCAACCTGTCAACCAAATAGGTGCTCACACTTATCCACTCTTCCCATGATTTTAGCTGCCAAAACATCTTCCAAAGATCCTGTCCTCTAACCACACAAAAGGATGTGAAAGGATTTCCTATTTACGACATATTCTACTATCTTGATTCTACCTAGTGATGACTTCCTAAAACCTTGGTCATTTGGAAATTCCAATCACCCCATCTATTTTAGGTTCCACTCCTACTAGTTGAATTTCCACTTAGTGTTTCTACGTCATTGAGAATATCGACTTAAAATCATGCAAGTGGTGTCTTCGAATCTTAAGAGTAGCCACTACTGTTACTACCTCCAAGCTAGGGGTTACATAATTCGTCTTACAACTCCCAGTTGTCTATGAGATTAAAATACGTCCTCACCGTCTAGTAACACACTCTTCTCAATAACTAAGGTCAGGTATTACTAAGGTTGGCATGCTATCTAATGCTTCTCCAATACATTAGGAACTAATTCATTCCAAATTATCAATCCACCTAAACCTTGCTCCCTTCCTAGATTCTTGAGTTAAAGACTATACTAACTTCAGGAATACGTCTAGGATTTCACCACGGTATTTGTCCGATCTCGGGAAAATTTATAATCTTACTCACTAATGCAAGATTTTTAACTTAAGAGAAACTCCTACTTTAAAAGGTCGACTATTGGGTTTTCACACTAAAGATTGCATAACTTAAAGAACTCACATCTTCCATTTCACTTTTATTAAACAACTATACCACGACTCATCTCCAATAGTACGGACTAGTATCCTTAGATGCTACTCAAGCTTTTCTCAAACTAAACAATCATTAACAAAATCCGCTATGTCTCTTTCCATTTAGGCCACCACAATATTAAGAAGAGTTAAAAGAAATGCCTCAATAACTCCCACCAAAAGAGTTCCTCTGTTTTCAAATGAAGTCAATGGGGAAAGCAAAATTGTCAAAGCAAGAGGTAAGGTTTCTAAACGCACAATGGCACACAAATATCGTACCTTTCTTATTGGCCTTGATTCTATGAAATTTAAAGCAATGACTGTTATTGCAGAAAATGTTTGATAGAGAAATCTAACTAGTTGTACTACTCTCTCGGGAATTTTCATCGTTGAGCTCTCATTCTTGCATAAATGGCTCCACCTGTTTGTGTTCACCCTACAACAACTTTACTGAGTTTTCAATAGTGAAAAATGATACCCCTAATAGCAACCCTTCTGCTTGCAATTGTTCCCTTATCCCTCCATCTAACCATAGAATAATAACCAACGAAATCACCCCAGAAAATGTTGTCACCCAACTTATTCATCTCTTAAAAAGAACCATTGTTGCATGTCACCTTCTGTATCCACTGATGGGTTCTCTCCAGCGTCATCAATGGGTGAAAGCAATGGTTCCCATGAAGATAAGGGAATCATGGCCATAAATCCTTGTAGTGAGATAAAGGGAAGAAATTCTATTTCTTTTGACACTTCAAGAACTTTAAAGCCTTATGGTCTCCAAATCTTAAGAATAAACACTACAACCGCCAACTCAAGATCATGGGTAGGGTAATTCCTCTCGTGGATTTTCAATTGCCTAGAAGCATAAGCTACCACTCTACCCTCTTGCGTTAGCACTCCACCTATACACATCCTAGAAGTATCACAATATACTACAAGAAGTTTACTAAGATCTGGAAAAACTAAAACTGGTGCTCTAGTCAAATTCTCCTTAAGGGTTTGGAAACTATACCCACACTAACTATTCTACCCAAAACAACTCCCTTCCTAACCAACTCCATCGAGGTCAAGCTAACTTAGATAAACCTTTTCTCATGACCAACTAGTCCAAGAAAACTTCTATGCTCACTCACCGATTAAGGGATCTCCCACTTAAGAACAACTTCTGCCTCAAAATGATCTACCCCTATACTTCTTCTAGAGATTACATGACCTAGAGAACTCACTTCTCCTAACCAAAGGTCACACTCAAATAATTTAGCATGTTAAGCTCTAAGAGTCTGAAGCACTACCCTCAAGTATCCCCTCTAACTCATTAATTACTTAAGGCCCTTGCCATGAGTTGTGAAGCATGAATCTTCACACTCTCTTTACTGCCATCTTAATCTATTAAGATTAAGATAATAGTAAGCACCAAAAACAAAATAAACAATAATAAATACAACAATAAAACACATCACATCATCACTTTTCAATTTTATTAGAACAAGGATGAGGAACTCATTCCTCAAACTTCACAACTTCACAGACATCCAAAATAAATAGCTACTTAGGCTAGTCATAACAAAATGTTCATTCTTCAAAAGAAAACATTTCAAATCAATTGATCCACCGGCTCGCCAAGAGTCATTTTTGCCTTTAACAACATACTGAGCTGATCAGGCTCAATAGATCGTAGTTAGCAATAGGGATGCTTGATACAACAACTAACAAAGGAACATCTATATTACCTCAACACTTCCTTAAAATACACTAGATTACTGCACATGTACATCACACTTAACATAAATAAACACTAACACATGGTAGACACATAACTCACTAATCGAATGAATCACCCAGAATTCAACACAATGCAAAACAGAACAAACAAACGCAATACAAAACGTGTTAGACATATAACTCATGGCGAATGAATCGACCCTGCTCTGATACCACTAAATGTGACACCTTCTACCCGGAATACTTAAATTAAAATAATCAAGTAAATAAAATGAAGACAGAGTAATAGTTAAAACCAAAAAGCACAATTTGTATTAAGGATAAAGAGTTCACATGATAATTAAAAGGTAGACACAAAGTTTTCAAGGAGGTTTTAGATCTAAACATTATAATTGAGAAAACGAAAGTCATCATCATCTTTAAAATAAGTCATTCAAACATCAAGGCATAGAGCAACTATTATAACTTCTAGAACCCCGATGTCACACTAATCAGAGCAAGACCCCGCCTTTTCAAAACTTGGCACCATGAGTGCCCTCAACGTTACCTGAAAGAAAACAACAAGAGAAAGTATAGTGAGAAATCGCATTCAATCATATATAAAGATAGATAATGCCCTAAATCCCACCCATTACCGTCCTCAATTACTAACAGTTAACAGATGCTCATATATCAATCACATTTCATTTATTCAAAACCAATCACAGTTCATTCATGTTTACAAAATGCACGTGCTCGCACAATGCATATGCTCATCACCACACCTAAGAGTCTCGAGTCGGAACTCCACACCATGGGCGAACCTCCTCAATCCCTTTAGTTATCACTAATGATGGCCACACCGTTAAACACCCCGTATGGGCCAGTGTGTCGCACACTTAAACATCACATATGCCGTTAAACACCACCTATGGTCGGCGTGCAGCATGGTTAAACACCACCTGTGGCCCATGCATATGATTATCCCCCATCATTAGTCCCCCTGTTAAACACCACATATGGCCAGGGTATTATAGCCACGTCTGGCTTCTCATGCATCTCATGCCTCTCATGTTCATGATCAATGCATTCTCATCCACACTCTTATTCTCATGATTTATTTAAACATCATTCGCACAGTCCACAATCATACCCAACCATATTAATTTAACCATCATTATTATAAATTATTCATCAGAAAGCACATAAATGCACATAAAACACCACTAAATTTCACCTAGTTTCATCATTACACATAAGAGCCTCAAATCATGAACAACCATAAACAACACAAGAATCAAGTAATTAGGGCAATTAATCATACAGTTTCCCAACAAAAATCACATTAGGACAAGACGTTAATCAGACCACAGAGCATATTGACAAATCTTTTCTACCGATTAAAATATTTTTAAAACATAATAATCAAACGAAATTGAGAATTTAGATCCTATAGGGACTTAGGGATTGCCCTCACTACCCATATACTCCCGCATTCATATATGATCAAACCCATCTTCCCCGTACCTTAGATGCGAAGAATAGTGATGATCTGATGCGGCTCTAGGACGGTTTGAACATGCTAGCTCCTCTTCCTTGCAGGTCGGCATTCTCTCTCCTCTAGGTCTGGCTGCTTGACGCGTAAAACACTAATTAGGGTAAACTGATTACCCCCTGTCTAATATTCTAACTGGGTCGGGTCAACCCCGACCTGCACTTCAGCCTCCCCATTAATTCAATTAATTAAATTAATAAATGAAAATAATTTAGATAAAGCCTCATCAGTTTATAAATTCATTAACCCCTCTATTAAAATAAAATTGATAATAATAATAATAATGTAATTAATTTCTAAAAATAATTAAATAAATTTTAGGATGTTACATTGAACCCTTGTGCATGGATAATTTTTTTAAATAAAAATACAATTTTTTACTTTAAAAATAATTTCTTTCATAAATAAATATCCTTTTAAATTTTAAAATTTCCTTTTTCATAAATAGAAAATAAAAATATGTCCTTTTAATTTTGGGTAAAAGAAGTATTAATAAAGTTATAAAATTTTGTGCAATTAATTATAGATGTACTATTTTTAAAAGGCATGGTATAGTGTTAACACCTTCCGTACAAGTATTCGACTCTTGAATCTATCTCTAATTTGTTAGAACATTTTGTAAAGGAATTTTCCAATAATTCTCTTAAAATAAAATATTGGTTGTGACTTCATTGAATGATTTTTGCATTGTCCCTGCCATGACCCCGATTGTGACAACCCCAAGATGTCTAGTGACCATACCACCTTGGTTCATATATACTTCCTTACATCTCAATTTTATTAAATGATTCTTGTCACATAGCTCTTTATGTTACTATTTTGAAAATCAGACTTTAGTTTCATTAAATGATTCTTGTCGCACGAGTTAGGTCACTTACGAGTTATCAAATTGGTGTCGTTGCTGGGGACACAAGTTCATTTGTGTCTTTGTTTGCCAAATTTGAGTTAAGTTGAATCCCGAGTCTGTGGAATATTGTGTATGTCATTTGAGTCGAAGAGTCTATTTTGAGTTTGTTGAGTCTGTCATTGTTTTCTTGTCGACCGCGTCTGAAAATAATACAGCATGCTGAGCGTGTGTTGAATTTTGTTGTGTGAGATTCACCATTGAAAAGGAAAAGGGAATTATATAGTGCATCTTTTCTTTTTTGCAATTTGTTTTACAACATCATTCTTTTCATGTACAATTTTTGTCTCTGGATCATTGACTATATTTTCCTTTTTACATAAATCTTTATTTTCTTTTCTGCATAGTGAATTCATTTTCTACTTTGCATAACTAACAATAACCATATGCATAATTGACTTGCATTTTTCTGCATGATTTTTCTTATGATGCATGTTTAAGTAAATGATTTTATATAATTTATAATTTATAATTCTACTTTTTACAAGTACAATTATATCCATTTTTATTTATTTAATAATGAATTCGTTTTAATATGAAAAATCTAATTATTTGAAAATTTTTAAATAAATTAAAATACCAGGTGACGACCAAGGAGTAAGAAAGTAATTATTTTATTTTTAATTTTAATTAAAATCAAGGTAGTTGCTAATATAAATACATTTTTATTAGTTTTTTCGAAATAAAAAAGACGCTGAAACCCAACGAGTTTACCATGATACTTACATTTATATTTTTATTTTATTTCATAAGTATATTCATGTAATATTAAATTATATATATATACACACACGTGCACACACACAAATAAGGGATGGGTATGAACTTATATAGTGTCCTAAACTCGTAACACCATGTTTATGAATTACATAGATAACTATACTATGTTAGACACGAACTAAAGTATAAGAAAAAAGTTGGAAACAATATTAGAAAAGGTCAAATCAAATTAAATCATGAGAACCAAAACCTTAATTTTAATTAATAATTATATTTGAGGTAGAAAACTAATTTGACTTCCTGCTTTTATGCAAATTCTAATGACATTAATCAATGCACATATTGCTCCAATAGAAAAGTATTAGAGAAGTGACAACCAAACCTATTTTTGGTGGTTGTTATGACCATTTTTTAACCATTAAAATTGCATTACTTCTACCTATATTTTAACGCACAAATCTATGAGTAAAATAAGTGACAAATGAAGCAAAAGAAGGAGCAATATTAACCAAAGTGGTAGTTGTGTTTCTTTGCAGTAATTGCGTTATCAAAACGTATTTGAGTTAATCTTGAGAATACTAGACTTGATAAAAAGATTTGTGATTTGAAAGATGGCAGGTGGTTCTTTCGTTGATTCAAGTGGAGCTAGTCATTATGAGGGAAAAGTCACAACATTTGTACTAATTACATGTTTTGTGGCTGCCATGGGAGGTCTTCTATTTGGATATGATCTTGGTATCACGGGAGGAGTAACTTCTATGGAGCCATTTCTGATTAAGTTCTTCCCTAGTGTGTATAAAAAAATGAAAGATGAAACAGAAAGCAAGAATCAATATTGTAAATTTGACAACCAACTTCTTACATTATTCACCTCTTCCTTATACCTTGCAGCATTGATAGCCTCTTTCTTTGCTTCCACTATAACAAGAACACTTGGACGTAAACCCTCAATGTTTCTTGGTGGCTTATTTTTCCTTATTGGTGCATTGTTGAATGGGTTTGCCTTGAACATTGGAATGCTTATCATTGGTCGTCTATTACTAGGAATTGGTGTGGGATTCTGTAATCAAGTAAGAGTTAGCATCAATTATCCTGATAATTTAAATTTGTTAACCTTTTGATTTTGAAATGAAAATTATAATTAACTTCAATCTTTGTTTATTACATAAATAGTCTGTACCAGTGTATTTGTCTGAAATGGCTCCAGCAAAAATCAGAGGAGCACTCAATATTGGCTTCCAAATGATGATTACAATCGGTATCCTAGTTGCAAATCTAATCAACTATGGTACATCCAAGAAAGCAAATGGATGGAGAGTGTCTTTGGGCATTGGAGCCGTGCCAGCAATTGTGTTATGTTTAGGATCTTTCTTCTTAGTTGAAACACCAAATTCTTTGATTGAAAGAGGCCAACATGAAAAAGCTAAGAAAATGTTGCAAAAGATTCGTGGCACTGAGAACATTGAAGAGGAATATCAAGATCTTGTTGATGCTAGTGAAGCAGCTAAGATGGTGGACCATCCATGGAAGAACATTACACAACCAAAATATAGGCCTCAACTCACTTTTTGCATTTTCATTCCATTCTTTCAACAACTCACTGGCATTAATGTCATCATGTTTTATGCTCCGGTTCTTTTTAAGATTTTAGGCTTTGGTAATGATGCTTCACTCATGTCTGCAGTTATCACTGGGTGTGTCAACGTTGTTGCCACACTTGTTTCTGTCATTATAGTAGACAAGTTTGGAAGAAGGATATTATTTCTTGAAGGTGGCGCACAAATGTTTATTTGTCAGGTAAAAATTGAAAAGTCTAATGCTTTTAAACTTTTACAATGATAAACTATATAAGTCTTGAAACCTAGCTTGATTAATTTATTGACCATAATTGTTGTTTGTAGATTATTGTTGGATTGATGATTGCTCACACGTTTGGGTTGAATGGTCAAGGATCATTTGGCAAAGCTGAAGCAGATATTCTCTTATTCTTTATTTGTGCATATGTTGCTGCATTCGCTTGGTCTTGGGGTCCATTAGGTTGGTTGGTGCCTAGTGAAGTATGTGCTCTTGAAGTTCGACCAGCAGGTCAAGCTATTAATGTTGCAACGAATATGTTATTCACATTTTTCATTGCTCAAGTCTTCCTTACCATGCTTTGTCACTTAAAGTTTGGTCTCTTCTTCTTCTTTGCTGCCTTTGTGGCTATCATGACCATTTTCATTGCCATGCTCTTACCTGAGACAAAGAACGTCCCAATCGAAGAAATGAATAGAGTATTGAAGGCACACTGGTTTTGGACTAAGTTTGTTCCAGATGATGCTGTTATTGGTGGTGGCGGTCAAAAGTCTGTTCCATGAATCTAATTATTTTGGTATAAATTATGATAGCAAAGACAATAGGGACAACCAATAAAATAAAAATTGGAGAAAGTGATTTATTCAACAACTAAATTGAGAATACATCACATGCTCATAGCATGAATATAAATTCGAGTAGAATTACTCAAAACACACCACATGAACAAACACAATAACACTCCCCAATGCACATGCTACCGAGTACACATCACTTGTATAAATCCTCATTACAAAACTCGTCCTGATGTCACATTCTATCAATCCATAAAAATCCAAAACCGAAAATAAAAGTGCATCAACTTACTCTTCTTATTCCTGCTCTTTGTCACCTGCAAATGAATATCAACCCATGTACAATAGTAACACAAACAAAAGGGAGTGAGATTACATCTCACTACAAGCTTATAGCATGAATATAAAGCCTGATATAAACACTCCAAATACACCACATAAATAAACACAATAACACTCCATAATGCACATGCTATGATCATAAATGCACTCATGGGATTACTCGGTTACTGCAAATAAAGTTGCAGATCAGGAGATTACTCTATCAACAAAAGATAAAGTCATTACAAATAGAAAATCATGGGATGACTTGGTCAGCAACAGATATGGCAGTTACAGCTAGAAGATTATGGGATTAGTCAATCGATAATGGTTACGAAGAAATAAGAATTTTTTTTGCTTCTTTAAACACCACATTGGGAAAGACTATCAATTTTGCCTAGCATCTCCACAGGTCATCATTATTGACAACAATTCCCCCATGTCCCTATCAAAGCCACCACCGTGGGCTTCCTATCTACCCTTTACGTTTTACCATATTTTGTCCTCTCATCACGGTACCATTGTCATGTAATCTTTCATTTTTTGTATTGTTTTTAATACTTGTTAATGTTAATCAATAAATGAGATTTTATTTTGACTTTCCATATCTTAATGTACCTCATATTTTTTAATCACTCTCCTTGAGTGTTGTTCTTATTGGTTCTTCACACCATTGTTTCATTTTTTGTTTGATTTTTATGGTTAGTTTTTATTTTATTTTATTGGTTTTCATTGCTTTTGGAAACTCAAATACGTGTGTAGGAGAATATTTTTTTTTGGAACTAGAATAATAAAGTTGATTGTTTTAAGTTAAATGGAAGATTCCTTTTATTACTATTATTGGTTATTAATTTTATTTTTTTTTGTTTTAGAAATTAAGAGTACCGCCCCTGCAAAATAAAATCGTAAGTGATTTTTTTAAAATATATAAATAAAATTTGTCATTTTAGGTAAAAAAAATATTAATTTAAATTTTATGAAAAATTTATGGTATTAATTGAGTAGTGAACGCTTCATTCAATATCATTTGAATCATCAAAATTTATTAATAGTCATTTACTATCATAAACTTTGTTTCTATCTTAGGTCAATTTTTCTTCTGTATAAAATGTATATTTTTAGAAAATATAAATGTCCAAATATGTAGTGGGCAATAATGTTAAATGAATAGCACTATTACCTTTAATGTTTGCTAGGTTGAACCCTTGTGCATGTATAATTTTTTAAATAAAAATACAATTTTATAATTTAAAATAATTTCTTTCATAAATAAATATCCTTTCAAATTTTAAAATTTCCTTTTTCATGTATAGAAAATAAAAATATGTCCTTTTTATTTGGGGTAAAATAAATATGGATAAAATTATAAAATTTTGTGCAATTAAGTATAGGGGTAGTTTTTTTAATATGAATGGCAGAGTGTTAACACCTTCTTCGTATACATAATTGTCTCTCAAATACATGTTCATCCAGCTTGCCATGAGCATAAGCATGCTCAATGTGGAAACTCAGGTATGGGTGTGCTCATCTCAAACATGGATACGCTCAATGATTTATAAGTTGCACATTTCTAGATTTCAACCCACAATTTGTTCTCATAAGGGATATAAGGGTTTTTCTATGTTGTTCGTGAATTTAACTAAAATAAAATTATAACACAATTGATTCACCAATAACACAGAATCACATCCTTATCTATGGAGTTTAATCTCCCCTTTCGAGACACCCAAATAATGTAATTCCATCAATCATATGTACAATTAAATAACTAATCCAAGAAGCTTAGTCTTCCTTTCAAAAAATCAAGAGAAACAATTCTGGGGATTCTAGGGTCAACCTTATCCACCCATAGTTATACTCATACCCTTGAGAGAGAAATATTCATCCCTACTAGGAATGTAAAACTCCAATAAATCTTTATTCCTTTGGATTTTCTGTCTTGTTGCTTCAATGTTCTCCCTAAGGATTCTCCTTTTTGATTTGTATAGAAAAGACATTGGGGTTTTAGTTACTCAGACTTATCTGACTCAAAGGGTTACCACTTACCCTTTTTTAAAGCCTTAAGATGGCCTTATTGCTCGCTATGGCAGCCCATGAACAACACATGCATGCTCCACGAAGCAAGGGTGTGTTACTTTTATAATGTCCAACATGGGTGTACTCGCTTTAGCACATGCATGGTCACTTTACTGATGATTTTTTTTTTGTCCAAAAACAAATCCTAAATGATCTTTTTTCCTCAAACATTATTTATAAAAGCCCAATTTAACAGCCCCAACACTTATCGTCCCAAAAATATGATTATTAATTGGTGGCAAAATATATTATAATAATCACTTATTTAATAAAATAATTTACAAGACAATAATAACAATAACATTATCGTATGGTGGATAATTTTAACTTGTCTAACATTAGCTATAATGGGCTAAAATTCACTTTGGAAGGAAAATAAGTTTGAAGCGTCTTGATCATGTCCTTGCTAATGATTATCGGAGATGCATGTTCCCAATATAGCTTGGTAAAAAAAATTGATGGAGCTAAAATAATTAACATTATAATATATTAATTAAATATAATAATTTAATAATATTATTTTTTTGAGTCATTTGAAATATTTAACAATATTATTTAAATATTAATTATTTTTAAATAATTGTTTTTATATTAAAAAAATTCTTCTTTGTTAATGACTCTCTTTAACTTTTTTTTATGATTTTTATAATATAAATAGTTTTTGAATAAAAAAATTAAAAAATTTGCTGTAAATTTTTTTTATGAAAAAGTCACAAGAAACATTGTAGTTCCTTTTATAAAAAAAACAAATTTTGTATAAGAATACACCAAAAAAAAAGTAGAGGTTTTTATGAGATTTTAAATAAACTTAAAGAAATAGTCATAATTTTGCTCAAATTATAGCAAAATTGGCATAAAAATTTTGTAAAAAAAATTGAAACAAAATCACAAAATTAATAAAAAAGCTTGAAATAAAAATTATCAAATTCAAGTCATATCATATAACTTTTGAGTAATGCTTCAATTTCGTCAGTAAAATTGAAAGGTGTTATCACATTAGTCTTTGAATTGAAGAAAATTAAAAACAAAAGTTTCTGAAATGTTAAATAAAACCCTAAACTTAACTACCTAATGCTATTTTAATCCCTAAACATATGATAATATTATCACTCTAGTCACCCATTTTTTTTCAAATTTGGACTTAATTTATTGTAGATTTGTATTTCCATAAACTTTTTTGTTAATTTCATTTGATTTAGGGACTAATGTAAGTGTGCATATCAATTTCAAGGACCAATATGACCATTCACTCTATAAATTTTCTATACTAGAACAACAATATAAAAGTGAATTAATTAATGAAATATGTAATGTATGAGCAGCTCATGCAACTGGATGGTATTGTTCCATGGTTTGCTAACATTGTTAACTATCTTGTTGCATCTATTTTACCCCAAAGGCATCCAAATCATATAGGGATAAAATTAATAGTGATTGGCCCTGTATAGAGGATGGTTTAGTAATGAGACACCTTGCATGAAATAAATTTGGTGTTCGGTTCCTCTAATGGGAGGCAATCCTTCATGTATCTCCTTTAGAATGATGTCCTTGAACTCTTCAAGCATTCTTTCAAAGCTGTAGGTAAATTTTCAAATGGAAAATTCAACACAAGACACGTATCAGTAGGCAAGAGTAACAATGGTTCCATTTTTTATTCAAAAGAACTTTTTTTTATTGATTTTCTACTAACTAGTATACTTTCATTTTTATTTTTATCCTTCTTAACTTTACTTTTCTCACTTTTGATTTTCTCTTTTCTTCATTTTTTTCATTTTAATTTGATCCTTTATAATTTTTCTAGGAGTTAAGGGTTTAAGAGTTACCTTATTACCCTTGTGGACAAAGGAAAACTTATTTGTAACAACATCATGTGTCACTTTTCTATCAAACTGCCAAGGTCTTCCCAATAAGATACGAGTGGCTTCCATGGGTACAACATCACAAAGGATTCATCCTTATACTTGCTTGTCAATAATCATTTCTCCTTGTTCACTCCACCATTGAAGTTTATAAGGCTTGGGGTCAGGGATAGTATGCAAACCAAGTTTTTCAACTAGTCTTTGACTAGCCACATTTACATTGCTATCGCCATCTATGATTTAAGAATAACATTTTCCTTGAATCATACATCTTGAGTGAAAAATATTTTCCCTTTGAGATTGATCATCTTAAATGAAAGCACTCATAAATCTTCTTACCATAAAATTATCTCCTTCATATGGCACTTCTTCACTTAGGTACTCTTCACCCCCTGAAGTTGAAGTTTCCTCCTCAGAACTCTCACTTTCAATTTCTCCATTACTTGATTTATGAGTGTTAGAGTTAGGATCTTTTACCTTACTTATCTCTTCTCAATGGCATTTAAAAGGTGCACTCCCTTTCTAGGACTTTTGTCCTTTCTAAGGAGTTTCTCTTATCTCCTTTCCTTACCCTTCCAATTGGTTCTTGCAATAGGGTAGGACTTCTTTCCATGCACTCTAAGTTGAGATTCAATCTTAGAGGCTTGGTGAAAAAGTATAGAAATAGAAGTATAATCATGTAACTCTACAATGTCTTGGATGTCTCTATTTAATCCATTAAAAAATATAGTCATTGTGACTTCTTGAGACTCAATAATTTAAGCTATAACCAAAGTAACTTCCATCTCTTTATAGCATTCTTCTACATTTTTGGAACCTTGATACATTTTTGAACCTTGATACATTTTTTGCAACTTTACAAATAAATCTTTTTTGTAATACAAAGGTAATTTCATCTATCTCTTCAACTCCTCCCAAGATTCAATGAATGCTCTCCCCATGCTCCTTATTTATAAGGCAATTTCATTCCACCAAATCAAGGCATATTCTTCAAAAAATAAGGTGATTAGCTTGATCTTTATTAAATCTTCACAATTAATGCAATCAAGATTTTGCTCAACTTTCATTCCCAATCATAATATTCATCCACATTACCATTATTAGAAAATGGAGGGATTTTAACTTTGATGAGATCCCATGGACTCTTTTTGGGTTCATCCCTAGGTTTCTCATGCCTTCTTACAATCTTTTCATTTCTATGTGATCTACTAGACTTACTATTATGACTTCCATAACTTTCATCATGACCATCTCCACTACTACTACCTTTTTTTAATTCTTTACTTCTATTTCTTTCATTTTACTATACGATCTTATTTTTGCATTTATGCTATGAGAATCAATTCTCATGGATTCCAAACCTCCACCAAGATTTTCAATTTTCTTCTCAAGTTTCTTCATGTACTTCAACATCATTTTGGATTTAGGAGAAATATCTTCCATGTTAAATATTGAACTTGCCTTCTTTTGTCTCACTCTTTTCTCCTTCACTTCAACACCTTCATAGCCTCTGCAAACCTCCAACACCTGCAATTTCAAATACAAGAAAGATAAAGTCAAACCTCATCACTCTCTAAGTGTTTGCACTCACACTAGTGTTTACAAACTTCAGAGGTTTTTTCTCTAAGTACTATCTTGCCTTTTACCACTTCTTCTCTATCTTTTGTTTGTAAAAATGTCTTAAATCTTTAATGAAGTTTTTAGATCCAAGTGAAATATATTAAATCTCATAGGGCTCTTAAGATATCCAAAGGAAGAAAACTCAATGATAAAACTTATAAGCAAAGAAATTGACAAGTAAAAAAAAGTATATAACAAAGAAGCTAAACTCAGAGTGAATTTGATAGACAAAATGAAGACTCAAAAAAAAGGAATTAGAAACAAGAATATGCATAGGATTTACCATAAAATACTCATCATATGCAACCAAGATAACATCTTCATACAAACTTCAAAACTATAGGTATATAACACTACAAATGCTACTAGCATTCTTTGCAACTAGAAATTTTTTTTTCTCATGGATCTTTGATAAGTCACATTTTATACACCTTACAGGGACCTAAGGCAGGTATTTTTATGGTCAATTAGTGTCTAAGAAGTGGGTCTTAGTTGAGATTCATATTATGGACCTAGAATTAGAGAAATCATAAATTTGTGCTAATTCGAGAACCTTAGCCAATAAAAGACTCATTCTTCTTTCTTGCAGGATCAACCTGGAAAATCTCGGCCTATCATGAATCCTTGGCTCAGGAGAAGTCGTCCCGCCAGACCGACTCGTCCTAGAACTGGCCGGCTCTTTGGTCCAGCAGCCCAGGAGCAGTCCAATTGCATTATCCACTTAGGAATCCAACTCAGTTACCACTGCAGCTCCAATCCAACTCAACTGCCACGTCATCTCTGGAGAAGCTTACAACACAAGTTACGCAAGGGTAGAGTAGGAAATTCAATCTGTAATTCAGTTAGGAGTTCGTTAGCGTGTGCGTATTCAGCAAGTCCAGCTCGTGTTTATATAGTAGGAGCTGGGCATGTTTAAAGTTGTTGAATTCATACTCAAATCCCTATTGTTATTCATTCTATCCTATTTTCACATTCACGGTGGTGCACGGTGCTCGTATTGGTGTTTCTCTCGATTGAGGTTGCGTAGGTCAAGGACTGAGAGGCTGAAGGTTGTCAAAGGTGACCGCTTGGCTTGCCATTGCACTTTGGTGGACCTGATCCTCAGCGCCTTGGCTAATAGAGGTGAACCATCACCGTTCGACCATGGCAATCGTTGTGGAAGACGAAGCCACTGAATTCACACCTTGTGTTTGTATTCCGTTCTTAATAATATGAATAGTTCTGATTCCAATTTCACATTTGCGATTCCTGCACTTTAATCTGCTTGTTGTGTCGCGATTGCATATAGTAATGTGGATAACGTTGAACTAGGTCGATCGGATTCGATTTAACAACTTCAGTAGGTAATCAAATAGAGAACCTAATAGGGAACCTAAAATCAACTATGAACTTAATCCCTGCCAACTGATGAGGTAGCGATTGTGTAAATCCTCGGCATGGCAATGGACGAATATTTGGCAATCGTCATAAGAAAACCTAAGGTTGATGTGGAAAGTGAATTTGAATGAACAAAACAAAATTGAATCGATTGTTGAGGCTTAGTATGAACATAGTAGTAGCAGTAGGAGTAGCTAGTTTAGCAGCATTTGCATTCGTAGTTTAATTGTTGTTTCTTCACTTGATCCGTAAACAAACCCCCTGTTTCCTACATTTTAGTCCGAAATAGAGTTAGTTTGACTCTGTTACGTTTGCCAACACTTAGCCGAGACCTTGTCGGATAAGACTCTGCCGAGTCCATATCGGACCAGTCTTTGCCGAGAGCAACTCGACATCTAACCGAGAGTGAGTCTGCATTCTACACTTGAGTTCTGTATCACTCAGTTTCACATAAACTCACAATCGAGCACACTGTGTCCTTGAGAGAATTCAACCTAGGGTTGACTATGCTATAATTAGCTTTAGTTTATTTGATACACGTTGAGACGACTAAAAACGAGTTTATCAATCTTTAACCAATCTTTTCACATCTTTTCCAATGGCTTTATTTTGTTTTTAAATCTCTTTTACTGCCACAAAAATATTCTTTTTCCAATAATACACTTTTTTTCTTTCTTGGTGCACAAGCAACTCAATACAACATGTAACACCAACATTTCCAACACAAATTTTTCCAGCACTTTACAATATCTTTTCACGTGAACCTTCTTCTATCTCTAGGCATGAAAATTCAATTTTAATCACTACAATACCTTTATACAACCAAGAACAAGTTACAAGTACATAATTGCACAAGCCAAAACCAACAAAGCACAATTACTCATCAAGAAGCAACATGTTTAGTTCAAAATTCTATAGGACCTTCAATGGAGTTTGCGGTAACTAACTTCTCAAACCCTCATGCAAGAACTACACATATGACTCAGTTAACAAAGAAAACACCATGGCTATATTCTAGGTAGTTTGGTAAACAAAACCCACCCAAAAAGAAAGGAAACAGACCAAGGAAAGGAAAGATACAAGCATCTGAATATAGAGGTACTTACATGGTCATGTTGTGAACCATGGAGAAGATGCTTGAATCCAAGAAGTTTTTCCCTTCCAAGAACTTGAAGAAAAACAAACCCAAGGTTCTCTTGATACCACTTGACGACTCCCTAGGACCTTCCTTGAATCTTGGTATTTCAAGCCTCCCAATGATGGAGCTTGTCGAATTGATTATGGAAAGGAACAAAGGGGAATAAACAAGAAAATGTGAGTAAGATAGAAATGGATTGAGGGAACTCTCCACTTACTCAAAGATTGATGAAGATAAGAGTATTATGAGATTCTTTAAATGCCTCTTCAAAGCTTGATAAGAATTCAAGGTTGTTTTACAAAACTAGATAGAGATAAATTGTCAAGGTTGCAAAGCAACAAGTAATTTCTTCATTTATTAAGGTGTGTTTACAAATGATGGAGGGGGCTTGCCTCACGTCTAAAGGAGTGTTTGCTTAGTGGATTAGATATCCATTCCATGCAAGGAATTATGTAATCTCGCTATCCAAACAAGATAAAAGACTCTCCTATCTATATAGCCAAACAAACAAGTCGTAAGCCTTAATGTACTTTGAGACTTGAGCTAGAGATTTACAAATGATATCTAAATGGAATGTCAATAATTTACATATGCTTCTACAAAGTTAAGAAGCAAGCCCATACAAAGTATAAGGCTAGACTTGGGCTTGAGCTTGAGTCCTCCAGCTTCTAAGCATCCCTATCTTTTGAAACACTTCTTCTTGTAACCTCCTTAGCCTTCCTATAATCATTGAGCCTTTGAGTGCTTGATTATCTTTTACCTCTTTATCCTCTTGGATATCTTCTTGAGCACTAACTAGGTTTTCATCAAAAGATCACCTTCAAAAAAGAAGGAACGAAGGCATAGACAATGATGAGATAGCAAATGAAAAGAAGTGATAAGAAAAACAAAAGAAAAATGGAGATTTTTGTAAAAAGCAAGTTTACAAGCATGCAATAAAAAGAAAAGCTAGTACAGAAAGAAAGATCACAAAAGAAAAAAAGTGACTAGCTCATAAGAGAAAAAATAGAGACCATGTTGTTCATTTATCTAGACTTAGTTATGTTTTTAAGTCTTTTTGGACTCTCTTTGATAGAAAGGCTTTCTAAAGCTCTATTTTAATTGTAAATCGTATTAGTTAAAGTATTCTTGTAAACTCCACTATCAGTAAACCCTTTTTCAAAAACCTTGTTTTGTAAAGCCTTGATAGGTTAAGTTAAGACTACTTGGAGTCTTGCAATTAGGGATGTTGATTGTAAGTAGTTGAAAACCTTAAAAGGTGAAAAATAATTGTAAATTAGGTTGACTTAGTGAAATCCTTCAAGTTGAAGGGATTTGACCTAGCATTGGGTTATAGAGTGAATCCGTGTTAAAATCTTTGTGTGATTCTTCTATCCCTATCTTTATTACTTTACTGCTTTTGTAAAATGTGTTTTATCTTTTTGGATGTATCTTTTGAAAACGAGTTTCTGGATGCCTCCCCTTTGGACATCTTAACTCGTTTTAAACATTCACCCTTTGTGAGAAAATGTATTAAGTGCTTTAAAAATCTCTCACACACATTCAACTCACCTTTCTTATGTATTAACCTATGATGAATCATCAAAATCCCTAACAAGCATTCACGATTGTGTAATAGTGCTTAAATTTTGTGCGTACTCCAAAAATTTGCTTCACAAGGAAAACAAAAAAGGGCTAGCATATACACCTAAACAAGCACAAGAATGGTTGCCCTTTGAGATTAATAATGTATTAAGACAAAGTTTATCACTCGAAACGAAAAGTTACTGTCCTTTTAGACCAACCCCTAAATACTTCTTGAATGAACAACTATTTTCTTAACAATGACTAGAATATAATCTTATTTCTCTCAGAAAATTGAAGCATTAGAAGAGGGAATGTGTTGCATAAACAAAAGTAATGTGTGACTTATATCTAGTCACCATCTTGTGCATGTGACTATGACTTCTGTTCGTGAAACCACAAACATCCCAGGATAATATTGAAACCTCCTTAAATGCAATAATCAAAAACCAATAAAAAGTGGAATTAACATCCTACACATGAGACTATCCTACAAGTATCTCAGCATCATATCCATAACATCATCACCACATTATTCTCCTTGCAATGATGAACTACATCCTATCCCATTAAGCCTAGATAAATTAATAATATTTGGGTAGGGTGGCTTATACTCCCTGAGTCATCTAATAACACCAATTTGTTTGGAGAAATAACTTCTACGTTCATAACCATCTTTATCCCATGAGCCAAGTGCATGTATTATGACAAGAAATTGGCTTACCATTATTAGGTTTCACAACATCTTTAAGAAGCTCATCAATGTTGACTTTTATCACTACCTTTCACAAAATAAAGAGTTTTTGAAAAGAAATAATGGAAGAGGTACTCCTGTCCTTTAGAATGGAAGTGGCCTACACCTTCAAAGGTTTGTCACGTTGCGGGCTAGTTTCTTATTAGAAACCACGTTAACCTCTTGTCTCAACTTCTCTAACTGCACCAGTTTATTTCCATTCTCAATGTGACTAAGGATATCAAATTGATTTAAACATGTTTCTTAGAATTAAACCGTCCATCATTACTTCATTTAGTGTCTCCATTATTATGTTTGCAGAATTTACTCCCCATTTTCCTTTCGAAATGATAAGCCAATCTCCATAAAAATTATCTTTCTCATTAATGCATTATTGTCATTTTTTCCTTTTGACAAGCTAGGTTTAGCTTAAATACCACCTTTTGTCTCATGACCTCTACCAATTTGGTACGAGTCGAGGAGGAGCCATCTCCAACTCCACCATTGCATCCTCTTTGCCAACTATAGAAATGTCTCCGCCAAAAGACCATACAACCCACATTGTGTACAAAGAATATGTAGTTCCTCATATTTAACACGAAACCAATAGTTACGAAACCATATTTTCCCCACCACTAGCTGGTTCAAGCTGATCTCTACACATACTCTCGCAAATTTTCCATTTGACGCATCCACTATTCGAATATCTACCATGACAGGCCTGTCCACCACTGAAGCAAGCTCCAATAAAACACTTTTTTCATAGTATTTCATTCCTAGACTTGAAATCGAATCCACACTAATGTATTATCAATAATAACGTCAAATGAGACAAAATCTAGAACCCAAGAACGAACAATGAGGTAATGATCAAATATCATCCATTGGCCTTTAATAATAACCTTTGCTTAATCCTCTGCAATATCAAACTCAACCATGTAAACATGATGCCCGACAACCAAAGGATCTCCATGTTGATTTCAAACAATTCCTCATTGTGAACAAACTCAACCTTTCCCCTAATAACTTCACAATCACTGCATCCTTCCAAGGTAATCACAACTCTCGAAGAATACTTTATTCAATATAGAACACATCGAGGTTTCTAACGATCTCCATCTTCAATCTCTATTTTAAAATTTGAGCTATCAGAATGATGTGGTCTCTTCTTGGAGGGAATTCATGTAGACTCAACACCTTGTCATGAAAAGAAACCTTTTGTTACTTGCTCCTTCACCACCATTTGATAATTTAGGCGATGAAGGAGATACTTAAAATACTATCACATTAATATAGTATTCTATCTATGAGACAAGTAAGGTTAACAATAATAATATTTTTTTAGTCTTTAAAATTATAATACTCGATCAAATTGATCCATCAAATTAAAAAATTTAATTGTAGATTTTTTCGTCCTAACGTTTAAAATCTTATAATTTTTATCCAAATTTTTTCATATATTTTGACTTTAAAGTACTTACATAATTTCACAAATTTTGTCCTTTATTTTTAAATAATTATGTATTTTTTCGGAACATTTTTTATCTTTATAAAATAGTAAATATGTTGAAGTTAAGATTTGTACACTTCACCTCTTCCTTCTCCACAATTACCAAAGTCTCAAAGTTATTAGGCTTATTTAGTTTATATATATATATATATATAATATTACATATACAATAATTGTATTTTGTTATTTATATTTGTTGAGTGAAAAATATTTTTTGTTCCTCAAATGTGTATTTATATTTATTGAATGAAAAATATATTAAAGTTAAGATAATAAATTTATTTATTAAATATTTTATTTTTGATTAACCATCCATCAAATAAAAGGGTGAAATTTGTATAAATAATTTATAAATAATAAATAAGTTTATATAATTAAATAAATATTTTTATATAATTTAATTTTGTATAATTAAAATAAAAACAAAAGATTGAATGTTTAAATGAAAAATATAGCTAATTATAAAAGGATATTCAATAAAAATTAATAAATTGATTACCGCAAGATAATGACGTGATATTTATTACATCACAAAACATTCTTTTTACATTGGCAATAATAGATAATATATATATATATATATATATATATATATATATATATATATATATATATATATATATATATATATATATATATATATATATATTTTTGAAAGAGTGAGAAGAATTATTGTATAATAATAGTTTTTTTTTATATGAGAATGAGAATGATCAATCTCAACCATTAAATTCAAATACAAAGTTGAGATTAAAAGATTTATTTAAAAATCATTTAAGCAATTGTGGTGGTGATAGTTATAACGGTAGAGGCAACAACAAGAACACCATTGGTAATAGTGGCAACGGATGCAACACTACCATTATCAATATCAATGGCTGGGTCAGCAATGCTGGTTCATTCTCATCATCATCACTATTACAACCTTCACCACCACCACCATCATCACCAATGAACATGGTTGAGATTTATAGGTTGAGATTTATCATATATATTAACTACAATGAATTAGTTAAATAAATAAATAATACAAAGTAATTGATTATAATTTCTTGCATGTATATAAAAATTATTAATATTTTAATTTATTATAGTTTCTTGCATTAAATTTACATAATAATTATTAATTAATTAACTAATTTCTACTTTTTACAAATACACTTATATCCAATTTTTTGCTTATTTGGTAATGAATCTGTTTTAATATGAAAAATCTAATTATTTGAAAATTTTGAAATAATTAAAATACTAGGTACAACCAAGGAGTGGAAAAGTAATTATTCCATTTTTAATTTTTATTGAAATCAAGGATGTTGCAAATATAAGTACGTTTGTACGAATTTTTGGAAATAAAAAGGAGTTATGACCCAACATGTTTACATGATACTTATATTTATGCTTACCTTTTACCTCGTTTTATATATATATAGTATAAACTTATATAGTGTTTTAGACTCACTTGAAACATCAAGTTTGTGAATTACATAAATAATTATATTGTCATCGATATGAACTAAAGTGTAAGAAAAAAGTTGGAAACAATATTCAGAAAAGGTCAAATCAAATCATGAGAATCAAAACCTTTATTTTGATTAATAACTATATTTGACGTAAAAACTAATTTGACTACCTACTTTCTTGCAAATATAAATCACATTAATCAATGCACATATTGTTCCAATAGAAAAGTAGTGGAGAATTGAATATCAAAACTATTTTTGGTGGTTGTTATGACTATTTTTTAACCATCAAAAGTGCATTGTTTCTACTACTTTAAAGTACAAATCTATGAGTAAAATAAGTGACAAAAGAAACAAAAGGAGGAGCAATATTAATCAAAGTGGTAGTTGTGTTTCTTTGTAGTAATTACATTATTAAAGTGTATTTGGGTTAATCTTAAGAAGACTAGACTTGATCAAAAGATTTGTGATTTGAAAGATGGCAGGTGGTTCTTTCGTTGATTCAAGTGGAGCTAGTCATTATGAGGGAAAAGTCACAACATTTGTTCTAATTACATGTTTTGTGGCTGCCATGGGAGGTCTTCTTTTTGGATATGATCTTGGTATCACGGGAGGAGTAACTTCTATGGAACCATTTCTGATTAAGTTCTTCCCTAGTGTGTATAAGAAAATGAAAGATGAAACAGAAAGCAAGAATCAATATTGTAAATTTGACAACCAACTTCTTACATTATTCACCTCTTCCTTATACCTTGCAGCATTGATAGCCTCTTTCTTTGCTTCCACTATAACCAGAACACTTGGACGTAAACCCTCAATGTTTCTTGGTGGCTTATTTTTCTTTATCGGTGCATTGTTGAATGGGTTTGCCTTGAACATTGGAATGCTTATCATTGGTCGTCTATTACTAGGAATTGGTGTGGGATTCTGTAATCAGGTAAGAGTTAGCATCAATTATCTTGATAATTTAAATTTGTTAGCCTTTTGATTTTGAAATGAAAATTATAATTAACTTCAATTTTTGTTTATTACATAAATAGTCTGTACCAGTGTATTTGTCCGAAATGGCTCCAGCAAAAATCAGAGGAGCACTCAATATTGGCTTCCAAATGATGATTACAATCGGTATCCTAGTTGCAAATCTAATCAACTATGGTACATCCAAGAAAGCAAATGGATGGAGAGTGTCTTTGGGCATTGGAGCCGTGCCAGCAATTGTGTTATGTTTAGGATCTTTTTTCTTAGTTGAAACACCAAATTCTTTGATTGAAAGAGGCCAACATGAAAAGGCTAAGAAAATGTTGCAAAAGATTCGTGGCACTGAGAACATTGAAGAGGAATATCAAGATCTTGTTGATGCTAGTGAAGCAGCTAAGATGGTGGACCATCCATGGAAGAACATTACACAACCAAAATATAGGCCTCAACTCACTTTTTGCATTTTCATTCCATTCTTTCAACAACTCACTGGCATTAATGTCATCATGTTTTATGCTCCGGTTCTTTTTAAGATTTTAGGCTTTGGTAATGATGCTTCACTCATGTCTGCAGTTATCACTGGGTGTGTCAACGTTGTTGCCACACTTGTTTCTGTCATCATAGTAGACAAGTTTGGAAGAAGGATATTATTTCTTGAAGGTGGCGCACAAATGTTTATTTGTCAGGTAAAAATTGAAAATTCTAATGCTTTTAAACTTTTACAATGATAAACTATAGAAGTCTTAAAACCTATCTTGATTAATTTATTGACCATAATTGTTGTTTGTAGATTATTGTTGGATTGATGATTGCTCACACGTTTGGGTTGAATGGTCAAGGATCATTTGGCAAAGTTGAAGCAGATATTCTCTTATTCTTTATTTGTGCATATGTTGCTGCATTCGCTTGGTCTTGGGGTCCATTAGGTTGGTTGGTGCCTAGTGAAGTATGTGCTCTTGAAGTTCGACCAGCAGGTCAAGCTATTAATGTTGCAACGAATATGTTATTCACATTTTTTATTGCTCAAGTCTTCCTTACCATGCTTTGTCACTTGAAGTTTGGTCTCTTCTTCTTCTTTGCTGCCTTTGTGGCTATCATGACCATTTTCATTGCCATGCTCTTACCCGAGACAAAGAATGTCCCAATTGAAGAAATGAATAGAGTATTGAAGGCACATTGGTTTTGGACTAAGTTTATTCCAAATGATTCTGTTATTGGTGATGGCAGTCACAAGTCCGTTCCATGAATCTAATTATTTTGGTATAAGTTAGATATCAAGAACAATAGGAACAACCAATAAAAAAATTGGAAAGAGTGATTGAACCAACAAATAAAATGTAGTCTCTTCAAATTTGTGTAATAAAGTTGGCATATAAACAAACAAGCATGGTTGTTTTTATTCTTGTTATTTTGAAGGAAAGAAAAGAGAAAAGTAATAGCTCTAAATTCATCCATTTGTTTTTTAGCTATAGGTTGTAACCTCAATGTTAACTTCCCAATCTATCAAATAAAAAAAGAAAATAGTTCAGCTGTTTGAAGTCTTGCATTGGAATCAATGTCTTTTGTTTCTTGCAAAAGCAATATGTTTTTCTTTGTTACATAATCAATATATATTTTGGTATATAAATATGAATAATATATATTGTAAAAATAATGATATATAAATGAATTATTTCTTTTGATTTTTTCTTTTATAACCTCGTTAACACTTTTAAAGGCTATTAGTTGTTTTTTACTATTGGCATATTCGACACAATAAAATTCTAATTACAAGATTTTATTATTCATTAATTGATAATTGTTTATATAAGGATTACAAGTTTGAGTCTTAAAATATAGAAAACAATTTCTCAATTTCCAGCATTTCCCTATATCCTTTCTTTTATGCTCTATGGTTTTTTTGGGCATTATTCGTGGGGTTCCAACGTGTTTTGACTTTGAGTGCATGAGTTGAAACACATCATTGAGTAGACTTTGAGGGCAAAACTAAGTATCAGGTTGCATCGAAGGTCCACCAGAATTTTCTTTCAAGGTAGTGGATATTATCACAACATAATATTCCTTTTCATCTTCTTTCTAACAATGCCATGACATAATATTTCTTTTCATTTTCTTTCTAATAATATTTCTAACAATTTGAAAGCAAATTATTTCTCTTTTTATTGTGTCATTCCAATGAGAATGTCTTGAACAATATGTTGAAACTTAAACCCCTTGATGGAACCAACTACAAAGGATGGTTACAAAAGCTTCTCTTCTTCGAGAGCAACTCAAGGTTAACTATGTTTTAAAGATCATTTTGAAACAAACAATAAGATAATGAAAATTGTAATCAAGGTAACCAAAAACTATAAAAAAAAAACACAACAAACAAGTACATCATTATCATTCTCTTAATCATGTCAAATAACTTTGTTGATAGGGATAAATGTACATTACAACCCCCTAATTTTTTGCAATTAAAATTTTAACATATTAGTATTTTTTTAATATAATAAAACAGTATTCTTCTCTTTAAATAAACATTTTTATTTTCCTTTTTATAATTTTTAACCTAGTAATAATTGTATATTTTTAGATAAAATATTTGAGTATATATATATTAACAATATTATTCTTATACAATAATTTTTTCCATTTTTAAGGCTATAAATGATTGGATTTGTAATCATATAACTTTATTACTCTTCCATTTATATTGTAATTTATTAACTTTTTCAAATGAGTAAACTTATTATGAACACTAATATATTTCAAAAAAAAAAACTAATATAAAAAATTAACAACTTGAGTTTTTGAGAAACACCAACAAATATTTTTTCTTATTACAATTCTCGATTTTTATTGTTTCTTGCTTTTCTCCTTTTATCTTTGTCTTATTTTTTAACATCATTTATGAATTTGCTATGGGCTTAGAATAATTATTTTCAATATGTTAAAATAATGCATGTTATACTGATTTTTGTTTTGAACAATATTTAACTTCAAAAGAAAATTGTAAAAAAAAATTACTCTAGATTTAATTATAAATCATTTTTGTGATATACAAGCATATTAACAAATTATCAATATAATTAATATTTTATAATATATAATTGCAAATATTTTCTCTAAAATTTCATATGTATATATTTATTAGACGAAGTTTAGGATAGGTTTTATAATTACCCCCTTTTTTGTCGACAAGTTTTGGCTCTGACCCTATTTGTTAATCTCTTTGTGCCAATCAAATCTACAAAATCTATTTGGTTAGAATTTATTGAATATGCAATGATGCAGTTAAAAAACTATTTGACAAATTTTTATTTATAATTGTAATATATATTCACATTTTAATTAGTTGTACCTATTAGGAATAATCTTGTTTTGATGCTAGAATTGCTCCTCACATAGTAATGGTACTTGGTATTAGTTATATGGTCAAATTTTATGCATGATCTAATGCAAAGTAAGTTGTTATTCCTCTTTTTCATTTTTAATTTGATGAGAAAAACTTTTAGATAGAATCATAGAAAGGGAAAAAATAATCACAATACATACATATGTATGTGTGAAGTGAAAGTAAAGTCAAGTGGTGGAAAGTACAGTGGACACCCAATTAGTGGGCAAACAAAGTCATGTGAATACCCCCCTAACACTTCTCATCCCTATCGCATGCAGTAGTTCTTGATATAAGGTTGTACCAAGAGCTCTTAATAGATACATAAACCGACTCTGCCTTACTGACCAAGATTTTATGGGGTCAGAAGGTGTTTGAAAAGTTATTTTCCCTATCCTTGACTAAATAAGAAGCTCTCTCACCTACCTTTAGACAACATCGATTTGGGAAGACCAAAATAGCTCCTATGAGGCTAGACATTATCAAGCTCACTATACCTTAAGCTAATGTTAGCCTCCAAGGAAGAGTTGGAAGGGACTTCTAAGCCATCCAAGAAGCCTACATCCAAACACAAAACTCTTTTTGCAAGGCTTACAAGAGCTTCTAATAAGAAGAAAAGAAGGTTGATTCTTCAAATGCTAAAGAAAAAGTAGTTGTTAATGTTAGAGGAACTATTGTTGTTAAGGAAGAAGTTGAAGAAGCTAATGATAATTATGCTCCTTTGATCACTAAGCTGAGTAAGAGGAAGACACCATTAGTAGAACACCAAGGCACAAAATCTATCAACCTATCAACCCTATTGTTCTACCCGCTATTCCTAAAGGACATTTCAAGACCTTATCTCAACATGTTCTAAAGAAAACCCTACCTTCCTTTCCCCATCCTCTCCTCAACCTAAACATCTTTCTTCCCTTGACCCATGAAAATCTTCTAAAACAACATCTCAACTAGAAACAATAACATGTTTAGACACCTCTTTATCCAAACCAACAAAGACTTCACCCCACGTATCTCAAATATACATTTGTCCACACACACCAATACACCTTTTTCTTCACCAAAAAACCAAAGTCTTACACAAAATCCAAACACTTCACCTATACATGACACCATTCAAACCACTCCTTTGGACACATCTAATGATGAACATGTTTTCACCTCGCACGTTCTTTTCTTACAACATCCTGAATCAAAACCAACAGTTATAAGACCAGCTTACCCCCCCTGATAATACATAGTTTATATCCTCTAATAAGGTCTTAATACATGTAGACTAAGACTCTAAATTGTGGTTAAAAATTTCTTATCAGCTCAAGATTCTGGTTTCCTAAAATACAAGAAGGAAATACAAATCCTTACAAAAAGGTTGATTTTAGCTAAACAATTGGATTAGTCTCATGTTGCAGGTCCAAACTAGAATCGGAAGTCTTAGCTTGAAACTGAGACCGAGTCAAGAGCCGACCCGGCCAAAGACGACTCGGCATGGCCGACGAGAAGTCATCCCGATAGAAGTCTAAACCCTCTTGAACCAGATAAAGACCGCCTCTAAAGTCAGCATTCTTGCACATGTCAATTAGGGAAGCAGTAGTTAGTTGAATATGTTATTTCTATTAGTTTGTTTGTTTGTTATCATTGTTAGGAAGTAGTTATAGGAGCATGTATAAATACAAAGACATGTCAACATACACACCATTACAGTAGCCACCATACCTTTCCATTTCCATGAAGCCAAATTTCCCTATGCACCTCTTTGTTCCTTGGGACTTCAGAGAGTACTCAATCGATCAAGTGGGTACAGGATCTATGTCTAGGTAGTGGTCGGTTGCTAAGAGGAGACTGTCAAGGTGCATTGACACACTACTTAGTGATTCAATCCCTCAATACCTGGCCAACGGAGGAGGAACACTGCAACTACTGTAGGTGATTGTCACAAGAAGTTGATCCATATATCAGCACCTTTACATTTCTTTGTATCAAGTTCCAGGTTAATCAATGAAAGATCAATATTCTGTCTTTGTTATGACTGATTTTTGTAGCATAATCTTGTCTTGCTTAATCACGATTGTGTATAGTAAAGACTAGAACACATTAGTTTATGGGCCGATTGGAACCACTCTAACAACACAATAGATGAATTCTAGATAATTTACATCAATCAAGTGCATATTCCCTGCCAAACTTGAAGTAGCGATTGCGTAAGTCATCAGTTAGTATGGAACGAATATTCGGTGATTGTCGTAAGTAATTGGAATGATGAGAAATCATTGGAATAGTAAGAAGCAGAATTGAAATCAGGAATGGAAAACTCGGATACATGATCAAGAAAAATTGTCATAATAAGTAGTTTTTAAAACGTTAGTTCTTTAGTTAGATTTTTATCATTCTTGCAATTAATTTTCGAGTATAAAAACCCCTTTTACAATTCCAGCGAGTCTACATCCTATGTTCCCAAGTCATAATCTTTATCAACTTGAACCTTAGAAATATAGGAACCACGTGTCCTTGAGAAGAATGACCTAGGTTGACCCTATGCTACTTTAGCTTAGGAAATCTAGTACTTTGATAGGAGAAATTACAACTACTTTTTGAGACTATCAATGATCTTCATACTTATTGACTTATTCCTCATTGCTCCTCTTTCCTCGTGGGTTGTACAAGCTTAAATCACTTCTCATATTCTACCTTGTCCTTGGCCACATTATAACCTTAATAAAAGTCATTTTGATCATTTGTGCATGTGTTTTAAATTGTAGAAATTAGAGGCTAATCAAAGCTTGGCAATGTTAGTTAGCATAGAGTGCTTGAATGTAAAGACAAACTAAAAACACTTTAGAGATTAAGAATGTGCAACTTGAGAGAGTTCTATCATTTGTAGGTCATCATTTAATTTCTTTTGTTCTCTTTTTTGCTTTAGATGTTAGAAGTAAATTCATAGAGTGTTAGATACCTTGATTCTATGATACTTGTACTCTTATTCCTTTTATTGACTTAAGGATTCATTTGAAGGTGTTGCACTCTATATGTACTTACATTTTAATTCATTTGCTTCAATTCCTTTTGCTTTAGATTCTTTTGATCTTACATTGTTTTGATTTTGCTTCACACACACAGATACATAGACACACAAACACAGACACATGGGCGCATACACACAAACACACACACAAGCACGCACATACATACACACATATAAAGACAAACACAAACAAACACACACACACATAGAAAGACACACACATAGACATACATTGATAGACACACACACATAGACATACACACAAGCACACACATATACACGCACACACACTGACACAGAGACAAACAAAAACAAACAGACACACACTCACACACACACACAGAAAGACACACACGCACACACACACACATACACACACAAAGACACATTAATAGACACACACGCACACACACAAAGACAAACAAATACATAGACATACACATGCACGCACATAAAGACAAAAACAGAAAAACATACAACACACAAACACACGTTACAAACACATAAGCACACCCACACACACACATATAAACACACACTATCAGACAGAAACACACAAATAGACACACACACTCATAGACACATGCACACACAGAGACACAAAAATATACACATAAACACACAAGCGCGCACACAAAGACAAACACAGATAAATAAACACACACACATAGACACTCATACATAAGCACACACACATGCACACGCACATACAGTCAAACACACACGCACATACAGTCAAACACACACAAAGACACACAAACACGCACAAAGACACACATACACAAAGACAGAAACAAACATTGATAAACAAACAAACACACACATAGACACAAACACACACACATAGACACAAATACACATACATAGACACAAACACACGCACACACAAACACACACATACACAAAGACACAAACAGACATTGATAGATAGACAAACACACATACACACACAAACACATGCACGCATACACACACACACAAACACATGCACGCATACACACACGCACACACACGCACACGCACACGCATGCACACACAGACACACGCATGCACACACATAGACACATACACGCACGCAGACACACACGCAGACGAACGCGCGCACACGCAGACACACGTACACAGACACCCACATACATGCACCCACGCACGCACACATAAATTTGTTTTCACGCACACATTTAAATTGTTTTATATCTAATATGTATAAAAATTACACGAGAAATTAACAAATTTTGTTTTCACACACATATAACTCTCTATCATAATATGTATAAAAATTACACGAGAAAATTACCTGCAGATGAAAACAAGCCAATTAAGAACTATAGGTAGTTAATTATATAATTACGATGGCAAATTACTTCCTTTTAAAGTTTTTAATTTATTCTGTATTGATAATTTGTTATTAAAAAATATTTCTAGTGGAGTCTAGATTAAGAAGGGATGGGTCCAAAATTTTGACTTTTGCTTTTATTTGTTCCCGTCTTTGGTGTGAGCTTAGGGGTCACAATTTTGTCTTTAATGTTATCTATTAAGTTCTAACAAATAGGGAAAAGAAAATGCGCACACTATAAATGGCAATAGCACATATCAACTTTATATATATATAAAAGGAAGAATTGAAAAAATTTACCGGAAAATTTATAATACTCATCTTAATCAATTGAACTATATTTTCACCCATAAACTTCACTGACTAATGCAACAACAACAAAATTCGTTTGTCTTGTTATTCTCTTCCCTAATTTTTTTTTTTTTAATTTCACACTAAATGTTTAAAAAAATATTTTTATTATTTACTTCGACAAAATCTTGTCGATATATACATAATATGTTTTGGTTATATTTTCAACAGGACTTGCTTATGCACGACAGAAATATATTATATACTTTGACCAAATCTTGTTAAAATATAAAAAAAATGTATTTTCATTATATTATTACCAGCTATTTAAATGGGGAAAAAAATGGAGATGTAAATTTAACAAAAATAAGTGTAAGATAACAAAGCCTCCATTCACCATCATTATTTACATTCAGTTTTGAAAAATCAACATATAATTATAAATCTTTACTGTTGATGAAATGAAATTAGGGGTCGGAGAGGACACCTGTTGGTCCATGCAGATAAGATTAGCCATAAAAAACATCAATGGTCTCCTTCAATGAGTTTGCTACTATCTACGTCCACATCAAACTCCATTATATATGTCAAAATCACACGTAAGCTCTCACTGTGCCTTGAGTCTGCTCTTTACTTTATGACACAGTAACATACATCTTTTCCAAGCACCTTCATCACTACAATATCCTCTATCCATGTCCATGACAAGCATAACTTGTCTAAAACTTTATTAGCTAATAGTTCTGATGTTTGCATTTTAATGTTACATTATTTGATAATTATTACTGCATGTATTATTTAAAACAACTAGGAAATCACTATTCAAGTATTATTTATACAAGATTCATGAATTTAAGATCTCCTAGTCTATTTTTTTTAATATTTGTAGTAACATGTGTGTCCAAACATGATCCAACCCGTGTACATTTATACTTCTATTTTGTGCACATGATAGAAGATCTCTATATGTGTGATTTTTTTTCATCATATCAAATGGTGGAAAAATATTTTTTCATCTTAAAATCGATCCTTTCCCTCAAAATCCTCCAAATCTTATTAAATTAAACGGTGTAAAAGAATCAAATCTTGAACCTTAGAAGAGATTCATCCACCTAAACATTCACCTAATTTCAATGATACTATATAGGACAAAATTGTTTACACCAAGTCATTAGAACACAGGTGTTTATGCAATGGAAATTACTTATCGGTACGAATTTATGGTACGAATACTGAATATTAATTATCACTCATGATTTTCGTTAACAATCAAATTTCTTTTATTTTTTAATTTACAACTGAGACAATTGCATCAAAACAAGTGTTTCGTAAAAAAAATTTATAACAAGAACTCTCATACTATTTAGCATTGTTATTATGCAATATTGAAAAAATATTTTAAAAATAAAGAGTAAGAGCTTTAACGTAATTCACTTTGATTCAGTAGATTTTTAAAATATAACTAAAACCTTTTTGTAAAATATTATTGTTAACGTAAATAGTAAGATTTTTTGTGGCATGTGAAATAACATTGGTAATTAATATTGAATATTTAAAAAATATTTAATTTTTTTATATGTAAATATACTTTTTATTATATATTCTTAGAGAATAATTATAGATATTGTGTATGAAATTAATAGTTTTTATTTATTAGACGAATTTCAATATTTATAATCAACCTCTCCTACCATTTAAGTCAAACTTCGTCCCGGCTTGTTTATGTTCTACCAAAAAAAAAGTATTCATAACACCAGAATCTGTACTGTTAAGCATTTTCCCGTTAATTTATATGAAAAAAAATGTGGTGTACCACTATTACCTTGTATCCTTGAGAGGGTCTATTTGAAGCATTTTTAATCAACTCAAACTCGTGTGCTCTCTGTCTCTCTCTAAAGTATCACATCATGCAAAAACCAAAGCTAGACAGACCAATGAGAGACATTGTATAGATGCAATTTTGGATGCGACGGACAAACTCTGTAACACATGTTTAGTGGCCCAATGTAACTAGCCCAAGTTTTATGCCCCACTAAAATAGGACTTGTACAGTTGTACAGGTTCTAGTTTAGGAAACTAATTATTCTAAACTAGATACATAAAGACATATGTATACGTCAATTTTAATACTAATTAAAAAATCAACAGATAGAAGAACTTCATTAAATTTGTTTTTTTTATCTACTATTTTTAAGAAATGATTAAAGAATCAAAAGTAATTTCTTTTGTCAAAATATAATTATATTTAATAATACCAATATATGTTTATCGTACCTTTTTAGTAGAAAAATATTTTATTTATTAATTTCTAAATTATTATCCTTAAACTGTTATTAAAAATTCCAGTAAAAATACATTGATAACATTAAATATTATACTTTGTTATATATTAAAACATTTCCCTTTCAATTACCTACCTAATATATTCATTAATCAACATTCTAAACGAGTTTGAACTTTGAAATTTAAATTTGGCCCAAATCGTAATATGTTTCTAGCTAGTTTCACTACGTTGTGTAATTTCAGGGACCCCATCAATTATTGGAACCTGACCCTTCTGTATTGTGTTTAGCAATAATTTAAAAATCTGTCAGCATCACAAATTTAAATACCCCACCAATAATCCATCTGCAGAAAAGTACAAAATTAATAAAAAAAAAAGATAGGTTGGTTATACTCATCATCCTTCTGGTTTCCCTTCCACACACCACCATGGGGGGTAACAAATCAAATATTAACAGCTCAGGTGGACCCAGAAAACAAAAACATAATCACAAACAGAATAAAGAAAACAAAATAATATATTATAAAATAAAATCATATTCACAAACAGTTTCTAAAATTTCTATTGGGAGGGGTGGCGAGAGAAATGAAAATTCTTTTATGGTCTTAGTTAAACATATGATTTCTTGCCAATACATAATCAAACCAATCATCTTTCTCCTATTTCCCTTGAGTTATGCCTCAAACATGCCAAGCATCTTAGAAATGAAACTTAAATTGGGGGAATATTGAAATACAATCTACCAACTGTTTGCCGATCTTCCTTTCCATAGTGTGTGCTTTGGTTGGGAGGATAAGATGGAGAGAGAATGGGGAAAGGGGGGGGGCCAGGGCACATGGTTGTTTCAAAGGGAGAGGCAACAAAAGCCAATGACACAACGACCAGTTTAAATAAGTCATTAATAAGATACTACAACATATGTCAGCCAATGTTGAGTTCTAATACCACCTCGAAGAACCAGATTGACTATGCTATGTTGAATCAGATGCACCACATACGATTTATTTTAACCAGTGTGAAACGTCAAAAATGGTAACCATACCACGTAGTCAGATCTTCTTAGTTACGTATATTACAAGATTTCAACAATTGATGTACCTAACCTTATCTTTCTTTAAATACTGAAAGGCAAATAGTACAAGCCCCGAGGGAGAGAGTACCTTGGTCATGACAGCAAAACAAAAAAGGTTTTTTCAAAACACCCAAATGAATTATGGTATAGCAAGCCTACCTTCAAGCAAATGTTCAAATTACCTATCAAATCAATAGTGTTAAAGAACCGAAAGCAAACTGCAACTAATAAACCATTCAATTTGAAAATTCAAATGCTTAGTAGCAGAATGAGATCATAATCATATCATAATATATAGATAGGAAAAAACAAATAAAATGGCACGAATAGTAAGATATAGAGAAATAAACAGATGGGTCTTTATTCACTTAACTAACACCCCAAGGAAATCCAGTTACATACTAGAAAACACATTATTCTCACGCCGATCAATCTAAGAAATGGCTAAGAATTTCAGATAAAAATTGCGAAACAGAGGTCATACATTGCAGAACCAGGCTGTTTCTTTCAGATATCAGTAATCATCCCTGAAACAACTAAGACCGCGTGAAAGTGAAGGAGAGAGCAAGGCAGCATAGTTCACCAATGGCAACTTTAGAAGGACCACAATCCCTCAATGATGCCTAATAACATGAATTCTCAATCAACATTGGTAAGGTTACTCCAAGAAAATGGGAGTGACACTTGATTGTCAAACACAATCACTCAACCTAATGCTATGAATAGTACTAATCACTTTTAGTGACCCAATTAGGAAAGTGAGAGTCAGTTAAGTTCAAAACCCATTGAAAAAGTGAAAAAACAGCAGCAACAAACAACAAGCTTAACCTTCATTTATGATTCACCTTGGAGCAAGCACTCTGTGTGTGACATTTTCCACAATAACATCATTAAATTAATTTTCATTTCATTACACTTGCATCTGCACTTGCATTTGCATCTGCATCTGCATACCGATCGATCAAGGTCCTGAAAACCACTTCCAGCCTCAATCCCTAGTTATTCATCTCATCATCAACATCATTCTCTCTCTCCTCCACCAAATTCATCATCTAAACAAATTCATCATCTCCTAATAACCTAATCAGTTTTCCAAACCAGGAAAACACTAATCCAATTGAATTCCTTAATTCATGGACTTCTCCACTCAAAACTACAAAGAAAAAAAAAAAAAACTAAAAACCTAACCCTAAAATTTCACTAAGAAATAAGAATCTTCTGCTCCTTGTCCACAGTCACAGTCCACACACAACAACAAAGTCACAACAACACACGCACACGCACACAACGAACGTAATACATATATTATATACGAATTACGAAGAACACCACGGGAATCCATCACAATTCAACAATTCAACGAGGCTCGTCGTCTCGCCGGGCGGAATTCCCGTGGCCGCCGGACAACGAGGCAAGCAAATTCAGGTGGCCGGGAAGGTAATTCCCGAGCCTCGCTGCGGAAGCCTCTCCCATGGCGACTTGTTGCTGATGCTGTTGCTGGTGGTGGTGCTGATGATGGTGGAACATGGAGTTCTGCGGCGACACCGACACGAGTTCCGGCGGAGCTGCGGCGGCGAAGCTCCAGACCTGGCCAAAGTCGGGGCGGGGCGGGAGCGTCCAGAGGGCGGGCGGCGTGGGCGGGGCGACGAGCGAGACAGCGTCGTCTTTGGAGACGGCGTCGTCGTCGGGGCGTATGCGCTTGCCAAGGATGAAGGGAGTGGGGGGAGGGAGGAGGGGCTTGTGGTCGGAGACGGTGGAGAAGCTGGCCGGAGTGGTGCCGGTGCCGGTGGCGGCGATGATGGAAGGCTCGGCCTGGCGAAGGAGCCACTCGATGGTCTGGCCGTCGGACTTGTGGCCAAGCTCGCGCGTGAGCTGGAAGACACGTGCTGCGCATATGATCGGCATGCGAATGCGGCGTCCACGGCCGTCGACCTTGCTGTGACGGTCCTTGGACGGCGGCTTCTTGACCGCGAGCGCAGTGGATGGGGTGGTCCGCTGGGACTCGACGATTGCAGCTTCGTTGTTGGTAGTGACGCCGTTAGTGGGTCCGTCAGAGTTGGACATGGTTGTTGGAATTTAATTGTAGAGTTTGTTTGGGTTGCGGCGCGAGGTGGTAGGAGAGAACTCAAAGGAAGGGGTTTTGGGTTTGGTTTTAGTTTGGGTTTGACGTTGAGAAGAGAAGGGAAGAGAAGAGAGACTGAGTAATGATTGAGTGAGAAACAGAAGGTGGTGGAGACTGAAGGAGGGCACATGGGGAGTGGGGCCCAGTACTCACACCCCACAGCTCACACCCCTCTAACTTGCCTTTCGCTATTCTACTTCTCCACTTCTACCCCACGCGCCCCCCCTCTTCCCCTTTAACCAAACTCAATTCATATTTTCACATTGTTAAATGTATCTCCATTTTTTAAGCATATGAACGAAAAAAAGATAAATTGAAAACTAATCATAAATAATATGAAAATAAATTAAACAAATAAGTAGAATTGATATACAAGAATAGTTGAGTGTAGTTTATATACATATATAATCATGTTGGATCGAGTACAGTTATTTACATTTATAATAATTTTTACTAAAAAATATTTATATGTATAATAATAATAATTCTCATTATTATTTAAGGATGTGCTTATGATATTATTTAATATCAAATTTAAACTTAATTTTATATAAATATTTATATATTTAATTTTATGTTAAAAAATTAATTAAACTCAAAATTAAAATATAAAAAAACTAGCTTATTATGCTTTAAATAATTTATGTTTGCTTTTTTGTGACCCAAAATTAAACAGGCACTAAATGCATGTTTAGCTTTATGTCTTAACAAACTTTGACATATGTTTAGTCAGAAGTTTGAAATAGGAGTTTTTATATTTTATTTTACGTGAATATTTCAAAACAATATAACATGAATTTGGATGTTATAAGTAACTTTGGTATTAGATTAAAAGAATTATACTAAATTTTTATTATTTATTTATTTTGAAAATAAAAACATCTATTTATAAATTTCTTATTTTAAAATTGATTTTATAAACACTCATTCAAATAAGAACTAATATAAAAAATGATATATGTGTAGGGAGTCACATGTTGGAACCAAAAGTATGTGAATTACTTTAGCTCAAATCACAAAATGAATCTTGAGAATATCTTTAACTCCAACATAAATTGGGTAGAAATTGAGTAGATTAAAGAGATGGAACAATTGATGTATGAACAGAAGTTGTTATAATAAAATAATGTGTGCTAGGGTGCTGGTGTTGTGTAGGTTATTTCATGGAATTCAGTCTCATTTGTTGACTTGGTGATATGTTTTAAGAGCATAAAAATGATTCAATTTGTGACGTGGTGTGTGTATTAATCAAAATTTGAATGAAAAAGGAGTTGCAAAAGAATGGGATACAGTGTGACGCGCCGTAGAAGAGGAGGGGGATTGAAGTGGGGTTGGGAGAGGGGGACCCCATTTACTTTCCGTACTTCTTCGTTAGAGAGTGCAACTTTCTTGTTATCTCCAGCTACGTTTTATTATCCACTCTTGTTTTGCCACCTCTGCTTCCTGCAACCTCTAACATGTAACCAAATCTTTCATTTTTTTTTATTTTTATTTATATCTCATTAGCACGAGATAACTATTCATTTGAAAATTCACCATGCCGTCATGCACCATGCACTTCTGCAATGTCACAACAATCCGGACATGTTTATACTTTATTGACTTGCTTTGCCAATTTACCCTCACAGTTACTACTATTTATCCACTATAACTTTTTTTAAAGAATTCATCCAAGAAAATTCTATTACTCCCAATATTTAATATAATTAAAATTTGAATGCAAGATTATAAGTTTAAGCTGACACAATTTATATTTTATCTATATGACGGCTAGTTATCAACTAGAATTTTAGTCATTTATATTTTTTTTGTTTGTTTTAAAGTTAAATAAAATTAATTTTCATTTGTTGAAAAGAATTAATATTATAATATATATGATTTTTTGTAATATTTAAAAATTAAAATATAAAAAATATTATTAATAAAAATATTGACAAATTTTTATAATAAAATATTTCTAAAGGCGATATATGTAAGAGTATAAAATGAATTAATACACTGGGAAACGAATTGATTCCAAAGCAAAACAAACAAACCTTAAATTAAGAGTTATGTAAAAATGTAACTTATATAGTTATATATGATTTTAGACATAAATATTATTTTGGCAATTAGATATTATAGTTCTTTTATCAAGTGTTTATTTTCATATAAAGCCAATATTAATTCACATGATATATATATTAATACTTTTAGTTAAAATATTCATTCATATAATGTGATTATTTATTTTAGGATTGATAGCGCATAAAAATTTCATTCTCGGTAACATAAATATTTATCTTATAATTTAAATATTTATAGAATTTTATGTTTTTTTTCATCTTAATTCATTGTAAAATTTATTCTTATTATTTATATATTAATATGTCTTAATGTAAAATTTTTGGTTGTGTATGAAGAAAATATTTAACTTATCATTTTAATACATTCTCATTTAAATTTTGTATTTCTATATATGTGATTTACATATAAATATTCTCTTATGTGAAGCTTCTATTGGTGTATGACGTGAGTATTTATAAAATAATTAAAAATTTTATGACTTTTTTTTTGGGCAATTAATATGACTTGATGTAATGTTTTACAACATATAATACAAATATTTGTTCCAATGATTTCAAATATGCTATATCTTTTTTTTTTAATCTTTTGCAATGTAAATATTTATTTTTTTAATTTAGATATTTATACATTTTTATATATAGTTTTCATATGAAAATATTTATTATTATGATTTAAAATTTAATATGATTTAATGTAAATGTTATACCCTAATATAAATATTTATCACTATATAGTTGAAAATTTAATACAAATTCATTTAAAGTTTCTATCTCATGTGATAAAAATACTTACACCTACTATTTAAAATTTTAAATATTAATAAGATTTCATCTATATTTTAATTCTTGAGTGATACCGATATTTTATCTCTATGAATATGTTTATATGTAAAGCTTTTATTCTCGATTGGTGCAAATATTAATCATATCATTTAGATATTTTATAAAAATTATTGTTGTATGATGTAAACATTTATATATTTTAAATATTAATATATTTTTGTGTGAAATTTTTATCTCTGTTACATATCAATTTTTAAGACTAGGCCTAATATATTTAAAAGTTTGAACTTATTTGAGAGTCTATATATCTTATGATATTTACAGCTTTCCTAGTTAATAAATTTATCTATTTCTTTTATTATTAAAATACTCTTTATATAAAAATACTCAATCCTAAACATATTTTTACACTTCATCTTTATCATTTTTTAAATTCTATTTTTACATTCATCTTCATTGTTCTTTAAACTTTATTTTTGCATTTTATGTTCATCATTTTTTAAACCTTATTTTGTATCTTCGACTTCATCATTCTTTAAATCTTTTTTTTTTTTCAGTATCAATCTTCATTATTCTTTAAACTTCCCAGATCTATTTTTTTAATATGGTATTGTTTGTTATGATTTATGTTTTATGTTTTTTTTTTTATATTTGTTGAACACGTATGAATATATAAAGGTAATTTTCTTCGAAATGATGGTAATAATTATTTTTTAGATATCACTATTTTTTTTATCATGAATGTACAATTCAATTCCTATTTTGTAATTCTACCTAAAAGTAATTTCCAGAACAAAAAACAGGAAAATATTTTTCGAAACAAAAATATACATTCTAGAAAATACTTTCTAGAATATGGATCAACTATAATTTCCTTCAACAAATCAATGTTAATTATTATCTAGGTGTTGTTGTTTTTTTTGGCGGTGGACCTTGCATTTTAAGGTACAATTTAATTTTTATTCTTTATTTATATTAAAAATATTTTCCAAAATAAAATATACATATTTTAGAAAGTACTTTTCGATATAAGAAACACATATCTTGAAAAAGTACTTTCTGGAACTATCTATTTTTTTTGTTAAAACATAATTCCAAAAAAGACTTTCCAGAAAAATATTATAGGAAATTTTTAAGAAAAATTGAAAATAGGAGTAAATGTATTAACAATGAATGGAAGGTAGTATTTGTCAAACCTAAATAAGGTCTATAAACTGGCCAATAGGTCTAAAGAAGCTAATGAATTACATTATCAATTTGATAGATGAAGACCAAACTTATCTATAATGAACACAATGTTGTTGGTCACGGGGTTCAGGTTACTAATTGTTGGTTTTACTATTCAGTTATGTCTCTGTTGTAGTTCATACTCAATATTTCTAAAGAAACAAGCATCACACGACCTCTACGCGAAGGTGCAGAGGCAAGCAGAGATGTACGATAACAATATGTTCTGGCAAATAATTGAAATACAATGTGTGTTAGGTTGTTGCTTATTTTGACTAATTTAAATTTCAAGTGAAGAAAGTGTAAATCCTAAACCCTTAAAACACAACGCAGTACAAATAATTTAAAATGAAAATTATTTTATTAAAAAACTTATTACTAATAATTATATAAATTAAATATAAAATATTTTATATAATATGATATAAATATATAATTTATAAATAATATAATATTAATATATAATTATTTATATAAACAATTTAGTTTATAAGACAATAGTATGCTTTTTTTTTTAAGCCTTAAACCTAGTCTATTACTTAAAAAACTTTTTAAAAAAAATCTAAGTTTAACATTTTTTTTTTTACTAAAACAGCTGGGTGAGGTCAAATTAGGAGTTCCTGACCAATACTAATCGCCTAACCAATTTCCACCCTTCCTGTCAAACATATTTACTGATAGATATATTACCTGTCTTGTTTGGAAGGCATGTTATTATATTACCTGTCTCATTCACAATTGATAGAGATATATGTTCAACAATTTCCAGAATGCGATATATGTTTGTAAAAAATTTGGATACTCAAATCTCTTTTATAATTACTATTACATATGCAACTCATATTCAAATGAAATAGATATCTTATTTTTGTTTCAATTAGGAAATCTTTTATAATTACCACTGCATATGCAACTCAAATTGAAAAGAAATACGTGATTTTATTTTTGTTTCGATTAGGAAACTTAAAGACAGTGTGAGACACTGGATATTATGCCCTGTCAAGTAAAAGATGAAATAGACAAGATTGACGATAGATTTAAAAAAAAAAAAAAAGAGAGAGAGACATTTGGTAAGCTTGAAGCATGCAACTGGTTGTAATACTTATATTTTAACCACTATTTTGCACCATCTTTTTTAGTTTAATTGTTGAATTGCATTTTTATTAATTATATTTAGAAATGTAGACCGTGAAATTCTAAAACAGACGACTTTTCCACGCTCATATTTGAAGAGGTGAATCCAAAAGGAAAAAAAAATATTATTATTATTATTATTGAATTGTCATCCTTTGAAAATTTGTTCAACCCAAAAATTTAAAAGAGTTTTGAGATTTTTTTTTTCAATTAAAAAATTAAACTTATCACTCAAATAGTTATCCACGTATAGTTAGCAAGGTCAGAAAAGAGAGGTTTTTAAACACCAAAAACTTGAAGATCTCTAGGACAAAGTGTAGTCAAATCTCATAAAACTTAATTATTAGTGCACATAAATAATTCTAGTAGAGATAACTAGATTACTAATTATCTTTTTGGTTGATCAGGTTCTCCTTCAAATAATAGAGTGATAATTTTTTTTGAACAAGCTTTCTAAGCTTTGTACAAATGGCTAAAATGATGAGAGGATAATAGGAGGAAGCAATTTCTAATAAGTGATTTTGAATAAAATTGTATATAAAAATGCATAAAAAGATCACAACACAAATATAACACTTTGATACAGGACAAAGTTGTTTTCTTAACAAAAGCAATTATCCAGGGGAAAGAGTAGTAAGCGTTCAACAAATTAAATGTAGTGAATAAATATGCAACATGCAGATAGAGAGCAACACACTGAGATTTTATACTGATTAACCTAGAAATATTTAGGCCATGTACACTCCTCACATTCAAGTGGAACTTTCATTAATCAACTCATAAAGACAATGAGTATTAATTATACTGTCTCTTCAGGCTAGAACGGTACAGTTTCAAATATCATAGACACACTAAATCAATATTGTTTTCAAGCAACCTTTGCATGCTCTTTACAAATCTTAGGATGATTTCACTTAAGAATAATCACCCCAAATATTTTAACAAGCTCTCACAAATAAACAATCTCAAACGCAATACTAGCACTCTCTCTTTGTTATCTTTTTTATTAGGGTCTCACCAACTTTTATCGAGGATATATATGATTTATGGTTTTGGGAGATGAAAACACTTCCTAAATATGATATGAATCAGAATAATATGGATAACTAGAATTCAAGTGTTAAAAACCACAATGATACGAGTAGAAAAAAAAAAATTGACTTTAGAAATTGATATTTTCCTTCTTAGAACCTTCTCTCACATTGAATAGCTTCGTTTGAGCCTCTACTTAAAAGCAACGAACTTTTCATGATCTTTGGAGAGGAAGCTAAACTTGTATTTGGAAGTTGAAAATTGTCAGTAATAAAGTTGTTGCCATAGGTACTGTTCACTCGAAGAGACTTTTGCATCCTCCTTCCGAATGTCATTAAGATATATACAATTTTGCGTAGTGTATTAGAGTACCTCTCAGCTCAATTCTTAAGTGTGTACCCTTGATAGTATAAAGAATTTATTTCTTTGATCAGAAAGTAAAATCATAGATGATGAAAATATTAAAAAATATGATTTATTTGATTTTTTATTACTATGTATTTAACTTAATTTTATACAATTTGACGCAAACAATTAATCTAGATAATAATTCAATAGTTATAATTCAATAGTAAAATTAAAAAAAAATATATTCAAAATTCTTGACAAGAGTATGTGTAACTCACACTAATGTAAACACTTTGATATGCATGGTGAAAGATAATATTATTAATATAAATAAAATTAAAATATATTATCAATAAAAATACAAAATTTAAATTAATTAAATTTTATATAATTAATTTTTCATTAGAACTTGTAAATATGAAATTTAAAGATAATAAAATTTGTAAATAAATAAAAAATTAATACTTTTTGGGAATTATATTAATATATTTATTTGTATCTATTTAATACCTATACATATAACTAAATAATCTTTTATGATTTTTAAAATGTAATATAACTTTTATTTATTTATTTAAAGAATATAGAAAAATAACTATCAAAATATAAAGTTCAAATTCAAAAGGTTATAAATATGAAAAATAAAGAAATATAAATGGGACAAATGAAAAATTAGTAAAAAATATAAAGTAATAAATTACAAAAGAATTTAATTCTTATGCGTTTGTTAGTGTAAAAAGTTTTACCTTGTAGATCAATAAAAAATTATTATTATTATAAATTTTAAGTTAGTTACTATAAAAGTCAACAAATTTACTATACGTAAAAGTTTGTAAATGAGGGATTGTATAAAAATTATATACATACCGATTTGTGAATGAATAATTATATAAAAATCATTTACACTTTCGAAAGATACATTATTTACTTAATTAAAAGATAAAAAAATGTCATTTCACAACTACAGCAAAAGAATTTTTATATTTTCAATATTCATTAGTTTAGTCGGTAAAGAGTTGATTCTTTTAAATAATGGTAAATTTGAGATGATTGCAAGTTTTTTATTTTTAAGTTTAATTTTTTAAAACTTTTTTATATTCATTTTGAAAGCTAACAAAAAAAAAGTATTTATAAATTTGATTTTTAAATTTAAAGAAAATACATTCTTATTGCATTTGACCACGATCTTTTTTGTTGTCATACCATAACCACTACTCTACTATCGATATTACCATTATTATCATAATCATTGACATCACTACCATTACCATTACTAACACTATCACATTATCATTATTGCTATCATCACGATTGTTACCTTCACCACCTAAACAAATTCAAACTAATTTTAAAAAGATTGAAAGCTTTTCAATTACATTTATTCTAAAACTAAAAATTACAAAAAATTAAAAAACTAGAAAGTTGTTGTAATTTTAAAAAATTTTAAATTTATAACAAAAAAAAAAAACCACCCCAAATATCAAATTCCATATTTGTAAATATAAAAAAATTAGGTGATAGGAAAGTTTTACCCCATTAGCAAGGCCCAAGGTATACAAAGAAAAAGAAAGTTGAGGCCCAAGGCCACTTTTAGACCATGGAAGTTGAGACAGAAAAAAACTACCCACCTTGTTTTGTTGTATACTTGTTCTGACAAGCAACATACAGTACTGGTTACCAAGTCGTACCTTAAATGTGAATACTTAGTCAAATTAATTGTTGTAGTTAAATGCCAGATGCCTCCATGAAAACGAAGAAAAATTCGTGCTAGACTCAGTTAAGCTGGTATTAAATTGTCATGACACATTTCTTAGTGTCAATATGATATATATGTTTACCTAATATCATAAGAGATAAAATTGAGACTGAAGAGGAAGTGTTCAACGGCAGACAAAATTCAACTAATAGATTTAATTAATTTGCAAGATATATACAACACGCGTTTTAATGAATTGTTTGCCAAATCAAAGTTTCAAAAGTCACGTGGCTCACATCACTCAGGTGTTTGAAAACGAACTGATAAATACATTTGATTTAACTAAAGTTGTCTCCACCTCTTACTTAATTAATAGTGAACAACACACATACAAATAGAATACAAGTCTGTTTTGTGTGTCCACTCTTATTTAATATAAAAATTTATTTAAATTACTTATCATATGATGTAAATTCTTTCTTTCAGATATACAACTTATTATCATGATTCAACTTTCAAATATCTACCTAATACACTATTTTGAGAACATAGTACTTTCAGATTGATAAAAGACTGTATCAAAGAATTATTTATTGCAAGTCAAGTCTAATAATTTAAAGACCAGATCATGACTTCTTTTAGTAGGAACCAATAGAAATTTTTTCTCTTATCAATAATAGACAACATGTTAAATTCAGAGAAGAATAATTTTTTTCTAACATAACTTTCTCTGTCATTAAAAAAAGAGGAATTTCTACATAAGTATGGCAGAAATCAGAACTACGACATTTAATGTTAACTCAACCACTCCTCATACAAAAGTAATGTTCAAATTTCTATATGATATAAAAAGGGATTGATCAAGCTAAAAAGCAAGAAATACAAGCATGAACAAATAAATCAAAGTGAAAAACACAAATATTCTCTTATACTCTGAAGTTGCTTTGGACATACTTTCATATATTCTTTATAAATCTTTCTTTGCACAACAAAATTAACTTTATAATTTGTAATGTAACACACTCAACTATATGAGATCATTGAGTTTTTACGATAGCTTGAAAAGGATAAGTTTTCGTTTTGGCATAATTTTAGTATAATATGATTTGAGGTTAGATTGGAGGTAAGCTTCTACTTGTTTCAATAATTTCGGATTTGACACAAAGGCAGACCATTATGATATTGGTGGCGTTGAAATTGAACAGTAGCAAATTATTGCTTAAGTTTCATACTTAATAATAATAATAAAAAGAAGTGAATATAATGAATCTGAAAACAGAAATGGTCTTGTAATGGGATTCTGTTCGATACTTTGAACACTTCTCAATTATTGGTGAATTATATATTAATCAATTATTATTAAAACGCTTCCATATATAGCCCCCATTTACCATGAAAGTTTCTACCTTAATTTGATAACAAAAACTGTCCCATCATTTAATTTTTAATATAATCTATTTTGATCCACACGAAATACTGATATGTTTTGGTCGTGAGTTTTCTAACTTATTCTTATAAGCAACATAAAGTGGCTAGAAAGGTTACCAAGTCCTACAACCTTAATTGTAAATAAATGGCAACACTATCAAATTGTACTAGTTAAATGCCACATGGAGCCACCCAAAGCGCGGAAAAATGGAAAAATTCCCACTGGACTCAAGCTGGTTTATGTGTTATGTTAACCTAAAATAAGAGATAAAAGTTGAGCCTGAAGAGAAGTATTCAACGGGAGACAACTTCAACAACTAGTATTTTACTTTACAGGGTAAATCCCGCATTTTGTTTGCCAAAGCCTTCACATAGTCATCTCTCACGTACTCACCTCCTTCAAAATGAACCTATAAATACATTCACTTGACCTCAAATTCTCTCCACCACCTCCTTAGTATTTAACAACATATATACACAAGTGCATACAACACAACTCTCTTCCTTGTCTTGTCCATAAATTACAACTTTCAATCAATCTGCTTCATCATATAGCAACAACAGAAATGGCTAATACTCCAACCTTGCTTCAAATGGTTTCAAGCTTGGTTCTGATTCTAAGTATTTCATCATTGGCCTCAGCATCTCTGCAAGTTGGTTTCTATAGCTACACATGTCCATCTGCCGAGGCAATAGTGAGAAGCACAGTAAACAAAGCAATTTCTGACAACCCAGGCATAGCAGCTGGTATCATTAGAATGCATTTCCATGATTGCTTTGTCAGGGTAAGTTCACCTTCATAAAGAGAGTTGTTAGGACAATCGAAAATATAAAGAAATTATCATAATTTCAACTCATCTTAATTCTTATTTGTAAATTAAAACATTTGATTATGTATTACAATAACTATAAATATTTAATGTAATCATTTTTCAAAAAATCTAACATGGTACAATTAGTTTTTACGTCCATAATTAAATAAGTTTGAACATAAAGGAAGAGAAAGAGTTTTTTTTTTTTCTCTTTTTTTTACCAAAACCCTTAATATTTTTTTAAAGTACCTGTATTAAAAATATTTGAATTTCTGATTCTGAAATTGATTTGTCCTCCTCTATTTATGTACAGGGTTGTGATGGTTCGGTGTTACTAGCATCTAAACCGGGTAACCCAATAGCTGAGAGAGACAGTTTCATCAACAACCCAAGCTTACGTGGGTTCGAGGTGATTGAGGAGGCCAAGTCACAAATAGAGGCTGCATGTCCTCAAACGGTATCATGTGCAGACATATTGGCATTCGCAGCACGAGACAGTGCTCTCAAAGTTGGTGGCATAAACTACGACGTGCCATCAGGACGCAGAGACGGTCGTGTCTCTATTGCTGATGAAGTGCCACAAAATCTTCCTGGACCAGGTTTCGATGCTGATAAACTTATTAGTAACTTTGCACAAAAGGGGTTGTCGGTAGATGAAATGGTGACACTTTCAGGAGCACATTCCATAGGTGTATCACATTGCTCCTCCTTCTCAAACCGCTTATACTCTTTCAATGACACAATCTCACAAGATCCCTCATTAGACCCTTCATATGCTGATTCGTTGAAAACCAAGTGTCCTCCTCCACCCCCTACCTCAGACCCAATAGTGCCTCTTGACCCTTCCACCCCTATTCGTTTGGACACCAAATACTACGAGGGATTGATCAACCACCGTGGCTTGTTGACCTCGGATCAAACGTTGTTCACAAGCCAATCCACAAAGGAAATGGTTCAAAGCAATGCATACAATGGTGCAACTTGGGCTGACAAGTTTGCCCAGGCAATGGTGCACATGGGTTCTATCCAAGTGCTCACTGGCTATGATGGTGAGATCAGGAAACAATGCAGCTTTGTTAATTAATTAATTAATAGCTGCAGCACTCTTTCTCCCTGAAAAATGCAATGTTAATTTGTTGTTACATGTGTTCACTTTTCTTTTTCCTATCATTGTTTAAGGGGAACTTGAAATAGTTTGGAATAGTTCTTCTGTTTTGAGTTTGACACTTTCTACATATTCATACTGCCATGCATGAGGATGGCCATTCAAGTGTATATCCCTCCAGGGAGGTTATATATGTGCCTTCCCTCTTCCTTTTATATTTGTTTTCCTAATAATTTTTTCCCTTTCCAATAAAGCCAGCTGTTTGTTGGCTGAATGATGTATCAATTCTTTTGTATTTCTCCGTAAATAGTTTAAATTGAATTATTTTAATGTTTATGTACATGGGTCACAATACACCTTTTACTAAGCAATAAAACTCATTTGCTTTTAAAAATATTAATTGGTTTCTCGGGTGAACAAGTGGATACCTGAGAATACATTGATCTACTCACTATGTTTGGCGATGAAAAGGCCATGAGAACGATATTTGTTTGGTACCTTGTGGTAAAAGTAAAGACTTTGTACAATATTCTGACTAGGAGGCCAATGATGAATGCCTTGAGAGCTATAGTCTCCACACCACATTTGGTCATGAAGTTTCCCTCCTCTGTCCAGCAAAGAGTAAATGTCTGAGTTGACCAAAGAATGACTTGGTAATGCAATGTGGATAGCCTCAATGTAGTCACCACTGAACCTCGACAAGAAAAAAGGAAAACATCATGACAAATGTTGAGATTTATCATCAACCGCTAGTCGAGCATGGCCCAAAGCCCATAAAAAATTTGCAACATATACAACTCACCAAAGACGTGCAGAAGAGTACCGAAATTGGAGAGAGGATGCAAGGGTTACACCAACAACAATTGGCGTCAAGCTTGAGGAAAAACACGGACTTGTTTGCTTGGCAGGCATCTGACATGCCAGGAATTGATCCCAATTTTTTGTGCCATCATCTGGCCCTTCATGCCGAGGCCAAGTCAGTGCCCTAGAGGAAGAGAAAGACTAGGGGTGAGAGAAGAGTAGGCATGGAGCGTGAGACAGCCAAACTCAAATAAGCATGGTTCATCAAGAAAGTGGACTATACGACGTGGTTATCCAATGGTGTCTTAGTGAAGAAGAGCAACGGGAAATGGAGGATGTGTGTAGACTATACGAACTTAAACAAGGTTATCTAAGGGACTCTTATCCTTTGTCGAGTATCAAGTAGTCGATGGGGCATCCAGCCTCCAAGTTCTTAGCTTTCTAGACACTTACTCCAGCTACAATCAAATCATGATATACCTTCCCGATGAAGAAAAAACTGTGTTCGTGACAGAGTGACCAAATTATTGTTATCATGTGATCTCCTTCGGCTTAAAAAACGCAAGAGTCACATACCAAAGACTGATGGACCAAGTTTTTACCAATCAAATAGGCAAAAATCTTGAAGTGTATGTGGATGATATGATGGTCAAATCCATCAGCCCCGAGCAACACAAATACAACATGAGGTTGATTATAGACAAATGTATATTTGGGGTGCAACGAGGAAAGTTCTTGGGTTTCATGCATACTCACAAGGAAATAAAATCCAAACCCGACAAGTGTGAAACCATCATCAAAATGAAAAGCCCACAAAACATGAAGGAGGTGTAGAGGTTGATAGGTGGGTTGGCGTCGCTATCTCGATTTCTACCAAAGGCAACAGAAAAAACATGACCCTTTTTCCAACTCCTTAAAAATCCAACAACTTTCCACTCAAATGACGACTATGAGAAGGCATTCCATGATGTCAAGAAATTCCTAGCTTCACCCCTAGTGTTAGCAAAACGGCTAGAAGGACACAATCTCTGCTTATACCTAGCAATATATGAGCATGCAATCAATGTAGTGGTGCAAGAACAAGGGAAAAAGTAAAAGCCTATGTACTGCATCAACAAAGTACTGTAGGAGGTGGAAACTTGGTATCAGATGATAGAAAAATTGGTACTAGCTTTGGTCACCTCGGCTAGATGATTGAGACCTTATTTCCACTCCCACACAATGGTTGTGTGCACAAATCACCCTATTCGGCATGTGCTACAGAAATCCAAGTTAGCTGGGAGAATGACCACATGGTCAATAGAACTATCTAAGTTTTCTTTGAAGTTTTAATTGAGAGGAGCAATTAAATCCCAAGCCTTGGCAAACTTCATAGTGAAGATGTTTTCGATCCCAAAGGAAGACCCCTAGTGGACTTTGTACGTGGATGATTCATCAAATTCGAAGGGAGGTGGAGCAAGCATCATTCTAGAAAGACTAGGGCAAGTGGTGTTGGAACACTCTTTGAAATTCGATTTCAAAGCCTCCAATAATCAAGCCGAGTAGGAGGCTCTGTTAGCAAGCCTAGACTTGGCATTAGAGGTTGGAGTTCGAAGGGTGCTATGCAATAGTGGTTCCCAATTGGTGGTGGAGCACATAAGGGATACCTATCAAGTAAAAGATCCTTTTCTACTAAGATACTACCACAAAGTTCTAAACACATTGCAAAATTTTGAAAAGTATGAAGTAAAAACACATTCCAAGACAAGATAATGCCTGTGCTAACATGTTGTCGATGTAATATCCTAAAAATTATTTAATTATTTTTTTTAGAAAATAAATTATATCATTATTATTATTATCAATTTTATTTTAATTATTAATTGCTGTAGGAAATTATTTTATTAAATAATTGCATTTTGAAACTGAAATATTATTATTATTATTATTGTTATTATTCTTAATGATGGCAGAAAATTAATTTAGTATTTAAATATTTACATTTAATTTTATTTTAATGGAGGAGCTGATGGTTTTATAAACTGATATTAATCTGAATTATTTTCATTTATTAATTTAATTAATCGAATTAACAGGGAAGGCTGACGGGCGGGTCAGGGTTGACTCGACCCAGCTAGAATATTAGACAGGGGTTAATCAGTTTACCTTAATAGGTGTTTTGCGGTCAGACAACCAGACCTAGAGGAGAGAGAACGCAAACCTACAAGGAGGAGGAGCTAGGGTGTTCAGATCGTCCTGGAGCTGTATCAGATCCTCGCTGTTCTTTGCATCTAAGGTATAGGAGAGATGAGTTCGGTTATATGTGAATGCGGGGGTGTACGGGTAGTGAGGGCAATTCCTAAGTCCCTCTAGGATCTAAATTCTCAAATGTTCTAAAAATGTTTTAATCGGTAGAAAAGATTCGTCAATGTGTATCGTGGTTTTGGTTGACTTAATTGATAATGTAATCGATTGCCTTTAGTGTGAAGGAAAACCTCTAGAGGGAATCCCAAAGGAACAAGAAGAATGACTTTGATGAACATGTTTTCTTCATTATGCTTCCAAGTATGCAGAGATGTCAATTCTATCTCATTATTTGGGTTTCATTTACATAAGAAAGAGCAGTAGGGTCTTCCCTAGGACCCTTATTAATAATTGTTATTGTATGGTGTCTTGTTGCATTTGAAGGGGGATTAAATTCTTGGATTAACGTTTTTCCTTTATGTGATTTTCATTTGAAATTGTATGGTTAATCGTCTTAATTACTTGATTCTCGTGGTTGTTCATGGTTATTCATGATTGAGGTTCAATTTGACACTCTTGTGTGTAATGGTGAAATTGGGTGGAATTCAATGGTGTTTTATGTGTGTTTCTGTGCGTTCTTATAAATGATTTATGGTAATGATGGCTAAATTGATATAATTTTGGCATGATTATGGCTGTGTGAGTATGAATCATGAGAATGAGAATGTGGATGAAAATGCATTGAGCATAGACATGAGATGCATGAGATGCATGAGAAGCCAGACGTGGCTATAATACCCTGGCCATATGTGGTGTTTAACAGGGGATCCTGGCCAAAAGTGGTGTTTAACAGGGTGGACTAATGATGGGGGACATTCATATGCATGGGCCATAGGTGGTGTTTAACCATGCTACATGCCAGCCACATGTGGTGTTTAACGGTTGTGTAGAATGTCTTCTCACGGGCCATAGGTAGTGTTTAACTATGCGACACACCGGCCATACGGGGGTGTTTAACGGTGTAGCCATCATTAGTGATAACTAAGGGGATTGAGGAGGTTCACCCATGGTGTGGAGTTCCGAATCGAGACTCTTAGGTATGGTGATGAGCATATGCATTGTGCGAGCATATGCATTTTGTAAACATGAATGAGATGTGATTGATTTTGAATGTGATGGAACATGTGATTGATATATGAGTATTTGTTAACTGTTAGTAATTGGGTACGGTAATGGGTGAGATTTGGGGTACTATCTGCATTTATATATGATTGAATGCTATTTCTCATCGTACTCTCTTGTGGTTTTCTTTTAGGTAATGTTGAAGGCACTCGTGGTGCCTAGTTTTGAAGAGGCGGGGTCTTGGATTTAGAATAGTGGTTCTATGTCTTTTCATACGTACTTTTGCATCTTAAATATTTAAAAATGATGAGCATATCAATAACTCACTAAATTTAGAATAATGATTTATATATTTGAAATATGTGTCAAACACATGAATGACGTGTTTAGATCAACATTAATAATTTATGTGATAATTTTTTTTACGTGTACTTAATATTTGAACATGATAATGACCATGCGAACCTTTTATGCTTAATATGAATTGAGTTTCCTTGGTTTTATCTATTACCTTGTCTTCCTTTTTATTTACTTGATTATTTTAAGTTAAGTATTCTAGGTAGAAAGGTGTCACATTTAGTGGTATCAAAGCAGGTTGATTCATCGGCCATGAGTTATGTGTTTACTATGCTTGTGCTGTGCTGAACTGTGATATTGATTAGATGTGATGATTGTCTTGATTGATTTGTTTTATTTTGACTGCTCCACTTTCTGCATCTAAGAAAAGTAATGGCTGGAGGAGGTAGAAACGACCGTGCTATTGCTGATGTCTTGATGGTTGTGGCTCAGGCTGTTGGTAATCTGAACCAACGCCAAGAGGTGGACTGGCTTGCTCAGTTCCAAAGAAACAATTCACCTATGTTTCGTGGGGGTTACGACCCGAATGGTGCTGCTAACTGGATCTTTGAAGTAGAGAAGATATTCCAAGCTATGGAATGTTCGTTGGTGCAAAAGGTGACTTTGGCCGCCTTCATGCTATCTGGAGATGCTGGTTTCTGGTGGCAGAGTACCCTTCAGAGGACGATTGCTGAAGGTACTTAGGTGAACTGGGATAACTTCAAGAGGCTGTTTATGGAGAAGTATTATGACATCCGCAACAAGAAGTAGGTTGAGTTCCTTGAGCTGAAGCAAGGAGATGATACTATGGTAGACTATGTGTCTAAGTTTGAGTCACTGGTTCGGTTCTGTCCTACTTATGAAGGTGTTGTGAATGAGGAAGCAAAGTGTGTGAAGTTCATCAGCAGCCTACGCCTCGAAATCAAGTAGGTCTTCAACTATGAGGGTATTGCTCGATTTCATGAACTGGCGAACAAATGTAGGGTGTATGATGAGGACAACGGTGCTAGAGTTGTCCATTATAGGAGCAAAAGACTGATAAGGGATCAAAGTAAGCATGGCTCATCTAGCAGGAGTGAGCCTTATTCTCGTCCTGCTGGAAACTGTAATGTCAGAGGAGGTAGTGAAGGTTCAGTTCAGAGTAGGAGCCAAGCTCCAACTGTAAGCCAGGCATCTAGGGGAAGAAGTGTGGGTTCTACTCCTCCCATTAACTGTTATAGGTATGGAAGACCGGGACATCGTGCATACCAGTGTGAAGCTAGAGATGTTACTTGCTTCATATGTAACGAGCGGGGGCACATTTCTCGCGATTGTCCTCGTGCGAGACAAGAGTCTGCGGCAGCAAATGGAGGTGCTAGCAGAAGTTCCAGTAAGTCGAAAGCTACTAGAAGAGTATTCGCTCAATCCGATGACTTAATCCAAGGTACGTGTTTCATTGATGGAACTCCTTTGATCGTATTCTGGTGCGACTCATTCCTTTGTATCACATGCTTGTGTGTCTAAACTTAAATTGCCTGTGTCTTCCTTGTCCTCTGAATTGATTATAGAGACGCCAACTAGTGGCCCTGTTTCTACTTCTGATGTATGCTTGAATTGTCCTATACATATTAATGACAAAGATTTCTTGGTTGACTTTATTTATTTGCCTCTAAGCCAACTAGACATTATTCTAGGTATGGACTGGTTATCTTCCAACCATGTCCTATTGAATTGTGCTGATAAGACTATTGTTTTCGGTCAACCTTCTGTGAGAGAGCAAAGACTTTTTAAATACCAATCAGGTTAAGGTGTCTTTGAGAGAAGATGCCCAAGTATACATGTTACTAGCTTCTTTGAGTCCTCAGAGTAGTGCTATTGTGAGTAATTTGCCTGTTGTATGTGGTTTCCCTTATGTGTTTTCTAAGGATATGTCTAGGTTACCACCTGAGAGAGAGATAGAGTTTTTTATAGACTTAGCACTGGGACGGGACCTATTTCAGCTGCACCCTATAGGATGTCACCCTTAGAATTGACTGAACTTAAGAAACACTTAGAGGATTTGTTGGAAAAGAAATTTGTAAGGCCCAGTGTATCACCTTGGGGAGCACCTGTACTATTAGTGAAGAAGAAGGATGAAAGCATGAGGTTGTGCATAAACTACCGACAATTGGATAAAGTAACTATTAAGAATAAGTATCCATTGCCCAGGATAGATGACCTTATGGACCAGTTGGTAGGGGCATGCGTGTTTAGTAAGATTGATCTCAAGTCGGGTTACCACCAGATTAAAGTTAAGGAGGAAGATATACCTAAGACTGCTTTTAGGACTAGGTATGGACATTACGAGTATTTGGTAATGTCTTTTGGTGTGACTAATGCTCCTGCTATTTTTATGGATTACATGAACAAAATTTTTCGTCCCTACTTGGATAAATTTGTAGTTGTCTTTTATAGATGGCATACTACTTTACTCCAAGACTAGAGAGGAACATGAGGAACACTTAAAGGTAGTACTTCAGGTTCTTAAGGATAAACAACTGTATGATAAGTTATCTAAGTGTGACTTTTGGTTAGAGGAGGTGAGTTTCCTAGGTCATGTGATTTCTAGGGGAGGTATAGGTGTTAATCCTTCCAAGGAAGAAGTCGTTCTTAAGTGGGAGACCCCTAAGTCAATGAGTGAGGCTAGGAGTTTCCTTGGGTTGGCTGGATATTATAGGAGGTTTATAGAGGGATTCTCTAAGATAGCATTACCTTTAACTGAGTTGACTAGGAAGGGGGTTGCTTTTGTATGGAATAGTAAGTGCAAACATAGTTTCCAAACCCTTAAGGAGAAATTGACTAGTGCACCAGTTTTAGTTTTGCCAGATCTTAGTAAATTTTTTGTGGTATATTGTGATGCGTTAAGGATGTGTTTAGGCAGAGTGTTGATGCAAGAGGGTAAGGTTGTAGCTTATACTTCTAGGCAATTGAAGGTCCATGAGAGGAACTACCCTACCCATGATCTTGAGTTAGCAGCTGTAGTTTTTACTCTTAATATTTGGAGACATTACCTATATGGTTCTAAGTTTGAGGTCTTTAGTGGTGATAATAAGAGTCTTAGGTAGTTGTTTGATCAGAAGGAATTGAACATGAGGCAGAGGAGATGGTTAGAATTTCTTAAGGATTATGATTTTGACTTGAGTTATCACCCAGGTAAGGCTAATGTCATAGCGGATGCATTAAGTAGAAAATCTTTCCATGTATCTTTGTTGATGATTAGAGAGATAGATCTCTTAACCCAGTTTAGGGATTTGAACTTGGCTTGTGAGGTGACTCCTAGTAGTGTAAAATTAGGAATGATTCGTATAAGTAATGATCTTTTGAAAGAGATTAAAGAAGCTCAATTAGAGGATTCATTTTTGGTTGCTAGACGTGAAACTATAGATCAAGGTAATGGTGGAGAATGCGCCTTGGGTGTAGATGGGGTAATGAGATTTGGTGATAGAGTTTGTGTACCTAGTAAACCTGATCTTAGGCGTTTGATTCTTGAGGAAGGCCATAATAGTAAGCTTAGTTTCCATCTTGGAGTAACTAAGATGTATCAAGATCTCAAGAAGATGTTTTGGTGGCCTGGGATGAGGAGAGATATAGTGGACTTTGTTAGTGCTTGTCTAGTTTGTCATAAGGCTAAGGTAGAATATCAGAAACCTTCGGGACTACTTCAACCTCTAAGTATACCTGAGTGGAAGTGGGATAGCATTTATATGGATTTTGTGGTTGCTTTGCCTAGGTATGTTAGAGGACATGACTCTATTTGGGTTATTGTAGATAGATTGACTAAGAGTGCACATTTTTTACCTATTAACATTAGATATCCTTTAGAAAAACTTGCTAAGATTTACATCAGTGAGATTGTAAGGCTGCATGGGGTACCATCTAGCATAGTATCAGATAGAGACCCTAGATTCACATCTAGATTTTGCGAGAGTTTACAAAATGTCTTGGGAACCCAGCTTAGATTAAGTTCAACTTATCACCCGCAAAGTGATGGTCAAACCGAGAGAATTATCCAATCTTTGGAGGATTTGCTTAGAGCCTGTGTGCTAGACCAAGGGGTAGTTGGGATAGCTTATTGCCTTTGATAGAGTTTACTTATAATAACAGTTATCATTCTAGTATTAGTATGGCACCCTATGAGGCTTTGTATGGTAGGAGGTGTAGGACTTCTTTATGTTGGTGTGAGCCGGGAGAAAACCTTGTGTTAGGGCCGAATGTAGTGCAACAAACCACTGATAATGTTAGATTGATTCAGGAGAGGATGAGGACAACACAAAGTAGGCAGAAGAGTTATGCGGATAAGAGGAGGAAAGACTTAGAATTCAAAGAAGGAGATCATGTATTTTTGAAAGTCACTCCATGGACTGGGGTTGGTAGGGCATTGAAGTCTATAAAGCTTACACCTCGTTTCATTGGTCCTTTCTTGGTTCTTAAAAGAGTCGGTAGCGTCGCCTACCAAATTGCTTTGCCTCCACATTAACAAAAGAAATTGACATTAATTCAGAGCGCAAATGCACTAAATTACAAACTGTCTGCAATTACAAGTTCCTACTCTTTACATAAAGTCTTATTCTAAGGGTTGGCTCAAGCATCCGACAACTCCTCCTCACTCACGATGTCGCCATCCTACACGTCCTTACACACGTCCATCACGCTCAAGTCAAGAAAAGGCGCGATGATAGAAATCTGACAAACAACCTCCGTGAAACCCTCCTCATGTTGGGTCATAATCGTCGTCTTTGCTTCCTCCAAGTCTTCTTCCCTAGCCTGCACGAGTACCTTGGTCGCCTACAACAACTCTTTCAATTTAGATACAATGACAAGGAGGGAAGCATAGGTAATCTCAACAAAAGAAACCCTTGATCTTAGAGAAGCATTAATCTCTTTCTCTTTGGCCAGATGTTCCTCCTTGGCCACAAGCCTAGCCTGAACGAATGCTAAGTCGTTCAACAGATCTTTAGAGGTCTTCCTCACGCCTTCCAATTTGCCCTTCGACCAAGCTCTTCTCAGCTCTTCTACAACTTGATGCTCTTGGACTCCAAAGCAACAGTTTGGTCGTAAGAACGGTTGAACTCCTCGCTCCAAAACTGAGCCATGGCCCAAGACCGAGCCTAGAAAACGAAGACAACCTTCATAGCATCAATGGGACCCACTTTCCTCATCAAGTGCTTGTTCACATCCGACAAGAAGTCGAGGCTTATCATGCCTTAAGGCAAGAAGTCACGACCTCGAAACACACTAGCAACTGGGCTTTATAGTCATGTGAGCAATTTGGAGTGGCTAACTCTTTAGGTTTATTGAAAAAGGAGCACCTTCGGAGGGAACTCGAAACTTTCTTCATCGAGGGGAGGTCGACACCCAAAGGAGTATCTTTTCTTTAAGATTATGAGAGCCCTCATCAACTAGAAGAGTCGCCTTAGGAGTAGTGGTCGATGTGGCACACGGCGTGACTTTGAGGCTAATAAAAGTAATATAAAAAACTTTCTTCTTCTGAGCCTTGAGAGCTCAAAAGTCAAATTTTCCACTTAACCCTACAACAAAAAAGAGAAAGAGTGAGATGCCAACAAATTATGAAATCCATACATAAGGCAAAAGTCCCAAATACTCACTCGCTAGGTCATGGGATGGAGAATGAGAAAAAATGACTTTGGTGATAACCCGACAGTTGAGACCTCTTGGTAGTTTGTTCAAATCGTTAAGATTCATCTAGTCAAAAACAAACATGTCTTCTTGAGTCCAACCATTAAATTTATTTAGATGCTACCAATACAAAGGAAAGCGAGGTTTAGCATCCAAGCTAAATAATTCTGAAGGACCCTCGAACTTGACCCAATCAATAAAAAATTCACTTTTAAATTCATTGTAAGAAATGAAGTAAGAGTTAAGAAGAAATATTTTGTGGATACTCGTCAACGAAGCCCATAAGGATTTCTAGCACAAACACAAAACATAGTGATAAAAAAAACTTAGCCGCAATAGGTGTAACTCACACTAATATAAACACTTTGATGTGCATTGTGAAAGATAATATTATTAATATAAATAAAATTGAAATATATTATCAATAAAGATACAAAATTTAAATTAATTAAATTTTATATAATTAATTAGAACTTGTAAATATGAGTTTTAAAGATAATAAAATTTGTAAATAAATAAAAAATTAATACTTTTTGGGTATTATATTAATATATATTTATCTATATCTATTTAATATCTATACATATAACTAAATAATCTTTTATAAATTTTAAAATGTAATATAACTTTTTATTTATTTATTTAAAAAATATAGAAAAATAACTATCAAAATATAAGGTTCAAATTCAAAAGGTGATAAATATGAAAAATAAAGAAATATAAATGGGACAAATGAAAAATTAGTAAAAAAATATAAAGTAATAAATTACAAAAGAATTTAATTTTATGCGTTTGTTAGTGTAAAAAGTTTTACATTATAAACAAGTAAAAAACCATCATTATTATAAATTTTAAGTTAGTTATTATAAAAGTAAACAAATTTACTATACGTAAAAGTTTGTGAGCGAATGATTGTGTAAAATCATATACATAACAGTTTGTGAATGAATAATTATGTAAAAATCATTTACAATTTCCAAAGTGACATTATTTACTCAATTAAAAGATAAAAAAATGTCATTTCACAACTATAGCAAAAGAATTTTTATATTTTCAATATTTATTAGTTTAGTCGGTAAGGAGTTGATTCTTTTAAACAATGGAAAGTTTGAGATGATTGCAAGTTTTTTATTTTTAAGTTTAATTTTTTAAAACTTTTTTATATTCATTTTGAAAACTAACAAAAAAATGTATTTGTAAATTTGATTTTTAAATTTAAAGAAAATACATTCTTGTTGCATTTGACCACGATCTTTTTTGTTGTCATACCATAACCACCACTCTTATTACCATTATTATCATCATGACTGACACCACTACCATTACCATTATCAACACTATCACATTATCATTATTACTATCGTCACGATTGTTACCTTCACCCCTAAACAAATTCAAACTAATTTTAAAAAGATAGAAAGTTTTCGAATTACATTTACTCTTAAACTAAAAATTATAAAAAATTAAAAAACTAGAAAGTTGTTGTAATTTTAAAAAATTTTAAACTTATAACAAAAAAAAAAAAAAACCACCCCAAATATCAAATTCCATAATTGTAAATATAAAAAATTAGGTGATAGGAAAGTTTTACCCCATTAGCAAGGCCCAAGGTACACAAAGAAAAAGAAAGTTGATGCCCAAGGCCACTTTTAGACAATGCAAGTTGGAACAGAAAAAAGCTACCCACCTTGTTTTGTTGTATACTTGTTCTGACAAGCAACATAGAGTACTGGTTACCAAGTCGTACCTTAAATGTGAATACTTAGTCAAATTAATTGTTGTAGTTAAATGCCAGATGGCTCCACGAAAACGAAGAAAAATTCGTGCTAGACTCAGTTAAGCTGGTATTAAATTGTCATGACACATTTCTTAGTGGTCAATATGATATATATGTTTACCTAATATCATAAGAGATAAAATTGAGACTGAAGAGGAAGTGTTCAACGGCAGACAAAATTCAACTAATGGATTTAATTAATTTGCAAGATATATACAACACGCGTTTTAATGAATTGTTTGCTAAATCAAAGTTTCAAAAGTAAAGTGGCTCACATCACTCAGGTCTTTGAAAAGGAACTTATAAATACATTCCATTTAGGTAAAGTTTTCTCCACCTCTTAATTAATAGTGAACAACCTACGTACAAGTAGATTACAAGTCTGTTTTGTGTGCAATAACAGCAATGAATAATACTTCAAGCATGCTTCAAAGCTTGGTTGTGATTCTATGGATTTCATCATTGGCCTCAGCATCTGATCTGAAAGTGGGTTTCTACAGCTCCACGTGTCCATCTGCGGAGGAAATAGTGAGAAGCACAGTAAACAAAGCAATTTCTGAGAACCCAGGCATAGCTGCCGGTCTCATTAGAATGCATTTCCACGATTGCTTTGTGAGGGTAAGTTCATCGATCATCATATATACATAATATTAAAATATATATATTTGAATATGTGGTTCTGAAATTGGTATAGTACAGGGTTGTGATGGTTCTGTGTTGCTAGCATCTACACCGGGTAACCCAATAGCTGAGAGAGACAATTCCATAAACAATCCAAGCTTACGTGGGTTCGAGGTGATTGAGGATGCCAAGACACAATTAGAGTCTGCATGTCCTCAAACAGTGTCGTGTGCAGACATATTGGCATTCGCAGCAAGAGATAGTGGTCTCAAAGTTGGAGGCATAAACTACGAAATACCTTCAGGACGCAGAGACGGTCGGGTGTCAATCGGTGATGAAGTACCACAAAATCTTCCTGGACCAAGCTTGAGTGGTGATGAACTTATTAGTAATTTTGCACGAAAGGGATTGTCAGTGGATGAAATGGTGACACTTTCGGGAGCACATTCAATAGGTGTATCTCATTGCTCCTCCTTCTCAAATCGCCTATACTCTTTCAATGACACATTCACACAAGACCCCTCAATGGACCCTTCATATGCTGCCACCTTGAAAACCAAATGTCCTGCACCACCTTCTACCACAGACCCAACATTACCTCTTGACCCTTCCACCTCTATTCGTTTGGACACCAAATACTACGAGGGATTGATCAACCACCGTGGCTTGTTGACATCGGATCAGACCTTGTTCACCACTCCATCCACCATGGAAATGGTTCAAATCAATGCATACAATGCTGCAACTTGGGCTGACAAGTTTGCCCAGGCAATGGTGCACATGGGTTCCATAGAAGTTCTTACTGGCTCCCGTGGCGAGATTAGGACGCATTGCAGCTTTGTTAATTAATTTATTAACACCTACCTGCTACTTTGATTGCATTCTTCTATTCTTTTTTCGACAACAAAGAGTATATTAATTAATTAATTGTTTCATTCTTTCAATTTTCTAATATTTGTTTAATTCTGAACCCACCAATTAAATGTAATTCCCACAATAGGATGCATGTCGTGTTCGGTCCTTAATTACCCGATCCTTTTGTTCATTCATTGCTATACAATTTTGTGTGCCTAAAAGAAAGTTTCCAGTTCAAACTCCTTGATTTCGTTGCAGTCTTGCAGATTTATTCTATTCAATTGACTTCCTAGCCTTGACTTGGTGAAAAGAAGAAAAATAATTCATAACAGTAACTCTTTCAGTAGATTTATATTATTCTTACAAAAATTATCATGTGATAATACTCTTTGAAGTATATATATTCTCAAGTAAAAAAAAAAAGAGAAATAAAAAAAATTAGAAAATAATAATAATAAATATAATAAATGATGTGATCATAATAAATCCTATAAAGTGTAAATAAGTATTGGAGTGGAAACATATTTGTTGTAAAAGGATATTGAATTATATATATATGTATATATATTTTTTTTTTATTATCGTTTAATGTATTTATTTTAGATTAATTATTTAATAAAAAGAATTTTTTCTCACATTTTTTCATAGGGTGTGTTTGGGGCTATTCTTCAAACGCAAGGACCACCATACTTGTGCAAGATACTGGGTGATAAGAAATGATAATAATAAATTGTGTAAGATGTCAAAATTTGTCAAAAATTATTTGGTCTTAGTTAAATAATTCTAATGGTTTTTTTATCGTCAGAAAAAGAACTGTCACGAAATTGTTCATTATATGAATATTATTTTGTTTTTTTTTTTTTTTGTGGTAATAAGTAGTGCACTAATTGTGCATAGGGACTAAAAGTAATAATGATACAAAAATTTAAGAATTATGATTAGTGTATAAATTTTGATTAGGTATTGATGTTACACAAACTTAGTTCTTCACTTATCTCCAAATCCTTATCCTTGGTGGTAATTTGATTCCTCTTCGTACTTAACGTAGAGGATACACTCCAACTCTTAAGTCAGATGGACAATTTAAGGTTTTTTGGAGTAAGATTGGGATCTCCTTACCTCCTCTAGTGTACCTCCTTATATAATGTTTATTGTCCTTAGTTATAAACAATATATGTTAATTTCTATTAATATCATGATTACATTTCATATAACTTCTTTTAAGTAATAATGTCATTATTATTTGATTGTTACACTTTATCTTTTTTTTTCTTCCATCACAAGCATTTATGTGTATACTGTTAGGTATAAGCAGAGATTGTGTCTTTCTAGCAGTTTTGCTTACACTGGGGTGAAGTTAGGAATTTCTTGAAATCATGGAATGCCTTCTCATAGTCGTGTTCTATGGGCTTTTCATTTTGATGATGGCTTCACAATTGTCGAGATTGGATTTGATTCCCTTGTGGGTAAGCACGAAACCCAAGAACTTTCCTCCTTGCACCCCAAATACACATTTTGTCCATATTCAACCTCATGTTGTATTTGTGTTACTCGGGGTTGATGGATTTGACCATCATATTGTTCACCCGAGAAACCAATTAATATTTTTAAAAGCAAATGAGTTTTATTGCTTAGTAAAAGGCGTACTGTGACCCATGTACATAAACATTAAAATAATTCAATTTAAACTATTTACGGAGAAATACAAAAGAATTGATACATCATTCAGCCAACAAACAGCTGGCTTTATTGGAAAGGAAAAAATTATTAGGAAAACAAATAGAAAAGGAAGAGGGAAGGCACATATATAACCTCCCTAGAGGGATATACACTTGAATGGCCATCCTCATGCATGGCAGTATGAATATGTAGAAAGTGTCAAACTCAAAACAGAAGAACTATTCCAAACTATTTCAAGTTCCCCTTAAACAATGATAGGAAAAAGAAAAGTGAACACATGTAACAACAAATTAACATTGCATTTTTCAGGGAGAAAGAGTGCTGCAGCTATTAATTAATTAATTAACAAAGCTGCATTGTTTCCTGATCTCACCATCATAGCCAGTGAGCACTTGGATAGAACCCATGTGCACCATTGCCTGGGCAAACTTGTCAGCCCAAGTTGCACCATTGTATGCATTGCTTTGAACCATTTCCTTTGTGGATTGGCTTGTGAACAACGTTTGATCCGAGGTCAACAAGCCACGGTGGTTGATCAATCCCTCGTAGTATTTGGTGTCCAAACGAATAGGGGTGGAAGGGTCAAGAGGCACTATTGGGTCTGAGGTAGGGGGTGGAGGAGGACACTTGGTTTTCAACGAATCAGCATATGAAGGGTCTAATGAGGGATCTTGTGAGATTGTGTCATTGAAAGAGTATAAGCGGTTTGAGAAGGAGGAGCAATGTGATACACCTATGGAATGTGCTCCTGAAAGTGTCACCATTTCATCTACCGACAACCCCTTTTGTGCAAAGTTACTAATAAGTTTATCAGCATCGAAACCTGGTCCAGGAAGATTTTGTGGCACTTCATCAGCAATAGAGACACGACCGTCTCTGCGTCCTGATGGCACGTCGTAGTTTATGCCACCAACTTTGAGAGCACTGTCTCGTGCTGCGAATGCCAATATGTCTGCACATGATACCGTTTGAGGACATGCAGCCTCTATTTGTGACTTGGCCTCCTCAATCACCTCGAACCCACGTAAGCTTGGGTTGTTGATGAAACTGTCTCTCTCAGCTATTGGGTTACCCGGTTTAGATGCTAGTAACACCGAACCATCACAACCCTGTACATAAATAGAGGAGGACAAATCAATTTCAGAATCAGAAATTCAAATATTTTTAATACAGGTACTTTAAAAAAATATTAAGGGTGGTAAAAAAAAAAGAGAAAAAAAAAACTCTTTCTCTTCCTTTATGTCCAAACTTATTTAATTATGGACGTAAAAACTAATTGTACCATGTTAGATTTTTTGAAAAATGATTACATTAAATATTTATAGTTATTGTAATACATAATCAAATGTTTTAATTTACAAATAAGAATTAAGATGAGTTGAAATTATGATAATTTCTTTATATTTTCGATTGTCATAACAACTCTCTTTATGAAGGTGAACTTACCCTGACAAAGCAATCATGGAAATGCATTCTAATGATACCAGCTGCTATGCCTGGGTTGTCAGAAATTGCTTTGTTTACTGTGCTTCTCACTATTGCCTCGGCAGATGGACATGTGTAGCTATAGAAACCAACTTGCAGAGATGCTGAGGCCAATGATGAAATACTTAGAATCAGAACCAAGCTTGAAACCATTTGAAGCAAGGTTGGAGTATTAGCCATTTCTGTTGTTGCTATATGATGAAGCAGATTGATTGAAAGTTGTAATTTATGGACAAGACAAGGAAGAGAGTTGTGTTGTATGCACTTGTGTATATATGTTGTTAAATACTAAGGAGGTGGTGGAGAGAATTTGAGGTCAAGTGAATGTATTTATAGGTTCATTTTGAAGGAGGTGAGTACGTGAGAGATGACTATGTGAAGGCTTTGGCAAACAAAACGCGGGATTTACCCTGTAAATTAAAATACTAGTTGTTGAAGTTGTCTCCCGTTGAATACTTCTCTTCAGGCTCAACCTTTATCTCTTATTTTAGGTTAACATAACACATAAACCAGCTTGAGTCCAGTGGGAATTTTTCCATTTTTCCGCGCTTTGGGTGGCTCCATGTGGCATTTAACTAGTACAATTTGATAGTGTTGCCATTTATTTACAATTAAGGTTGTAGGACTTGGTAACCTTTCTAGCCACTTTATGTTGCTTATAAGAATAAGTTAGAAAACTCACGACCAAAACAAATCAGTATTTCGTGTGGATCAAAATAGATTATATTAAAAATTAAATGATGGGACAGTTTTTTTTATCAAATTAAGGTAGAAACTTTCATGGTAAATGGGGGCTATATATGGAAGCGTTTTAATAATAATTGATTAATATATAATTCACCAATAATTGAGAAGTGTTCAAAGTGTTCAAAGTATCGAACAGAATCCCATTACAAGACCATTTCTGTTTTCAGATTCATTATATTCACTTCTTTTTATTATTATTATTAAGTATGAAACTTAAGCAATAATTTGCTACTGTTCAATTTCAACGCCACCAATATCATAATGATCTGCCTTTGCATCAAATCCGAAATTATTGAAACAAGTAGAAGCCTTTTGGAACAAATCAAATCTTACATCCAATTAGCCTCAAATCATATTATACGAAACTTATGCCAAAACTTGAGTGAATAAAATATTTAAGATTTTTTTTTGGAACTAATCAATTATCAAACTTATATCCCATCTTGCCTCAAATCATATTATATACGAAACTTAGGTTGATTCTACCATGAACTTGTGAAGCAAGTGGTTCACGGGTGGCCCAAATATTGGTAATTGTTAGATTTAATATTAAAATGATAAATAGTAGGGATCAAATATTTTATTGAATTGAAATTTTAATATTGACCCTTTATAAACAGGTTAGAACTCGTATTAGAACAAATTTATAAGCGGTCCTTTATAAATTTACAACCACCATATCAGCTTCTTCTTCCACCATATTCGTCCAAATTCAACCATTGACCCTCATTTGCCACCATGCAACACTCACCACGCCTAAACATTTTTATAGCGTCAGTGATCTTGCGGCTAAAATCATTAGCACTTACTCACTTAATTAAACCAAATCTTATTCTTGCCGGTTTGCAAGTTGAAGCTCCACTATAATGGTGGTCAATAAATTGGCATCCTTGCAATCAAATCAATGCAAGTGGTGACAAAAAAGCCTGTGCTCTCTTCATTGATTGATTGGAATTGGCATCATGTTTTGTTGTTACCAAATCAAATGAATTTTTTTTCTACAATATATAAGGAAAAAAAAAAAAGAAACAAAACCCAAAAAAAAGGAGAGAAACAGAAAACAATTAGCTATGAAAAAATGAACTCCCATAGAGTATTCTCTCAAGAGCATCTTCAATTTAGTAGGTGGTTAATGCAAAACAACTAACTGGCTCAAAGATGAAGCACTGCACATTTGTTTCCCTGCAAGACCAATCCAGAGCCATTTATTTACGTATGAGAATGATCTCATTGCTGTAGAGGTGGAACTACTGCAAGTATTTCTGAACTAGCTCAATCAACGTGAGAGAGTCAGAGAAACAAACAAGCTTCTGGAACTGCAATTCCCAAATGAAATTAAGTCCGCTTAGGAGTGCCACACAATTCAGCAAACAAGATCTCAACTTGCTTACACCTTATTAATAATATATTGTAATTAAATTGATTTTTTTAACACAATCATATCTTAATATTGAAGATGATAAAACAACCAGGAAGGTGGAAATGGAATACAAATAAAATGAAAATAATTAAGATGGAAGATTACAGGTTTAATAGTAACAGAATTGGGTTTATGGAGCCATGGAGGGTTTGGTTCTATATCCATGGCAGGTATTAGCAACTCATGTAATTAAATCATTATCATTGGTCAATTCGGGTCGTTTTATCTTGTTACGTCGCTAGTCTTCCAATTCATGTATATATTATTATTATTATTAAATTATTCAATTATATTATTAAAAAGAAAGTTTTACAATGTAACGTCCATCGATTGTTCTCCTGTTGAAGTTTTTAATTTATTTTTTAATTCATAAAAATCTATAATTGTAGTGAGTAAGGTGATTACAACCATTATATATTATGATTAAATCAATCCATTAAACTATTAAATTTTATATGAATTTTAATTTTATCATAGCAAGCAATTTATTAAATTTTATGAAATATTTTTAATAATTACGGTAATCAATTACCAAGTGAGCAAAATAATGAATAAAATAATTTATTTAATTACAATATACTTAATTGGGATAATTAGTTATTATTTGAATATTTCAATTAATAATACAATTATATATTTTGATTTGAATTAATTGATAACACTAATATATATTTTTTATTTAAATTTATAACAAAATTAAATTAAGAAATTTCGCAAATGTCACGTGATAACATTCAAATAGTTTTTTTAAATGCATAAGTGGATAACACAAAAATATTTTATTTCAAATTAATTGACAATAACGATTAACATTCTGATTCAAATTTATAGAAGAATCAATTAAAATTCTCACCTAATTTGAGTTTCAAAAAACAAATTAAAAACTATTTGATAACTCAACTATAAATACTCATGTATATACTTCGTATATCACATTTTGTAACATTTAAAAAAATATTATTAGTTTTAGAAATATTTTAATATTTAGGTGGTGTATTGGATTAAGATTTTAAAAGAATATTTTAACATAAAAAAAAGTCTTGTAAATTTTAAAAGACTTAAAAAAAATATAATGACTTAGAAAAAAATATAATGACTTATAAAAAAATTAAAAGAATTTTATAAAGATTTAATAGTTCGAATTTTAATGAATTTAATCATATCATAAGAATTTAAGACTTAATGGATTTTTCAAATTTGAAAGGACTTTAGGGATTTTTAGTAAATTTTCAAAATTATAAGAGTTATTACACCTCTATTCTTTTCTTTGTTATTTTCTTGTTATGAATCTCTCATTTAAATTACTAATGCAACACATGTAAGAATAGTTATCAACAATTAAGAAAATCAATTTCATAAGAATACCTATCATACTAATCAAGTAATATGTTTACAAAAATTTATAAATAATATTATTTTAAAATAGAAATGAGGTATTTAATTTTTAAATTTTTTTTTTGTAAAAATAAATTGGAAAGTCATGGAAAAGGAACATAAGAAAAGAACAAGAAAAGAAAAGCATAAAAAATGGTGATTCACATCGATGTAATTGTATTAGAAAAAGAAACAATAAGACAAACATTCATACAGTAGGATCAATTCAAAATACACTAATTATAAAGTAGAAGATTATTTTTATGAATATAGAAAAAAAAAAGCCAAATATCCATATCCAAAGGTTTTTATGTCTTTTTGACATTGACTAACATAATCAATTTTTCCAAACAAGTTAATTAAAGGCAAACACTAGAAAGGTTTTTTACTTGATTGCAAAGAAGGCTTATAAAATTGGAAGAAATATGATAAACCCAAAGATCCACAAACAACACTGTTACAAAAATCATGCAAAAATTAGGTCTAGAATTAGGAATCAAAATTGAAATAAGAAATTGAAGACATGAAGAAGATAGGAATGAGGAATTTGTCACTAATTCAATTGAATTATATAAGAATGATAGAGATTTGCCACAAGTTCTATAAGAGTTTGATGAGAATGGATTTTTGTTTAAGAAAAGAGAGAGAACTCTCAAAGTACTTCTAGCACAAGTTTCATTCAAAGCAAAGGTGATTAAGCTAATTACATTCAAGCCTTATACAGGCTTAGTTAATCCTAATTAACTAGCTTAATATAATCCTAAGACTGATCTAGAAGCTCATCCAAAGAGGCCCAAAACGCAAACCTTAAAAGGCATAGCAAATTTAGACAGCTTTTTAGATACCAAAATTTTGGTCTTTAACTCGGTTTTCTAATAGTTTGAGCTTTTTGGCCTAATTGCAAGCAAAGCAATAAAAATACAAGTAAACACCACCAAACTACAATGATTTAAAGGCTTGAAACAAGCTTACAAAAGACCAAATTGACACTCCATAAAAGTATATAAAGATAGACTATTATTGGGTTCTCCTTGGCCTTTAAAGAGACTCATCTCTTTATGCACTTCTTCTTGAATTTCTTTTAGTCTTTATGACACCCTTTACCTCGAGATCTATTTACTAATATTTAGTTCAATTAATAAAGTTAATAAAATAGATCATGCAACTTATTGGTAATAACTGAAACTCATCATATAAATCTCAAGCTCAAGGATAAATGATTCACATGTTGAAACCTCATCAATTGAGAATATCTCACTCAATTCCACTCAACTTCATCATGCATAAGAAAAGCCCCAAATCAACCCAACAGTCCTCAAACTAAGAACAATCACGAATTTTAACAATTAACAACATATTACACAACAATTTTACATGGAATTCACTACAACAATATACACTAATTGATGAGATCTTGACAACCCTTGAAGAAAAACCTCAAGCAAGGAAGGAAGACAAGGAGAAGATGGACACCAAAGCACTTCAAGGCCCCACGACAAAAGGTAGGGTGAGAAGATTATAAGAAGTGTGTAAGAAGATGGGTCTTCTCAAGAGTCTAGAAGAGTTCACCCAAAGCTCAATCGTATACTCTATACTCTGTATGAGTCTATACCTTAACTTCATAATACTTGGTAGCTCTTTTGTATTAGCTTAGTTTCCTTTGTACATGTTTTCCTTTTGGTTTCATTAAACTCTTAGTACTTGATATAGGATTTGTAGGCAAATCCTTAGTTATCCTAGTTAGTAGTTTGTTTGGATGGCTTGTTTGGTTGCTTCCTTGCATGGATGAGAACCTTAGCTTCTTAACCAAACACCCTAGCTTCCTTTAGCTTCCCTAGGTCTTGAGGAACAATGGCTATATAAAGCCTCCCTCACTCTTTATAAAGACATGTTTGAATGAACGAAAGAATTATGTTACTTGCAACTTTAGAAAGGAGTCTTTATCTTACTCTTGAGCAAGAACCTATAATTCTTATCAAGTTTTCATAAGACTTATGTCAAATCTCATTTCTCATATCTTTCCTTCCCTTAGGTAAGTGGAGAATTCCATTTTCATTTCTCATTCCATTTTATATTTTTCTTCTTCCTTTGTTCCTTGTTTTTTGTCATAGTTTCCTTCTTTGAAGTTCCTTGAGATCTTTGAAGATTCTAAGGAAACCCCAAGAAATAAGAAGAACGACCCTAAAGAGACGGGACCCTACTTAGGAGTCGACATTCTAGATAAGGGGAGTGAGAAATCTCACTCAAAGATGTGGGTTTGATTGTGGGTAGAGAGGTTGGCTCTAGACCCTGCTTAGTGTTTGTGTTTGACTACCTTTATCAATTGATAAAGTGTTAGTCATTTTTCTACTTAGTGCTTATGTTTGATTACCTCTATCAATTGACATAGTGCTTAGTTGTCTTTCGCTTAGTATTTGTGTTTGACTATCCTATGATTGGCAAGGTGTTTAGTTGTCTGCCTATTGTTTGTTTGTGTCCTGTGATTGACCAAATGTTTGGTTGTTTGTTTGTTGATTGCTTATGTTTGATTGTCTCTATGATTAACAGAGTGTTTAGTTGTTTGTTATGGTTGATTGTCTCCGTCATTTTGTTTGTCTCATTTAATTGCTAGAGTGCAATGCTCTTAATTTTGTAATTGTGGATTAAAATGGGTCGTTCCTGAAACCCCAAAAATGTATACTTTGGGTTATCTAAAGGGGAGATTGAACTCCTTAAATTAAGACCCTTCCTTTTTATTAAGATTATTGATAATCATATAGTTATAAATTGCATGTCCTTGGTGTTCTCTGAAAGGAATGAGTTCCCTGGATTAGGTCTTGCTTGCTTCTACTGATATTTGTGAAATTGACTAGGTACTAGATTGTATGTGTGCAAAATGTAGAAATTCATAAGTTTCCTTATTTAAATTTGAAATTCTGGACAAAAATCCCTGAAACTCAATAGCAAACTATTGAGCACGATCGTGCTCACGAAGAATAGCCCTTACAAGTTGTGCATGCCCATGTAAAATTTGTGTATGCCCATGTAGAGTCAAGCTAACAATGCACGCTCGTGTTGCCCTAGTTGAACTTGTATGAGTTTGTTGTACTAAAATTTAATGCTTAAATTGTTGGAATATGCATGTGTGTAATTATGTTATTGAATTGCATAGTCGAGAACAATGGTATGTAAAAATGAGTAATAAAATAAATATGTTTAAAGGATGACCTAGTCTGTGAAAAACAAAAATGGACTATAGGAAATGGAAATCTGAAAAAACAAAACAATGAAATCATAATATTCAAATTTATAGTGGGGTTTAAAAGAAACAAAGTAAAATAGTCTTTTTGACAATATAAATACTTGAACTTATTTGTATTACCTTATAAGGAACTATGGTATAAAAAGACTCGACAGAAGTAAAGATAATAATTTATGTATGATAGAATTATATAAATTATCAACAAAAATTGAATTATTTTTACAAGTTTAATATGTTGATAAATATGTGGGCTTAGAAATTCATTTTGGATAATTGAACCTTCTCAAATTGTTTCTACTTAAAACCTAAAAAAGATTTGTACTAAAATAATAGGTGCCAAGAAGAACAAGAGACCTTAGACACGTAATGGGTCTTGAAGTACTATTTCTGCATCCCTTGACCAAATCCACCCACATTAGGATTACTTGTTAATGGCTGATCAAGTTTGATAACAGGAGGGATATTTATCTAGTGAATGACCTAGCATGTGAGAGGCAAGAATGATACTTACTAATCTAGTGAGTGACTTAGCATGTGAAAGACAAGAATGATCCTCATCGACCCACTATTGTAAAGGTGTGTAATAACAATTTAATTGAACTGCATTCATGCATCATTTAACAAAGCAGGTGTGTAAGGAAGTAAACACGAAACTGAGTGGTAAAGTCACTAGACATTCTAGGACTACTCTTTACGAAGATCTCAATGGTTGTGAGTGATGCCACGAGCTGAGTTTGACAATGCAAGTCAAGTAGTACCTGACGTGCTACCAAAGAGACATCATGCTAGTGTAGGACAACCAATAGAGAGGTTGAGTTGCATGCCTCTAACCTACTTCTTGGATTAGAGTTACTGCTACATGGCATATGGAGTAGTACTAGGAGTGCATTATTATTTATGTGTATACATGTTTGTTTATTGTCTATTCATTGTATGTTTGTGTTCTATTTACATTGTGCTCATACCATAAGCTTGAATGAAGTACATTTCGCACTCTATTGTGTGTTGTTTGTGTCTTGGTTGAATGTCACTTTGTAAGTGACATTAAGCAGAAGCATGAGGATTGAGTTGAGGCTCTTCATTTATTGCTTTTTCTTTATTTTTAGGTTTACACTCTAATAAAACATATAAAACATGTGACATCAAAGTGTTTTTTTTAATTACTTTACCATTACATAGTTTGGTTTATGTTTTCTGACATTAGAAATTGACCTTTGAAGTGCCAATAAATATGCACGTTTGTTTTCATTACAATCATTTGTTAGTTGATGTATGTTTTCAAGTTTTAAATTGTTCTAGGTTTATTTTATTAGTACTGTTAGTATTTCGGATAAAGGGTGTCACAAAAATCATGCGAAAAGTGAGTCTCATGAGCATATGAAAAAGAATATTATATAAAAATTTTTAGTTTTTTGATTGTTCATTAAACTTACTTTTTACTTAATTTTTGCTTTATTTATGGTTCTTATTTATTCAAATATTAGTTGATTTTTATAGTTTTTGTATAGATAAATCTAGTAGGACATGTTTCACGTCTTGAATCAGTTAAAAATAATTCAAAATCATGTTACAAAATTCAAACAATCATTTTATTTTGGAAAAATGACATTGACTAAAATTTAATAGTCAAAAAATTAAACTAATTTTTTTAAATAAAGAACTAAAATGAATTTTTATCATATAATAAATCAACAAAGTTATAATTTAATCAAATAATAATAATAATAATAATTATTATTATTATTATTATTATTATTATTATTATTATATTTAAATATGTTTTTAATTTCTCAAATTTGATTCAAGTTTATTTTTATCCTCTCAAATTTAAAATTATTTGATCCTTTTAATTTAAAAAATAACATGTTTTAATCAAAAAAATGAAATCATTAAAAATTTAAATGTGACCGATGATGACTTTGATGACGTTTAAAACATGAGATTTTAAACTGCGACAATTAAATAAATCAAATTAAAAACCTCATTCATCCATTATCCAGCATCAATGTTTGTGTCCATAGCAATGGACATGGTTGTCGACACCCAACCACTGCTGAAGACGCCACCGGTGTGCCAATCCAGCACCCCAACCATGCAAAGAGTTGCCATCCTGCGCTTCTCTGAAGGCCTCGACACACTCCCTCTCCCTCTGTACCTAACAAACGTCATCTTCTTCACACTCTTCTTCTCCGTGGTGTACTACCTCCTAGCTTAACAAGATTTTCAGCTCCACCCCTCTTTCAATGTCATCCAATTTGGTACGATTCTGAATAATATTTGGGGCGACAAAATGATTGTTGGAATTCCCTCCTTAATTGTGGTTCACAAGTCACAATGGGGATGAACATATTGGGTTATTTTTGGGCTCCCAATTATGTGGACAAAAGCCCAATACTCTCAAGCCCACTAGCTTCTCTTTATAAGAGGAGAAGGAGTTAAAACAACAGAAACAACAGAAACAACACAACACATCCAAGTGAAGAAATCCTAAGAGAGTTAGAGTGTCTTTTTCTTACGTATTCTTCTTGAGAGAAAGAGAGTTATATACTGAGAGGTTTGTATACCATCCGGAGAGGGTGAGATTCATTGAGAGATCCTCGGTGATTGAGAGAAATACTTTGTAATCCTACTTTTATAGTGGAGATCTTTTCTTGGACTAGGTCCCGTGGTTTTTCCCCATAGGGTTTTCACGTAAAAACTCCTACGGCGTTATATCCTTCATGCTTTCTGTCATTATATTTCTACGCCTTCCGCATAGTGCCCACTTTGTGTTCACAGAGAGGAGGAATAGACATTGCTATTTCCCAACAGTGGTATCGAGCTATTGGTTTGAAAAATCATAGTCCCGTGAATCCAAAATGGAAGGTACATTATTTCATGATGGAGACATGTTCAAGCTAACTGCTAGATAATTATTCCTATTGAAGCCAATGATGGAAGATCATCTATACTTTGCAAAGATTTGTATGAGCCAATCACAAATGATCAAAAGCCGGAAGGGATGATTGAAAAAGATTGGGAGATTCTCAACCAATAAAAGCCGCTGCAATGATTCGAAAATACATCGACAAAAAAAGCTTGTTTGAGCATGTGTCGACTTATACCAACGCGTATGAGTTGTGGACAAAGCTTGAATCTATGATTCAAAAGAAAACTCCTAGAAACAAAGCTTATCTTGTCGACGGTTGGTGAAATTAGAATATTCTGACGACTGAATATGATCAAGCATCTAAACACCTTCAAAGGTATTGTGAATCAATTAATGAAGGCAGATATGAAGATTGATGATGAATTACAAGCTCTTCTACTCCTTAGTTCTCTACCCGAGAGTTGGGACACATTGGTTGTCACTCTCAAAGAACTCAACACCAGATGGAAAGCTTAGTCCGGATACTATTACGGATAGTGCTGTTGAATGAAGAATCCGGAAGGAAAAGAAAGAGGAATGAGTAGTCACTTTCGGAAGCCAACGTTGTTGAGAATAGAGGAAGAAGTGAGCATAGAAGCAAAGGAAGCCGTGGAAAGTCACGAGAAAAATCCAAGTCTCGTCCCAGAGGATTGACATGTTTCTATTGTGGAAAAAAATTGGCCCAAGAAACAAGAATGTAAATTCTTGAAGAGAGATCGAGAAGGTCGGATCAGTCCATCCCGACGAGATAGACCCCAAAAAGAAGTTGGAAGAGAAACCACAACAGCGGTGGTGTCGGGCAGCCTAAAACGTATTCCTCATTGGTAAAGAAAATTATCTAAATGTTGCTTTTGATGATTGCACTTGGATAGTTGATACCGGGAGCATCCTTTCATGTTACCCCTCATGAAGGATTCTTCTCATCTTATCAAAAAGGAGATTTTGGAACAAAGTAAAGATGGGTAATCACGTCACAAGCAAGATTGTGGGAATAGGAGAAGTGACTTTGATAACAGAAAATGGCAACAAACTTGTGCTAAAAGGAGGTAAGGCATGTGCCCGAGATACGCCTAAACCTTCTCTCAATAGGCAAACTAGATGATACTGGAATGAACAACCAGTTTGGTGGTGGAAAATGGAAACTTAGCCGAGGAAGCTTAATTGTTGCTCGCGGCAAGAAGGAAGGCTCCTTGTACATCATGCAAGGAAAGATATGCAAAGGGGAGACAAATGTTGCTCAAGAAGAAAGTAAGGAGTTGTGGCATAAAAGATTGGGCCACATGAGCGAGAAGGGTTTAGAGATCCTTGCGAAAGATCATCTCCAAAGCATAAAGGGATAGCCACTTGAATTATGTGAAGATTGCCTAGTAGGTAAGCAAAGACAAAGTATCCTTCCATAGACCTGATAGTGGAAGAAGAAGAAAGCATATTTTGGATCTTGTACATTCGGATGTTTGTTCAACATCTGAAAGGTCCCTTGGTGGTGCTCAATATTTTGTTACCTTTTTATTGATGACCACTCCAGAAAAGTTGTGGGTGTATCCATTAAAGAGAAAAGACGAAGTTCTTCGAGCATTTAAGGAGTTTCACGCCTCAGTTGAACGAGAAACTGGTAAAAAGTTGAAATGTTTGAGGAGTGATAATGGTGGAGAATATAGAGGTCCATTCGAGCATTATTGTAAGACTCAAGGGATCGGACACGAAAAGTACCTCCCAAGACACCTCAATTGAATGGTGTAGCTGAAAGATTCAATAGAACGATTGTTGAGAAGGTAAGAAGTATGTTGTCTCATGCAAAACTTCCTAAAACATTCTGGGGAGAGGCAGTGGTTACTGCAGCTGATTTGATCAACTTATCACCCTCAAGACCATTAAATGGAGAGATACCAGAAGAAGTATGGACCCAAGCAAAAGGCCTCATACCGCAACCTGAGAGTTTTTGGATGTAAGGCATATGTTCACATTCCAAAAGATGAACGAGCAAAGCTTGATGAAAAGGCTGAAGAATGTGTATATCTTGGTTCACCAAGAAATGAATTTGGTTTCAGATTATGGGATCCTGCAAATAAAAAAGATTATTCAAGCGAGATGTGGTGTTTTTTGAAGATCAAACAATCCAAGACATCAAGAAAATAGAGAAACCAACACTCAAGGTGATTACGATCAAGTCCTCTTGTGGTAAACAACATAAGGGGGAGAGACTCCTCGAGATAGAGCCCGCTCAGGAGAGACAACTTGATGAGATGATCAAGAACCTGATCGGATAGATCAACCTAACATGACGATAGAAGATCAAGCAATTGAGAATGTTCAAAGAAGAACCCCAATTGAGACGATCAACAAGAGAGAAGCAACCGTCAACAAGGTATTTTTCAGATGAATATGTAAATCTTGCTGATGAAGGTGAACCTCAATGTTTTGCAGGAGCCATTGAGGTGGAAGACAAATACAAATGGTTGCAAGCCACGGAAGAAGAGATTCAATCCTTAAAGGATAATCAGACATACGATTTGGTAGAATTACCAAAAGGAAGAAAAATATTACAAAACAAATGGGCGTTCAAGCTCAAGAATGAAGAGAACAATCCAGACCCAGGAAAGGAGCATTGGGAAGCTGTTAAATGGATATTGAGATATCTAAGAGGAACTGCCAAAAGAAGTTTATGTTTTGGCAATGAAAATCTAAAAATCATTGGATATTCGGATTTCGGATATGGCGGGAGATGTGGATTCAAGGAAGTCAACATCGCTATTTGATTACTTTTTGCAGGGGGAGCTGTTTCTTGGCATCAAAACTTCAAAAATGTGTGACATTGTCTACAATTGAAGCGAGTATGTAGCGATCATTTGAAGCCTCAAAAGAGATGCTATGGATGAAGAATTTTCTGAGAGAATTGGGACATGATTAAGATGATTATGTGGTGAACTGTGATAATCAGATTACAATTCATCTGACCAAGAATCCCATGTTCCATTCACGCTCAAAGTATATTGACATCTGTTATCATTGGATACGAGAAGTGTTGGATAGGAAGGAATTGAAGATAGAGAAAATTCATACAGATTTGAATTGGTGTGACATGATGACTAAGCCAATGCCAACCAAGAAGATTGAAGGTTGTTGCTAAGGTACTGGTATTGTGGTGCCTCCTAATTAAGTCAGGAAGGGGGAGATTTGTTGGAATTCCCTCCTTAATTGTGGTTCACAAGTCACAATGGGGATGAACATATTGGGTTATTTTTGGGCTCCCAATTATGTGACAAAAGCCCAATACTCTCAAGCACTAAACTACTTCTTTATAAGAGGAGAAGGAGTTAAAACAACAGAAACAACAGAAACAACACAACACATCCAAGTGAAGAAATCCTAAGAGAGTTAGAGTGTCTTTTCTGTATTCTTCTTTGAGAGAAAGAGAGTTATATACAGAGAGGTTTGTATACCATCCGAGAGGGTGAGATTCATTGAAAGATCCTCAGTGATTGAGAGAAATACTTTGTAATCCTACTTTTATAGTGGAGATCTTTTACTGGACTAGGTCCCGTGGTTTTTCCCTATAGGGTTTTCCACGTAAAAACTCTGGCGTTATATCCTTCTATGCTCTGTCATTATATTTCTACGCTTCCGCATAGTGCCCACTTTGTGTTCACAGAGGAGGGAATAGACATTGCTATTTCCCAACAATGATAAATGTTTTAAAGGAAAAGGTTGGTTGGTAGTGGAAGTTATGGATAAAGCCTTTAATTTAGCTAATGGTTTTATCTTAGCAATTCAGGAAATGAATATTTGTCCAGGGAGTGGCTTGGTGGGAGGTAGCGAGAATTACATAAGGTGAATCCCGCCAAAGCATCACGAGGTGGCGCTAAATCGTGATGGGTCTGTTATTGATGTGAGTTCTCAAGCTGCTTGTGGTGATAATGGAACTTTCTTGGTTGGCTTCGCCATTAAGTTTGGTGGGGTATTTTCCATGGGTTGAAGTTTAGTGGAGTGTAGGCTTTTGAAATATTCTTGTTTACTCTTATTCACCACTGGCGTGGCGTTGAGAACTATAATTTGGTGAGAACTATCCATAAAATTTATCAATAAAGAGGTTACTTTTTTGGACTCATATCTTGAGGGGCAAATCAACTTGTCCATGTTTTTACTAAGCATGGTTTAAATCTTTGGTAATCAAATCGAATTTTTTATGTAGTATTAGGTTTTGTTTCTAAAAGAAAATCGCATATTAGAAAGAGAACATTATCTTACTAATTCCTTGCAAACACTAGTTGTTTGAAGGATTAGTTAGGAAATGTTCCTAGCTAAAATCGGGTTGCTAATTAACTATGTAAAATCGGGTTTCTTTCTTTTTGTTTGATTGTATAGAACATAAAAGGAAACAAAAGGTATGTATATAAAATTATATATATATATATAATCATTAATTAAACTAAGGATTTAATTCCTCTAAACTAATTGGAGTACATTTTGGAAAATAAAATTTAATAATAATTATTAATTAAAAAAATCAATGACTCAAGTTGTCATTAACTTTAAAGTTTATTATATATGTATTTTATTTATTGCAATTCGTAATTGTTCACTCTTTGATCAACAATTGTAAGCGTAATTCCTTACTTTATTAGATATAGGTCAAATAATATATATATATATATATATATATATATATATATATATATATATATATATATATATATATATATATATATATATATATATATATATATATATATATATATATATATATATATAAATAAATAAATAAGAATAATTCAATCTTTTTATTTCATTAACTAAGTTTCGTTTCCTCTTCTGTTTACTTTTGGACGATTCATATTTTCCAATACTTAATTCGACCAGTATCAACTTATATTATTCATTTTTTTCAACACGTGATAATTATTCATATTCAAGGTATTCTTTGTTTTCTTTAATATATTTAATATTATATTTTCAACTACAATTCAATTTGTACTTTTTTAATTCTATTAAAAAATACCTTTCAAAACAAATTTATATATATTAAAAAGTAATTTTTAAAACTATATAATTTTTGTTACTTTATGATTTTTTAAATTACCTTCTAGAATAAATATGTGGTTCGTTACATATTCGAACTCTCCCTAATAAATTAAAAGGATATTTAAGAGGGGGAAAGGGAAATAGTATATTTATTTATAAAGAAGAGTATATGTAAATATTATTTGCCTCAAATGTCACATCCTTTTTATTTTTAACCTTCATTCTCTCTTCAGAATAAACCAAAGTGCATACAGAACAAAATTGCGTTTTTCTGTCCATCCAACATCCTTTTGTCGTTCTGCTTTTGTTTTTGAAAAGACCCTTAGCCAACGTTCATTACAAAATAACTATTTGTTATCAATATCATAACGTGAAGACATTATTCGAAAGAAAAATTTTGAAATGAAAAAAATTAAATGTTATATATAAAAAAATAATATCACATTTAACTTTATAAGGATATCTTGGTGAAAATTAGTGTATAAAATATTACTATCATCTGTCGATATAAATTATATCCTATTATTTTGGCTAAATTCTATTCTTTGCCTGAAAATGAGGTAACAGTGAAACTTGAAAGAAAACAAAGACATTTTATTCTTCCTTGTGTTTCTTGTTCACGATGGTTCAAAAACTATAGAAATTTTTATGTTTGCAAAAAAAAAAATGAAATATAAATAGTTATAAATCAAGGATATAATTTAAATGATTTAATCAAAAGCATGATCTAATAACAACAATAGAGCTTATAAAAATAGGAATTACCAACCTCCTTAAGTCGTCAAGGATGGTGAGTTTTCACCCCACTGGCTCGCCCAATGTGTCAAGCCAATGGATTACCAGTGGGTTGGCATGTTGAACTCTTAAGAAAATTATTGTTATTATTAATTGTGTTATGTATATAGATACATGATTTTTATCAAGTTAATATAGTTGGCATTAATTTATTTATTTAAATTTTTAATATTTTTTAAAGTACACATTTGTTAATGAAAAAGGATAAATTTACTTCAAGAGTATCACCACCCTTCATATTTTTTACAATTTAATGGTTCTAATAAATGATATATCTTATTCATTAGATTACAAGAAAATGAAATATGGAAATAGAGAATAACTCTCTAAGAAAATTACTTATAGAGTAACTTAATCATTCCTTTCTATTAATTATTATTATTAGTTTATTTTATAAAATTAATTGTTATTATTGTTAGTTTATTTTATAAAATCAATTACTCTAATCAAAAAATTTATATTCAAATTTATGTCAAATAATTAATAGTTTAGGTACTCAAACGGAATTTAAGTTAATACTTTTCTTTTCTTTTTTTCATTTTATCAATTTTGTGGGCTGCTAACCCATCAGTTATTACTTTTGTGCTCGGGAAAACTCGGGTCATGTCAAACCTTGTGATAGCATAGGTTACAAAATTATATACATGCTTTTTGTTGATATATTGATTATAACTAAGTTTTGGACGAAGTATACGTATAGGTCTATTTGAGAATCAACTTGGAAAAAGTAATAAGTAATTTATTAGATATTACAAAGGCTGGATTTTTAAAGTTTCTGTTTAATAAGGCTCATTTTGTGAGGACCAAATAACCATGTTTGTTTAAGAGCATTATTAATGATATATTATCTATAAATCTTTCTTAAAAGTTTGTATCAGTTTAATCTTTATTTATCAACCTTTGTTATCACTTTAAACATTACACAAGGTGCTGCAGATATCAAAGTAGTTAATTTTGATGGCATGAACTATTTTAAGCTTGGTGTTATGTTTCCTTTTCTACAAGATAATAAATTTAATGTGCCGTGCTGTTATAAATAAATGTGGCTTTAATTGTGAGGAAATTGTTGCTGTAGCAATGAGGCTTGGTGGTGCTCAACATGGTAAGAGAAAATTAGATGAAACTTCAATCATTTCAACTTCTTTCAATATGAAGTAAAAAGGAATGGTGAAAAATCAATCACAAGACAAGTGAAGATGCTACGAAAGACTCAGTTAACCGGAGTTAGATGCTACGAAAGGTGTATCATAGAATTTTAATTTAGCTATTTAAATAAGAAAGGTTTTTGTTCAATTGTATTTTAACTAAGAAAAAAATACGTTGTCTTTTTCTAAATAATAAAGAGAGATACGAAACAATAAAGAGCTAATTAAAAATTTGATGATAAGGATCCTTTGTGGCATAGGGACAAAAAGAGATCAAGGTGTGTAAGAGACTTAGTGGAGAATATTTTGTAGGTTAATATTAATTAACTTTCTAGTTAGACACTAATACTTTACCTACTAACACTTTGGTTTGTAAAATAAAGAGAGAGGAAAGAAAGTGAAAAGAAGAGAAATAAAATTATTGTTTAATTATTTGGTAGGAGAGAAAAGAAAAAAAATAAAAAAAGATATATATTTATAAAATGACATAAATGTCCATGAATAAAAAGAGATATAATAAATACAATAAAATATAAAAACTAAATATTACATCACAATTTAAGATAAATTTAAAAATATTTATTTTTAATTGTTAAATAAAATAAAATATGTAAAAAAAGAAAATTATTTTTATTTTATTTATAGTCAATGTCTATAGTATATAATAAAAAGTTAAAAAAAATTGTTTAATGAAAAATAAATAAAAATCAATAAAAAAACTCAAGATGGATTTAAAAGATAAATTTAAAAATATTAATAAGTTTAAAATTTATTATTTTATTCTTTGATATAAAAATAATTTTATTTATATTTATTTTTATTACAAAAGACATAATTAATAGTAATTTTGTAATTTTAAACTTTTTTTATTGTTATAGATCGGATAGAAAGAATCTTAGGGTGAGTCTCATGTCATTTTTTCTTTCCTCTCTTATTTTCTAATGTACAAAAGGGAGGAAAGTTTCTTAAAAAACGTGTTTTCCCTTCTCTTCTTTTTCTTCCTCACTTTTTCTACTCCAAATAAAATATAAATATATTTTATTATGTGATAAAAATATTTCTTAATTACTCCTTAAAAGATAATATGCATATTTAAGAAGGTAATTGATTATATAATTTCCATTATAAAGTAATTCTATTTGACTAAAATATCCTTTCATATATGACCAATTACATTTAACATCTTTCTTTTTAAGGATTAATTTTCCTCATAAAATCTTTGACTGATTTTTCGTAAATTTTTTCATTTTGTTTTTAGTCTTACAGTTATCTTCGATTCTTAAGTAATGACATAAGGAAGTGATAGGTATGGTTTTAAAGTTTGTAATGGTTAAAAAATGCTACAAATTTGCTGGCCGTTTAAGACCGTTCTTTGATTCTTCTTTTAGTATGGCGCATGATTTGTAAACTAAAAGACAACGTAATAGAATAAGAAAATAGGAGCAATTATAATTTTATTGATAACAACCCAATATCCTAAGAATGAAGATTGGGGTTTTTGGTATTTTGGGTTTTGCCGGAAATTTCAAGGATTGCTGTGTGATTGCATTTGGCGTTTTATTGGGAAGTACAAGATTGTGTTGACTTTCCATTTTGTTCTCTGGTGTCTTTGTTTTCCATAAACTTTATGCTGATCTTTTAATTTCAAGAACATGATTTATATTTTGATACATGAGATCTTCATTCCTACAGAAAAAAAAAAAACAAAAACAAAAGATCAGATTGTGTCCAAAATTGTTTAACATTAGCTTGCGATCATTTTTCAATTCTTTGTTCCCTTCCCATCACGAGGATACAAAATTGCCTTTTTGCTCATTTTTCAAACAAATTCCTCTTCGACTGGGTCCCAATTTATTATGTTTTTTTTTTCGCCATTTTATTTCAGTTATTTAAAACTATGGCTTGTTTTTGATGGGCATCCCCATGGCCATATATCTGGTTTCGACTATCTTTCTTTTGTCGTTCAGCTGTGATTTGTAGGTTTTTTTTTTGGAAAGCTGTGATTTGTGGTAGTGTTATATTATCAGCACAATGATAAACATGATCTACACTAGAGTATAAATGAGCTTTTACTTCAATCTATTTACATTGCTTAAAAAAGAATTTTTTAATCAATAATTTTCTAATCAATGTAAAAAATGTTTTACAAACCTTAATGTTTCCAACCTATTCATCTTCTCCAGTACTCCTCAGCACCCCTTTTCCTATCTCTTCGGCCTATTTCTCCACTATTTCATCACCAACATCATGGATGAGTTACTATCCCATCACTCTTCACTTTTTTTGAGTTTAAATTGTTTGCTTTTCAGTATAGTTGTCACTCGTTCGTTTTTGTTATAGCTGTCATCATATTACGGTTGGTAAAGAATAGATTTTTTTTAACACATGAAAATAACTTATGTAGAAAGTCAACCATTCTACGCAGTCACATTTTACATACATTGATATGGAGGAAATATAGGAGAAAATAAAAAAAAAAAAATTTTGAATTATGTAACATTGTGGAAGGAAAAGGGAGTACATGTAAATATAATCCATTGGGGAAATATAAATACCAGAAGATAGAATAATTCAATATGGAAATAAGCTCTTGAATTTGTTTCACTGGGATAACTTTTGAGTAATGGAATTAGATGTGGTTTGAAGTTTCGGAGAAGAGTGGGGTCCGTGTGTAATAATACTATTAGGACAAACAAGTTGACTTTATACACTTAAACGTAAATTTTGCTAATAAATTGTGAATTTCAATTTAAAATTAAGATTTAATTGTAGTGTTTACGTACTATATATGTGGGATTTTTGTATCTAATTTCTAATTCAACAAACGAGATTCTCAAATATCTTCCAATTTACATTCAAATCATTTCATCAACTAATATAAAATAAAAATAAATAAATTCAATTAAGCCCAAATAATAGTAATATTTTAAGCATGTAAACACCTATAAATTTAGATTTGGGTTTATATTGAAAAGTCAAACATATTCAATAATCTCCCATTATCCATTGTAGTCACCTTGTCAAGGTGTCTTCTACTAATATGAATTGGAGGAGACTCAGAAAAACGCGTCATCATCGAGGTGAAAGTAGAACAAAAAGATCATATGAGCTTGCTTATTAATTAAATAAAATGTGTGTATAGTAGTAGTAATTATTCTTTATAACATGTGTATATCACACATGATAATAATATAATTTATAATTTATTAATATTTCATAATTATATAAAAAATATTATTAAAAAGAATATTAATATTAAAATATCTAGAGTAAATAAATAATAAATTCATATAAATATTTTGATAAATTTAAAAATGATTTGTTATATTATTTTTTAAATTCACAGAAAAGCATCTGCAATTTTTTTTTGCGAATTTAAAATTTTCAAGAAATTTATTTATGAATGGCAGATTTTTCTGCGGATTTTTTTTACAAAAAACCTTAAAAATACCACTCTCTTATAAAAAAAATTATTCCTTCTGATATTTATATTTTTATATGAAATAAATTGGTAAAAAATTTCCTGCAAATATTTTGATTCCGCATGATTTTTTTACCCACGAAAGGATTGCTTGGAGATCAAAATCTGCAAGAAAATTAGCAGAAAGCGTGTTTATTTGTATATTTTTATGAAAAAATCACAGAAAAATTGCATTTAATAGGATAAATTCTACCATGGAAGCAAAGAAAGTTTGCAATTTGGAAAGTAATATTTTTACATCAAAATATCCAATTCACTTTGGTGCCTATTCATCTAAGTGACTATTTATTTTATCGCAAATATGTATTTGCCAAAAAATCCCAAAATTTAATTAATGATCAATAATTAATTTGATTTTATGCAAATATACTTTAACAGTGATTTTTATCTTATTATTTAAATAAATTGTTTTTTCTCTAAATCACTTTTAAAATATGTTTTTAATATAAATAATTTGTTTACATAAACCCTTCTAAAGTTATTTCTTTTAACATAATATATTTGATCAAAAGAATTTATTTTTCTTCAATCAAAGAATTATTTAGATAAGATTGAAACGTTGAAACAAATATAATTTATACACTTTTTTGAGCTTATTTGAAAAATAAAGATAAATATAATACATATTAAAACACGTGTTTTCAAACTTTATTAAAAAAGACAACAAAATAATATAATAAAAAATAATGCATATCGTCTTTTACATTTAATCAATTTATAAAATTTCCATACATGAATATCGAAACGTAGCCTCGTCACCAATTTTGGGGAAACAATTCTTATGAATAGATGAAAACATATACTTATTGTTTTGATTGGATACGAGAAGAGATAAAAAAAAGGAAATAAAATTAAGATAAGAAAAACAGATAAAATAAATGAAATGTGAATTTAATTTTTATGTATTGTTATTATAAAAAAAAAAACCTACACGAACGATCAATAAAAAATAATAATCAATATAATTTTCAAGATAGTTATAATAAAAATCAATAAATTTATTATGTATATAATTTGTGATTATAATTTGATGATAATATAAATATTTATTATGTTAGTATATAAAATAATTTTTCTAAAAATATATACATTTTAAATTATTTAGTTAAAGGAAAAATAGAAAAAAAAAAGTCTTTTCGAAGAGAGAAAAAATTGTTCTCCCTTGCTTTAGATTCTTCATTATGCAAATATAGAAACATACGTAAGGAGGAAAGTTGTCCCTGACATTATATTTGAAAAAATAAAATTTATAACTTTTGATGGTATAGATATTCAGAAAAGAAAAAAATTAAACAAAGTGTAAGACTAAGAGATACAGCAAATTTATAAACTTAAGAACATTATTACGATAACCATATTTTTCGTAGCATATGGTATGTTGTTTGTTGTGAAGTATTTATTTTTGGGGTAATTAAGGTAATTAAATAATAAAACATGATTATTTTAGAAGAGGAAAGAAAAGGGTTGTGATTGGGTGGAGTAAGGTGTGTGAGAATGGGACCCATTCAGATAATGCACAGATCTCAAAACGACAATGAGAAGGAGACAGTATAAGTGCATTACACCTTACGCAGCTAACACTTGCCGGCCTTAGGCAATCACGTGTCTTCACCCCCACATTAACTTCACCTGTAGCCGTCTGATCAGAATCAAACGGTAGATATTCAAAATAGTCCAACATGCTTTGACTCTCTCCACCATTCTATTTCTTTCTTTGAATTGTCACTGAAACCCAATAATAATCTTTGTTATTAAAATAATAACAATCTACAAATAACCCTTTTTCCTTTCTTATTATGGCCATATTACCTTATTTATCCCTCAACATGTTACCTCTCTTTTCACTTGACTCCTTACATTTGTTTCTTTTTCTTTTTCTTTTTTCTTTTTCCCCTTTACTGTTTTATTCCTCCTTTATTTTGTTTTCTGAATAGAAAGAAAAGTACATGACCTTATCACTAATTCTTTAATGGATAATAACTATAGCATATATGAAGAGTGATAGTTTAGAAAAAAAATTATGGGCCTACTTTTTATATATAAATACCTTACAATAAGTCATTAAAAAGTCATATGTGATTAGTTATTATATAACTCATAAATTATATAGAGAAATTTGAACAAATATTTTATGTAAACAATTTTAGTTTTAGTAAAAATATAATTTTGCATTTCAAGCTTTTGAACCGAAATAACACTACAGTAAAATTATGAAATGGCTACGTCACATTCTTTTAATTAATAAAGCAATATTAGAATATGAGCTTTTCATATTTTCGATCTAAATAATAGAATAAATGTTATTTTAGAAAATAAAAGGTTTCAAATTAACAAATGAAAATATATTTATAAAAATAGATAATTAAAAGAAATAATCTAACAAATGACATGAAATATATTAATGCTGTAATCATCGAACTCATAAATCGATTGATCGACTTAAAATTAATTTTGCACAACTAGAAACTTTAAATTCAAAACATGCAGCTAAGTTAAATATTTAAAAGAGAGAATTTCTTACTCGTAATAGTGTTACACACCTCAGATATGATTATCTAGTGTGATCTCTTCAATTTTTTCTATTAATTTTATAAACACTATTTTGTTTCATAAGTGTATTTTTATAATAGTCAAGTACGTAAAAAAGAAGAAGAAAGACTTTGACAGTTTTTATTTTTTATCAATATATTTAAAATGCACCACAATTAATAAAGAAAGCTGCTTTGAGATATGTGGTGTGCATTTTTTCAAAAATTAAAACACAAAAATGTTGTGCTTTGCCACCTAAATTAACATACGAGAAATTATATTTATACAATAAGATTGTATAATGTTTTTTTTTATAACCACAAAAGAGATAAAGAAATATAAAAAAAATAAGTAATATAATTGAGAGAAATAGAAACAAAATTGTAAACAGTGTTATAAAAAAAACATATAACTCAAAATTTTGTTTGGTCGACAACTCTTAACATATTATATGCTATTAAACCTACGTGTATAAAACATTCATTTCGTGCTTCTTTAATTCCAATATTCGCGATGCTAAATTATGAAGATAAAAAACGTTTTGATGGGAAAAGAATATACTTTCCGGATTGTGAAGCAATGATATAATTCACCAACCTATATATAATAGGTAATAAAAATGTAAAAGTGGTCATACTTTAGCCACACAATTAATTTTTTATTTATAAAAAACTATAAACACTATAAATTAATTTCAAGGTAATAATATCACGATAATTGTGTATTTTCATCTACTGTTGCAACTGAACATCAATCGCAATTGCAAACGTAGAAAAGAAAAAGAATATTGAGTTCATAATGCATATTTTTTGTATATTTCCGGGAAATATTCTCTGTATGACAGAGAAGAATTAACCAAAAAACAATAAAGACTTGATTTAATATATGACTTACGTTACAAACCATTGGTGAATGGTGATCTCACACTTTATTGTCATTTGATAGAGACATAGTAATATGCTTTTCTTTTTTTTACATTTTTGAGACAAAGCAACATAATAGGTTTGATAAGAGGCAAGTCCTACCAAATTATTGATTAAATTTAAGAACAAGTCTATTATACAAGCAAACAACACAGTCGAAGTAATTACAAATTTTAGGAACAAATAAATTATTAGGCTGCTAAATATTAATAATATTTTATTTGATTAATTTGTGAATTTTGTCATTTATCATAGGACGGTGCCGGTGTGGTACTAACTAACAACTTTCCCAAAATCCCAAGATAGAAGTCAAGCTCCATAGGGTCAGTTTCGTCAATGCACTCGAGGCTCCAACCATGAGATGCTGTGTATGCATTGAATTTTCTTTCAAAATTCAAAATCGGTTGGCCAAAAGAAAAAGCCGCAATTTTTAAATGCCACATAAATCCCATAAATAAAAGATAGCATCTTTTAAATAAATATAATTCTTCAACTTGCCCTTTCCTCGTTTTATCAAGTTTCTTTTCACCACATTCTCTTTTTTAACCAGTAAATTCTTAATTGTATATTTAATTTTCAATTATTATTTATTTTAATTTAAAAATAATTTTATATCACAATTTTAATTATTTATTATAAATTAAAAATATAATTTATATATTAAAAAAATAAAGTCTTTATATAAAATTTTGAATTCAGTCGTTATAATTAATTTTTTTACAAAATCAATAATGTTTCATGTTTATAACATAAACAAATTATTTATTTATTATAAATTTAATTATATAAAAATAAATATTTATCCTATATTAAAATTCTAGTTATAATCAATTGTAAATTTAAAAAACTGAGTTACTAATAGTTGCTGTTTTAACCGCACACACCACAATAGACTGGTGTTTATAGTCAAAGGAAAATTCTACGTATTATATAATTTTATAACAACTAGTATCTTTTTGTTCTTCTTACTTTATCTATTTTTTTTTTTTATGATTATGTTTAATTTTAAAAGCAAAGCAAAGAAAAAGAAAGCAGAAAAGCTGCTTCATCTCCACACGGCGTGGATGGTTGGCAAATTATTTTCATTTTCTCTCTCAAACTTTCTCGGAAACCAAACAATAACAAACATCCCTTTTGTCAGAGTCTTTGTTGTTGAGAGATTATTCTGAAGGCTCTCAGTGACTTCTTCTCCATTCCGCAAGATCTTCTTCTGCTCCGTTACGCTTCTTCGTGCCTCGTCATTTGTGTTCACACGTTGATCAGAACTTCACCTGCTTAATTATCTGACAGAGCATGTGCTGCTGTGGTTGGTTTCTGGATCGGTGAAGAAACTAGGTGCTTCGTTTTCTCTGTTGCGTGTTTGTTTTTGGTTTAGTTAAGAAAGTGAAATGAATTGATAAATTGTGATGTTGAGTGAGGCGTTTGAGCTCGTTTTCGAGTTTCTGCGTTTTGCTGGTTTCTCTTGCGGAGGATAGAACTAGAAGTCACGCATTGGAATTTTCAGTGTTTTTGTTATTATTATTTTTAATTTGCTTTGTCAGTAATTCGTGTTTCAGGAAATCGGAGGATCTGTTGGTGCAACTGTTGCAGAAGCATTTTTAGTTTGTAGGTTTTGAATTTTTGAAGTTTTGAAGTTTGAAGCATGGACATGGTTTGGAACTTTGAAGGATGTTTGAGTGTCAGATCGGGAAGGTTTTAGGTTTGGTTAAATTGAAGGTTTAGCTTCGCAAGATTGATGGTTTTGAATTTTACAGCTTAGGAGTTAGGATGAGGTTGAGTGTGTGAATGACAACTTTTAAAGGATGAGCACAACACAACACAACACTAGATAGTAGAGTCTGTGTCTTGACTCTTGAGCTATGGTCCCCTCCATTATCTATGTTTATCTGATTAAGCCATTCAATGGGGCCTTGTTAAAAAGTTTGAGAGGCACTTTTGGTTGAAAAGGGAGTCCTTCTATTTATGTGAAAATCTATCTATTTGTTTGCCCCAGCAATTGTTGGTAATTATTCTTGGTTGTGTTGTGGCAGAGCTGTTTAAGGGAAAATGTCTGCGACATCCAAGGTCATGCCTGCTCTCCACTCTATCAAATCGTTGCCTCCTGAGTTCAAGCTTACTACTGGTAATCGAATGGAAAACCGTGGAGATGCTAAATTGAGAAGCAGTGATGTGATTAGAATTGGATCAGGTAGTCCAGAAAATGATGCTCTAATAGGGGAGGTTTCTGAGGAAGCTCAGAATGGTGACACGGGGCTTTACGATGAGGACTTAGCGTACAGCAGAAAAGGTGTATCGTTAGAAGACAGGCCATCGATTGCTGATGAAGATTTAGAAACCATTCCTCTGCCCTTCCCATCTATTTCAATGTCCTCTAGGGAACGCAGGTGGAGTGATACAACACCTTATGCTTCAAAGAAGGTACTTTTGGCTTTGAATTTCAACAAGTTGATGTATTTTTCTAAAATCTTTTTATTTGGAAGTTCGGACGTTAATTTTTTTTTTCTGGGTTTGTTGTGGGTTGTTATTTATATTGTTTATTATTACTTTTTATGTGATCTTTTACAATTTCGTTTAGGAGCTTCAGAGTACTCATAAGTAGTTTCATCTTTCCTTTAGTATAGATGTATCCTAACAGCTACAGAGCGTGCTTCCAAAATAGTAGCAGAACATCTTATTGATATTAGTTTGTAAAAGAGATACTTAATACAGGCTATATAAGATGGAGAGACAATGGTAGGAAAATTCAAATTCTGTAGTTCAAGTTTTAGACTAAGGCAGGTCAAAAGGAATGAAAGATGGGCCTAGACATTGATCTAGGCATCTAGCAGAGAACATAGAATCCATGGGTACCGGGAAACAACAAAAATCCTAATAACACACTAATTCTACTGGAGGCACCGTACTGCATCATAAAATAACTAAATAAAACCTCTAAATAATTCCCTATGAAATCACAATAAAATCATAAAAAGACATTATATTTGGCCCCTCTTTGTCCTGCTTATCAATATGTTACTTAGGTAAGACAGTTATTTTCAAACTGTGTGACAATTTTTCGGTGCCTTTATCATTGGGCTTTGAAGCTTTTACTTCTAAATGTTCAATCGGATTGATGTGCTCTGTAAGATATTAAGGATTAGAAAGAGCTGATGGGAAACAATTGTGGATTTTTAGCTTAGCAAGCTAGAGAAAACTTGCATTAGAGAAGGTTCAATTAGTTTGGAAGTTGCATCTATTAGAATTTCTACTGCATCTTACTTTTTATTTGAGAGAATTCTCTTTATTTCCGTGAGTCTGTGCTAAAAAGCTCACTTGGCTGGGGTAATAACCTTAAAAGTTAGTGTTTAAATAAATGGAATATTTATTTCCATTTCAATATCTTTGTTGCAATAAGTCTGGAGGTCAATAAATGATAGGGGCTGTCGTGTGGTCTCATTTATCTTCCACTGTATCTTTAATATAGCCTTGTTTTGCGATAAAATATCCTTATGTTGTGGTTTGAAAATTAAAGTAGAGTCATTATTAAATCTCTTTATATTTTTCATTTTATTGATTCAATTCCTTATATCTCTTGTCACTTGACTGTTGAGAGTGTCTTGGTAATGATAATTTATGTAAAGTTAAATATTTCCCACTTTGTTGTTTGTCACTATTCTATTTTCAAACAAAAGCATCTATGCCTCGTTATTTCTACTTTTATTTGTTTAATGGTTTTCTGTGTATTTTGTTTTAGTGGGGAATGCCGTGTAATTCTATCATTGTTTTCACTGTATTTTTGTAAAAATCTCAAAACAGTGAATGCCATGTAAAAACAATTCAAGACAATTGTTTAGTTTATTTGAGTTATCGATCATTAGTAGATAGTTTAAAATTTGTTTTGTCTCTCCCTTACTGCCGAAGTTCACTATTTCAGAAGCTTCAATCTTGGTTTCAACTTCCAAATGGGAATTGGGAGCTGGGGAAGATAATAAAAACTTCTGGAAATGAATCCATCATTTCACTGCCTGACGGGAAGGTAAGATAAATTATAATATTTCAAAAAAGAGTGGTGCTCATCATTTTTGGCTCAACTAACTATTCTGTCTCCTCCCTACCCGCTGGCCTAATTGTAGGTTTTGAAAGTGAAAGAAGAAAATTTAGTACAAGCAAATCCTGATATCCTTGATGGGGTGGATGACCTCATGCAACTTAGTTATTTAAATGAACCGTCAGTTTTATACAACCTGCAATATAGATACAATCAAAACATGATTTATGTAAGGTCTTTATGTCTCTCTAAAGTTTTTCTCATCATTTATTTCTTGATCGTAACTTCTAAAGTATTTATGTGTATAACTACATATAATTCAGACAAAAGCAGGGCCTGTTTTGGTTGCTATAAATCCCTTTAAGAAAGTTCCTCTATATGGTAATGATTATATTGAAGCCTACAAGCGTAAAGCAATTGAAAGCCCTCATGTATATGCAATCACAGACACGGCCATCCGAGAAATGATACGAGGTAACTTTGTATTTCCTTATATGCACGTTTATGGTTGAAATTTTAGAGGTTAAGATCACTTCCATTGTTTTAAGCAAGAACTTCTTACTCTGACTCTTCCTCTGTTTTCCAGATGAAGTTAATCAATCTATAATTATAAGGTCAGTAATCTTTTGTTGAATTCTATTTTTTTTATGAGCAGCTGGTAAGACAAACTAGTTAATTCTTTTTTCCATAAATTGATTTAATTTAAACTTTTTATTAAATTACATCTATTGAATGAATACTGGTTTTAAGTTTACTCTTATATTTAAATTGTGAACTGAAATATGTCATTATTATTGCATTTATTCTTGTCTAAGTTCTTTTCTAGAGAATTAACTAAATATTTTCATTTTTTAGAAGATTCTCTGAATCTCATATTGGTAATTTCCCCAGGAAGTTATTCTGTATCAAGTGATGGTAGGCCCACAAATTTGTAGGGAACATATAAAAAAGGAAATTTTGGTGAAAATATTTCCAACAATTAATTACTCAATCAGTCGGCAATGTTTAAAGAGTCGCTAATAAGTAATATCTGTTCTATTAAATAATATTCCAGTTTCCATGTAGAAAGAAATATGCAACCCCCTCACCCCCGGTCCAAGAAAAATAAACAAGAGAAGCTTACAATCCTTAGTTGGTCATAGATTGAATTTCATATATGTTGGAGATCTCCAATTGCCTAGTGAGATGGTTTGAATAGTGTATATAAGTGGTGGTAATCCTCACCTTACAAGCCGATTTTGTAGGGTTGAGTTGGGCCCAAATCCACTTTCTTAAAATGATATCAAAGCCTATCCTAGCGATCATTATTGGACTTATCAGGCCACCCGTTATTGGACTACGCACAAATGTCTAGTCCTTAGCATGAGGGGTGTGTGTTAGAGATCCCACATCGCCTAGTCAGATGATCTATATAGTGTAATATAAGTGGGGTAATCCTCATTTTACAAGCCGATTTTGTAGGGTTGAGTTTGGTTTAAACCTACTTTTTTATATAACACATTCAGTAAACATTTTTACAATATATATGACATTCTCTTTTATTTTATTTTCTTCAGAGTTTCGAGTGCCAAGACACATGCATTTGGTTTTGACTTTTAAATGCCTGAGTTGCATAAATTTTCTTATTTGGGTGTTTCTTGCTTCAATGCTTCTGTCTTTTCTCCATTTATCATTGTTGATGTTTTAACTTTTGTATAATGGAGGTACTTTCCAGATTTACTGGATAGAGACAAACAAAATTTACTCATTTTTCCATCCAGGTTAACATTTTGATGGATGTAAAAGCTTCTTCATGCTGTCTGCTGATTTTTTCATTAATGTCAAGCTTGTTCTTGATTTTCCTTAATATCATGTGCCCCTTCACCTTAATTGTTTATTGTACTTGAATTGGGATAATAATAGTTATCATGTACATATTCAGTGGTGAGAGTGGAGCAGGGAAGACTGAGACAGCAAAGATAGCAATGCAGTACTTGGCTGCCCTTGGTGGTGGAAGTGGAATAGAGTATGAGATTTTAAAGACTAATCCAATACTAGAAGCCTTTGGTAATGCAAAAACATTGAGAAATGACAACTCAAGTCGTTTTGTAAGATTCTTGACCAATTAATTCTTTAAGTTGCCATTTTTGTGAATTGCTGATACACTCCCTCACTTTCAGTCACAGAAACAGTATAAGTGAATGTGAGTTGAAAGACAGGAAACTGTTATTTTTATTCAATTGTTCCGGGTTACAACATGTGTCCCCATATATATATATATATATATATATGTTGGAAAACTGCCTTAATTGTGGTCATCCCTAGCCTGCCTTAGTTGTGACCTCTTTGAGGGCTGCCTTAGTTGTAGCTTCAACGATGGTGATTTAATCCCACATCGACTAGAGATATGATCAAATTAGAGTATATAAGTAGGGGGACAAATCCTCACTTTACAAGTTGGTTTTGTAGGATTGAGTTAAGTCCAAATCCACATTCTAAGATGGTAGTCAAAGCCTATCCTAGGTCCATTTTTAGGCCACCAGCATATGCCATGCTCTAGGTCAGTAGCCTTGGGCATGAGGGAGTGTTGGAAAACCGCCTTAATTGTAGTCAGTCTGTCACCCCTAGCCTACCTTAGTTGTGGCCTCTTTGGGTGCTGCCTTAATTGCAACCTCAAGGGCGATGGTTTAGTCCCACCTTGAGTAGAGATATGGTCAAAATGAAGTACATGAATGAGGAAAACTTTCTCCTTACAAGTTAGTTTTGTAGGATTGAGTTAGGTCCAAACTCACATTATAAGTATATACAAATATAATAACTATCTTTTATCTATGGGAATAAAAGATAAAATAGCTATCTTTACAACAATGTGTAGTATTATTCAAGTATGATAATGATAAAACAGAGAATGGATGACCCTCAGAAGATGAGAATTCACCCAGAAGCCTATCTCTTCATGCAGAGGCAATCATTCAGTCCTTTGTCATGATTTAACTAACAGAATAAATTCATACCACATCCCCTATTAGATTTCCCCCTATATTCCTCACCTCAACTCTCTCTCCTACATGTCTAACTGACTAGCACTCTCCCACATCCTTCACATACTTCTGTCCCTTCTGTTTTGGCCAAATACGTCTAGCACCTTTTACATATTCCCAAACTTAGGCATAGGCCAATTACCTACTTTGGCTGTTGATGTTTAATCCATTAAATAAGATGGGCTGCTGATAGTTTCTAGTTGTGATTCTCTTTATGTTAAGCTGTGGTCCCATATTCTTTTTAGTGATGAAAGTTCTCATAATTTGGTTGAATGTGTGACAGGGAAAGCTCATTGAGATTCACTTCAGTGAAACTGGAAAAATCTCTGGTGCTAATATTCAAACATGTAAGTTTTATTCTGTTTAATAGTTGAAACCATGTGTCCTTGCTCCCACAAAAAGTTTGCAACTAACCAGAATGTTAAATGTTTGCATCTATCTGTTGAAACTATGTGATGCTCCTGGCATGACCGTAAACAGTTTTGCTTGAAAAGGTAATTGTTCTTCTTCAGAGCTAATTTTTGTCATGCATCAACTATCCCAAATGCTTAAACTTTTAGGTGAAGACACATGAATATTTTATATTACATTTCTAACAGTTTATGTTCTAAATTGTCTTGTTACATCAGTTGACACTAATTTTATTTGGTATTTGAACAGTCCAGAGTAGTCCAATGCAATGAAGGGGAAAGATCGTATCATATATTTTATCAGTTATGTGCTGGTGCACCTCCATCTCTCAGGGGTAATTGCTAGCTTATGCCTTATATCCTACTATTTCACTTCTGCTAATATATTTGTTGCATTTTGTGGATAATTGTTAAGTCTCTGTATTGTCAATGGAGAAATAACTTATTACTTTGGGGCTGATGCAAATAGCTTCTATGAACTGTGAGGATCTTCCAATTGAACCCACAAACAATGGCAGATGTTACAATATGGCCAATATCATTCCAAGCCCAAAACTTTAGAAATTCTCTTTTGCAATTAATTTGTTTAATACAAATCATTTTATAATCAACTCTTTGACTACTAAACTGAAACATGTACCTAGTTCCCTATTACTTCATTGTTAATTCAACAACTTTTTATGGTTTCAGTTAGGGCTTTTGATCTCTTGTTAGTTAGGAAAATACTGATAATGTAAAGTGTAAACTCACAAATTAATCAAATTCTTGGAAATTAGAACGTAGCCTTACATAAGCTTTGTATACATGTGTTTGTCTTGTCTGTAAATTGAATGTTCTGTATTCTGTTTATTTGACTTTCTATTTCATTGATTGTTTGATTTATAATTCAGGGAAGCTAAACCTACAAAATGCGGAAGACTATAAATATCTGAGGCAGAGCAATTGTTATTCAATTACTGGTGTTAATGATGCAGAAGAATTTCGCACAGTCATGGTACTCCATCTTTGGAGTTTAAAGATGATCTGCCTCCATAGACTCTTAGATGATTTCTCTTACTTCTGCTTGATTGACTGATTGATTTTGAAATGATAGTTTGACACAAATATGAATATACTATTGCTTACTTCCAGGAAGCTCTTGATGTTGTCCACATTAGTAAAGAAGACCAGGAGAATGTATTTGCAATGCTTGCTGCAGTATTATGGTTAGGAAACATATCATTTACTGTGATTGATAATGAAAATCACGTTCAAGCCATAGAAGATGAGGGTAAGAAATTCCAGAGCCTCTACTGAACACATCTACAATATAGCACTTTTGAAATACAATAGGTTGCAGATTACAGCAGGGACCCATTTTGGCATTACAAACTCTGGATCCTACGGTGCAATATACTGCATGCAAATTTATATCTTATATGTTAAAACATGCTTAAACTTATTCAAATAAGCATACCGATAATGATGAATTGAATTGTCAAGGACTATTTTTTCTAGAGGATTAACCTACTTATCCCGCTTTTTAAGGGTTCATAATTGATCACTTTAACATGTGGAGAGAGGAAAAAGAAAAAGTAGGATAAAAAGAGATAAGACGTGGGAATAACTATAATAACCAAGGCTCACAGGATGAGGCTTTGTTATTGTTGTCAAGGACCAATTTTTCTATAGGATTAATTTAATCTTTTTTACCTACCTTACCTAAATCCCTATAATTTTCAACCTCTTACCAAAGTGGTCCCATCTTCTGTGATCTATTTCATCATCATTCTACTATGGTCACTGATTAATTTTGATTCTACATGTTAGATATTGATAAGAACCAATACCAGATAATAGGAAATCAAACGAAAAATCAAGTAATTGCTGGAAATAGAAGTATGTATTATTTAATGGATGAAGATAATACAAAGGAATCAGTGTTCCCTTGCCCAGAGCCAAGCTCCTTCAGAGAAAAAGTTCTCTGCCCTGTAACTGACCAAAGAGATTTTTTGATATCCCCCACTCCCTTCTCATCCAGCCTACTATAACCGAATTCACACCTCACAAACCTCTGGTCTCCTCTCTGCCACCTCATCATTTATTCCCTGCCCCTTCCTATTTCTCCTAGTGTAAACTCTCCAAATTGCTGGTTTGGTTAGCTGCTGTGTTGTTGGGCTTTTGGGCCTAAGTTAACATTTAAGGTTCTATCTGATATGAAATCATTTATGAGCCTTCAGTTAGCAGCATAAGCTTTTAGGAGTTGGTCCTTAATATGGTATTAGAGTTTCAATTACCAAGTGGTCAAGTCAAGAGTTCAATCCATGCCACGCCCCATTCTTCTAAATAAAAATTGAATTTCAACACAAGGTAAGGTGGGCCTGTGCTTTGCCCATGCTACAAGCTCAAAGAACTCTTGTGCAAAGGGGTGTGTTAAATATAAAAATCATTGATGAGGTTTCAAGCTTAAGTTTTGAGGAGAATTGGTGATTGATATAAGCTTGCAACAAATGACCACTTTTTTAAAAAGAAAACAACTGTTAGAATATATGGAAATCTCTGAAAATATCTTAGCTTAGATTATCCTCTATGATTAGTTTCCCTAATTCCTCATTATCTCTTGGGATTGATTACTATATTTTCTTATTTTATCATGATTTGTTTCCCTAATTAGTTAGGATTATGATTAATATAAATAAGGGTTAGTGCTCTAGGTTTTATGAACATATTTTACACATCAACACATTGTCATACATCTCAGTTAATATCAATTCAGTGTTTCATTCTTTTATCTCTCTTCCTCTCTGTATACCTAAAACCCCACATTTCAACAATAACAATATAAAGTAGGCTCTATATTGATGATATAATTACACTATCAATTTAATATCTTATTATTTAGAGTCTCTATTTTCTCTATTCTTTCTTCCCTACCTAATCATATAACTTCAACATAGTATCGGAGAGTCTATGATAGAGTAGTTTGGATCAGGAGTTTGATCCTTGCCATCCCTATTCTTCTAAACAAAAATTGAATTTCAGCTGAAGATGAGGTGGACTTTTGCATTGTCGACACTTCTAGGTGTGAGGGAGTGTTAGATATAACTATAAAGCAATTCCTAATTCGTTACCTAACATCTTAAGGGTTTTTAGGAAAATTGGTCCTTCATTGAACTTATCATTTAAAAAGTTTGTAATAATTGTGTCTTGTTTTCATTTTCATCTGATAGATAACTTTATTTACATGTGGTGTATTTGATGTCTAGTTTTTGGTACATATGTTTTGAACATGTTTTACCTTTGATACCTTCATGTGTTTCAAGTTATTCCATACCTTATGTAAAAATGAATCTTTTTCTGGCTTCTTAAAGGTTTGTCCCATGTAGCCAAATTAATTGGCTGTGACATTGAAGATCTCAAGTTGACTCTATCAACTCGCAAAATGAAAGTTGGTAATGATAATATTGTCCAAAAGTTGACACTATCACAGGTAAAATGATCACTATGTTAAAAGTTTACATTGGTCTAAAATTATGGATGGAAATTTTGCAACTTCCTAGTTACTAGAAATCTTGGGAACATGAAGGTGTACTGCATTACTCAGTGTGCATATGCCAATTTGTTATTTGAAGGAAAAGGAAATAAAAAGAAGGTTGTGGTGATGAACATTATCTTGTTTTATTTTTCTTCTTGGGAGTTCTATTCAGCATTTAAATGTGAACAATTCATGCATACATGGGGGCATTAATCTTGTTATAATGAAGCCCATTGGTTACGATGATTGCTCCTGTGCATTTAAACCACTTTGTAAGATAGTGATTTCATTATAAAGTCTCTATTAGTACAATGTAGGTTCAATACCTTGGGTGATTTGGAAATAGCTGTTTACACTGAACAAAAGAAAAGAAAAAGGATAATGTCTACCTTTGAGAATCTGAATACTGAACTGCATACCATCATGATATTTTTTTTCAAAGAGGGGGGGTGGGGGGTGGGGGGTGGGAGAGGTTATTTGATTTGTATATCATTATGCCCAACATACAGATTGGTTAAATCGTAATGATCATTTTTTCTTTCTCTATCTTAAACAATACATTTGTTTTTTGTCTTGTAGGCAATTGATGCAAGAGATGCTTTGGCAAAGTCAATATATGCATGCCTGTTTGATTGGTTGGTTGAACAGATAAATAAATCACTTGCTGTTGGCAAAAGACGTACTGGTAGATCAATCAGTATTCTAGATATCTATGGTTTTGAATCATTCAATGTATGCTTACATTAAACCCTACATCTTTCTTTATATTTATCTTGCCATCTTCATCCTGTTTGCATACTAAAATATTTTGGCTGTATTGATGCTATGCATTTTATTCCTGCAGAGGAACAGTTTTGAGCAGTTTTGCATAAATTATGCAAATGAGAGATTACAACAACACTTCAATCGTCATTTATTCAAGTTAGAACAGGAGGTATGAACCCTGCAGAATCTGAATGCTTAAACAAGTATTAAATGTCCTTGTGTCTTAAATGAAAGAAAATACTGAAAACCTGTGAATACCTTGTGTCTTAAACAAGTATTGAATATCTGCTTATGCTCATTGATTGTTTTCAGGAATATATTCAAGATGGCATTGACTGGGCTAAAGTTGAATTTGAAGACAACCAAGACTGCCTTAATCTTTTTGAGAAGGTACAGTATTTCTTTGTTCCTCCTGACCCCTTTTCTGCATAATCTCTAGGGTGCTTGTTAATTGAATGATTTCAGTGAGGAAATGTTAGCTAATCAGTTAGGCTTTAGTAGGATATGTAGTGCTTATGTACTCAATGCGATTTTCATCATTTTGTCATGTCTTGTATGTATCGGCATTATGCAAATGCAGTGTAAATGAAACACAACTTTGGATTTTCAAAGGGAAAGATATATGATTATTAATTGGAAGTAAAAGAAATCGTATATTGATTGAGTTGAATAATACAATTTCTAATATCCCTTTTATAGGGTAAAGGTAGACTGCTTAAAGATAACATAGATAATATAAAAAAATAAAAGATCACTATAAAGATAAAATGAAATATTAACGATATTCTAATAAGATATTCACGATATCCTAATAAGATATTTATGATATCTTAATGATATATTTATGATATTCTAATGAGATATTTATGATATCTCCAACATTGTTTTTCATACAATGGTTTTAATAAGCTCTATTTATTCTGAAGCTTGATTGAAAATTCCTGTATGTCGAATTGATGACTGTTGGTTGCTAAATTTGTGGCAAATTGGTAATGTAGCTGTTAGATAAGCATATGTAACACATTCACAAAATGTTTATAATAGATTTAGCACATGTAGAATTAGTCTTTCCTAATTTGTAGGGGATTTGATTAATTACCTTTATTACTGTATAATTATATTCATTATTCTGTAATTATAGATACACGTGTGTACTGTTCTAGACACAATTACCTAAACCTACTATGGTATCAATAGTCTGAGCCATTTTTGAGCCAACAGAAGCCTTTTTTTTTTCCACTGGAACAGTATCAGCACCTTCCCTGGTCTGTTTCTCTTCCACTGCTGTGCCCTTCTGCTGGTGTGATCCCACGATCAAGAGCGCTGTTCTTGTTGTGGAAACTGCACTTTTATTCCTTGCTATGGATATTCTGACATTCATGATTAGAAACTAGAAATTCTTGTGACTTAAACTTGACTTCTTTGATATATTTGCAGAGGCCACTGGGGTTATTGTCCCTGTTAGATGAAGAGTCCACTTTCCCAAATGGCACTGATTTAACATTTGCTAACAAGCTTAAACAGCATTTGAATTCTAATTCGTGTTTCAAAGGAGAAAGAGATCAAGCCTTTACTGTACACCATTATGCTGGGCAGGTATTAATCTGATCATGTTCTACAAGTATGAGAAATGCTAGCAATTAGCAACATACTCTGACACACTTGTCAACGCACACTTCACTCTAAGTGAATTTCATGCATGACGTACTTATTTAGTGGTTCTATTCTCAACTTAATGGGTCCCACCAGAATGTCAACCGATAATCCAATAGTAAAGAATGTGTTGCTAACATTCCTCTAAGTATATTGGTTTATATCACTATCCAAATTGATTGTAAGTTGCCATAAGATTTAAAATCTGTTGAGATATTTACAGTGGCATTCAATTTGACCTCATGTTGTGATCTTTATAATGTGACATGACTAGGTTTTAAGGAGGATGCAAGTAGCAAGACACTATTCCACCAAATTTGAATCCACTATTAGTTAACCATTGCTTTTATTGAAATTTCATACTTAATATTTTTGAACTCCCAAATGCTCTTTTTGTCCTTAGAGTAGAGGGTTACACATTTCTTATTAATTTTAATTTGCTCATCTGACCTGACTGTTTGATAGTTCTACTTGTTCCTCCACTCAGGTCACCTACGATACAACTGGATTTCTGGAAAAGAACAGGGACCTATTGCACTTGGATTCCATCCAACTTCTATCCTCATGCACATGTCCTCTTCCTCAAATATTTGCATCTCATATGCTCACTCAGTCTGATAAGCCGGTAGTTGGTCCCTTGCACAAGTCAGGTGGAGCAGATTCCCAAAAGCTAAGTGTTGCAACAAAATTCAAGGTACATTAGTTTAATTATAAAGTGATCCAAACCTTCATTTATCAGAAAAGGATCTAACTGACATGTGATCTGCAAGTATATCAAATTTCAACATGTAATATAGAGACAAGTATCATTCACACGGGGATTGTAAATCAAGTATCAAGTTCACAATTGAATCGCTAATTGAACTAATAAAATAAGAAGAGTATAGACGAGTATCAACTACCTGAGAAACTAAAATTACCTATGAACAATGAGAAAATTCACACAAAACAAGGGAAATTCAAAAAACAAGGTAAAATTCACTATTTATGGGTACTTAGGGTCCAATTCATCTCAATCTTACCTCGTGCAATCAATCCCGTTCTTAATTCAGATTTCAATGCTGAATTGATGATCAAATTCAAAAAGTTAGTTCAGTTCCAATTCCTAGGTAATTATACCTATCCCTTAATCGAAACTCCTAATTCCCTTAGGTGACTTCAATTTTTTGAGACATGCATTAAGTTTAGGAATTCAAAAGATCACATAACAATCAATCCCTATCCCTAGATAATTGATCATTGTGTTGTTTACTTCAGGTCCAAATAACTCACCAATTTTTCTATATAAATAATACATGCACTGACTGTAAAATTTTTTTAGTCATCTAATCACATATTGGCACATATAGTAAGTTTGTTGACTTTTATAATAATTATCTTAAAAGTCATATCAAAGATGATTTTTGATTAGGTGACAGTATAAAAACTTTTATATTGATAGTACATGCCTATTAAACTCATTTTGTATTGTAAGAAAAATCAATCCTAATATCACTTTATGAATGGGCAAAATGAGAACCAAGCAAACAATCAAATTGAACATTAAAAACCATAGATTGAGATTGCAAGAATCAGATTACACGAGTTCAAATTGAGAATCCTCTTTCCTTAACCTAAGAATTTAGCAAAGCATAGAAAAAATTGAAGAATTAAGAAACGAGAAGTGGAAATCCAAGACATGAAATTGAAGATAAAATTTTATATTTTCACAAGGTCTCAGCCCCAAAATCAGAGAGAATGAGTCTCTTGATTCCCATTCAAAAAAATGACAAAGGTTCCAAATTTTGGTTAATACATCTATTTATAGGCACCGAGCATGTAACACAATGAAAATAGGGTGTGTACACAATGATATACGGTAACTAATCTTCATGATTCAAGATTGGTGTGTACACAGTGACGAAAAGGTGTGTTAATGCTATTACTCCAATAGCTATTTTACCTTTATTTAATTGGAACATGCACACAACAAATAATCATTGTGTACACACTGATGTAGCAGAAGGAAAATCTTTTAGAAACAACTCCATTGTGGGCATATCAGACTATTGGTGTGCACATGCTACTGCTCCAATAACCAATTTCATCACTTCGCTTCCTTTCTTTCCCTTAGGTGTTTCTTACGTCAACCAAACCTCTAGATGGAAATCTAAACTAATCTATATGGTAATGGATATTATACAATGGAACTATGTGAATCTTCAGAAAATGTGGGAGAAATGTATGAAATTAAGCTATTGTATTATATATATATGTATGCTAGCTTTTATGTTGTGGTATTGATGGTATTCATCTACATCAAACCATGCAAAGTATTGCACTTACTAATGGAAAATAAGTCGCCACTTCTAAATATCAATGAGCCTATTACTGATATGGCCTATCAACCAAGATATTTCAAAGGTTAAACTATTCACTTGGTTCCTATAGTTTACCTCATTTTACATTTTTGTTCTTACATGAGAAAATTGCAAGTTTTGGTCCCTATGACTAACACAAGAAAACTTTTTGGTGGTAAAACTAAAATACTACCACAAATTTTCTGGCAGCGATAGACCGCCATAAAAAACTGCGTAGGGACTAAAACTAATAGTTTTGTTGTATAGGAATTAAAACTTAAAATAGAGACGAGTATGTAACCCATTTCAAATTATTTCTTTAAATTGTTATGAATGAATAATAATTAATTCATGTCGCATGTTTTATTGAATGAGTAGTGTTTGTAACATGGTTTAGCTGATAAGTAGGATGTGTTACAGATGCAAATATTGTACTTTTGTAGGAGGAAAGATGTAAGTGGGGTGGGGAATAGAATAAAATTTCCAGTGTATTAAAGCATGTATTATTTGAAAGGTAGATAAATCATCAACTTTCCCCTCTACTAAAAGCAACTTAAATATAGGTAGTGATATTTATCGTGCTTTAGTTGATATAAAATAATTTCCTCTGTTGGCATCTAGGGTCAATTGTTCCAACTGATGCAACGATTAGAGAGCACTACTCCACATTTTATTCGGTGCATTAAACCCAATAATCTCCAATCACCTGAATCATATGAGCAAGGGCTTGTATTGCAACAGCTGAGATGCTGTGGGGTCCTGGAAGTAGTTCGGATATCGAGATCAGGCTTTCCAACAAGAATGTTTCACCAAAAGTTTGCCAGAAGGTATAATAACAGAAAGAAACTGATGATTTATATCCTTTCAGTTACTACCACATTCCCACTGCCCTGGTGTTTTTGCATGTGTCTAACCTTGTTCTTATTGGCTTGGGTGCGTTGAATCAGATATGGTTTTCTCCTCCTTGATAATGTTGCATCTCAGGATCCACTTAGTGTTTCAGTTGCAATTCTTCATCAGTTCAATATTTTGCCTGAGATGTATCAAGTTGGCTACACAAAATTATTTTTCCGAACAGGGCAGGTAATATATGTTTGTTTTTTGATACAATTTTTTTTACTTAGATCCCCAAAATCTTTGATTAACCTCCATGTACTTTTTATACTAAGAAATTTTGAGCTTTAGTGATTTGGGATTAGGCTAAATTAGAATTTCTAATTTATAGTTCTATTTATTGCTGCTATTGGTTAACTTTATGAAAAGTGTAGGAACATAAAATTATTTTTATTTTTTAAATATATTCCAATTTATGCTGCTTTGACCACATTGCAGATTGGTGTGCTTGAAGATACTAGAAATCGTACCCTCCATGGTATTTTACGTGTCCAAAGTTGTTTCAGGGGTTACCAAGCTCGTCGTTCTCTCAAGGAGCTTCAGGGAGGAATCACTACTTTGCAGTCATGTATATCCTTTTTTCACTACCTTATTCTCTCAGCCTTATATATTTTCTGCAGAAAAGTATAACAAAATGGAAACATCTTACCTATTCATGCAGTTATTAGGGGAGACAAAATCAGAAAGGCATATTCAGCTTTACTTAAGAGGCATAGAGCTGCTGTTATTATACAGAAGCGGATGAAAGCAGTATATGCAAGAAACAGAATGAGGACTATTAGTGATGCTGCAATAGTCATACAAGCGGGTAAGATTTTATACTTTATAAATTCTAAGATATATTATATGATACCATTTTTTGTTGAATGGAATATGGATGTTGAAATTAGGGCTTATAAAGACTGAACATTTATTTTCGAGGTTTGTTGGAACATGGACACCTGTCTTTTCAACGGTGTATTGTGGATAATTTTTCGCAATTTTATTTGAGCTACCTTTTGCAGTTATTCGAGGTTGGTTGGTCAGAAGATGCTCAGGAGATATTGGATTTTTGAAATCTGGAGATGTGAAGGTATTCCTTTTCCCATAGTTTAGAAACTAAAATATCTGGCCTCTCTTGTTTTCTATATCAGTTCTTATTTGTGATACTTACAATGATGAACTCCAAAACAGATGAAGGAGAGTGATGAGGTTGTGGTTAAGTCATCTTTCCTAGCCGAATTACAGCGGCGGGTACTTAAGGCTGAAGCTGCCCTGAGAGAGAAAGAAGAGGAAAATGACATCCTTCATCAACGTCTCCAACAATATGAGAGCAGATGGTCTGAGTATGAATTAAAGATGAAATCGATGGAAGAAGTCTGGCAGAAACAAATGAGATCCCTACAATCTAGCCTCTCGATTGCAAAAAAGAGCCTTGCTATTGATGACTCTGAAAGAAATTCAGATGCATCTGTTAATGCAAGTGATGAGCGGGATTATAGCTGGGATGTGAGAGGTAACCACAAGCGCCAAGAAAGCAATGGAGCAAGATCAACGAGTGCTGGTTTAAGTGTTATAAGTCGACTGGCTGAAGAATTCGAGCATAGGAGTCAAGTATTTGGTGATGATGCCAAGTTCTTGGTTGAAGTAAAATCTGGTCAGGTAGAAGCAAGTTTGAGCCCAGATCAAGAGCTTAGAAGGTTAAAGCAAATGTTTGAAGCTTGGAAAAAGGATTATGGAGCAAGACTGCGTGAGACAAAGGTCATTTTAAATAAACTTGGAACTGAAGACGGCACACTTGAAAAGATGAAGAAAAAGTGGTGGGGAAGAAGGAACAGTACAAGGATTACTTGAATTCTTTTTTCTTTCAAAATTTTAATTTAATATTTTTGGGTTCGGCTTTGGTCTATGCACTGTTTCAAGAGCATTGCCAAAACTATATATCCGAAAGTGAGGAAAATACAATAGGAAAGGTAAAAAAAATAGGAGTGTTAGGAAGAGTCCAAGGATGAATGAATTTACTTTAGTGGTGGGTTAGTTGTTGCTAGCCTCCTTTCTATAGTAGTAATTTCTGCATGAGTTGTTAAGTATGATGTATACCACAAACCTTAATGCGCATGCCTTTTATATTATGTGAATTGCATGTCAAATTTGTTGTGGAGGCCCAATATGTAATATACAGTACGCAGTTTGTTGGCCGTGCAAACATCATTGTAAAATACTGATATTTATACAAATTTAAAAATTGATATTCTTGTGAATGTTCAGAATCCATTGCTAGCTGAACCTAAATATTTATCTATTTAGATGTTAATGTAAAGTGAAATAGTGTTTGTCTTTATATAATTACGGTAATGTTTAATTAATCATTTATTCTTTATACTTGTGTTAACTTTTCAGTTTAGTTTTTTTATTTAAAATTTTTATGTTTTAGTATTTATACCAATAATTTTTTCTGTTTGTCTTTGGTAATTTTTTTTAACAGTATAAAATTGTCACAAAATAAAAACATGAAAAATTAAAGACTTAATTATGTTTTTAGTTTTTATAAATAGCTATTGTAATTTTTTTATTGATTTTTATCATTTAAAAATTTGTAATAACTGATTTTTGTCCCTATAAAATAAACAAATTTTGATTTTGATTTCTGTAAAATAATTTTATTTGATTTTCATCCTTCTAAAATTTGAAATATATATTTTTAGTTCCTAATTTTCATTTTAAGATAGATAAATAACATTTATTTTAGGAATTTAAATATATTTTTAAAGATGTCATATGTTAACATAATACAACATGTATAACTTATGATGATCACTTAACTTTCCTTTAAAGGTACATGTGACTAACAAGTATCATATAATAATAATGATCAGAAACAAAAATTCAAATTTTAGAAAGATAAAAATTGATCAAAAAATTTATAAGAACTAAAATAAATAATCACTTATTTCACAAAGACTGAAATGATATTTAAATCAAAATTAAAATATAAAAAATTATTCCTATAGGAATTTGAGATTATAGCGAAAAATTAGCGTAAGTACAAAAATTAATCAAATGTTAAAGAATATTTGAAAATCTTTGTATTTATGACTATCTATATATAATATATCCTGTGTAATTCAATTTTATACGTATTATATTCATCCTAATAGATAAAGAGAACACAAACATGTCATCAAATGTAAACAAAGTAACACGAAATAGATTGTCTACATTCGTTGTTTTAATGAAATATGGGCAGTTGAAGTTCATGAACTCATTTATTTCATGACAACGTCTGTATTAAGTATTAAGTATTAAAATAATAAAAGATGTGATTATAGTATAAGGTCAGCAATCCACGTAGTGCCTTCCTTTTTTCTTATTCCTTTGGAGTCTGTCTAGATGCCTATAGATGAACTGTTAAAATATATTAAATTACATTCATTTCTGTTTAAATAATATATAATATAAATTGTAAATTAATATTAAATTATAATAATTTAATATTAATTATATTAATTTTAAATATTTCATATTAACTGAAACAATTCATATTCAATATATTATAATATTTTACATTCAATTCATTATTTATAATATTCAAATAAGTTATATTAATTATTTTTTATCAATTAATTTATATCAACTAAATTCAGCAAGTTTTGAATAGATGCGTGTATGTGTTTTAATCATGTGTAACGTGTTTGATTCTTAAATTGCTAAAGATATAAAAAATAAAAATAAAAATAAGTCATATTTGATTTGTAAATCCTATGCACAACATATTCAACCCTTTTTGGAAAATGCTTGAAATGTCCATTCATGTTTTATTAAAAACTCAAAACACATTAAGTTTACATAAATATGACTTTGTGTATTTTTAAGACAAATATTATATTCATTTCTTATTATTGATAAATATACTTATATTCTTCTTTCTTTAAATTTTTTAAAATATTTTTCAAATTTTTTCTTAATTTTTTAATAAGGTGTACTTTTCGAAATAAAAATATATTTATTTTTAAAAGTATTTTTCATAATTATATTTTAACAATAATTAGATAATTATGAAATATACTTTATGAAATATGTATATTTTTGTTTCAAAAAATACTTCCCAGAATATGTATATATATTTTTTTGAAAGTACTTTCCGGAATAAGTATAATTTTGTTTCTAAAGTATTTTCTAGTAGAATTAATAAATAGAAGTTTGATTGTACTTTAAAATGTAATGCTCATTGTCCAAGAATGAAATTATGATAGAATTTTATTAATTCTATATAAAAAAGAGATGAGAGAAAATAGATGTGAGGTGTTTAAAGAATAATGAAGATGAAGAGTGCAAAAATATGGTTTAAAAAATGATAAAGATGATGTTACAAAAGTAGGATTTAAAGAACTTAATGATTATGCATGGAGGATGTAAAATAGTTTTACATTATTATCTTAATCCCTTTGTGTATGACTTTTAACGTACTTAATGTAAAACTCAACACACTTATTATACATATTGATTTATGATTTGATAATAACACAATCAATTATGATATATTTTTTCTTTAAAGAACGACGAATATGGAATGCAAAAATAGAGTTTAAAAAATAACAAATTGTTTGTAATATTTTAAAAATAAATTATATGTAATTACCTATATAAAATGATAAATATATTATTTAATTGAATTATACACATAAAAATAATTTAATTATCTTAATTTAAAATATTTTTATTACCTTATTTTTCTTAATTGACATTATTTTTTTAACTATGTTTGTACTAAACTAATTAGAGTTAGCAATAGAGACTAAAAAAGAAACTAAGAAAATGTGAGGGATTTAAAACTAACAAAAAAAATACTAAGACTAAAATCAAATAGAGTCATATTTGCGAAGACTTATTTAAAAGATTGGTTTAATTTCACATTTTTCTCTCTTGTTTCATGATTTTACAAGTTTCTTCACTTAACTATTTTATTTTCACATTTTGCCACCTAACTTTTTAAATTTTGCACATTTTACTTTGTTGTTAATTGATAATTTGTTACCGTTAGTTTACTACTGATATGTCATGTTAAACACTTGCGTTATGAGTTGATCACTGATGGATATTAAGGATGCGATGTGTCCATGATGGTGTGGTAGTACATGTAATAATTGATGTGACAAGAGAATTAAATTATATTTTTTGTCCTTATACTTTCAAATTTTACATATTTTGTTACTCAACTTTTTTTTTAAAACATTTTGTCCTCTAACTTTTATCTACACATTTTATTGCCTAATTCTAAAAGTTTCTTGCATTTTGTTTCCTATATTATAATTAACCATTTTACATCTAGAACAAAATAATAGAAATAGAAATAGAAATACAAAATATTTGTTAATAGGAATTAAAATTTCATAATTTGAAAAAATACATCCTTAAATTAGTTGTAAAAAATTAACAATTGATTATATATTTTAGATTTTAAAAAATAATTATTATAAATTAAATTGATTTGATTTTTTTAATATAGAAAACACAAAGCAATTTTAAAGAAGATAATATTTGATAAACAAATCATGTTCACATAATACTCAATCTATGTTAAAAAAAAGTTTTTTAAAATAAGTATTTTTTTTTGTATAAATTGCATAATCTAGATTATAATGAATTTTACCAAATATTACTCCATAATTTATAACTATAGTTTTTTTTAAGAAAAGTATTTGTTCTTAATGTAGGGGCAAAATTTCAATGACATGCAATTTATATACATCGCATAATGAAAAGTAATCACTCACTGTAATGTTCTCGTATGATTACCTTGCTTCCTACACATAATGTTGAAAATATTGTAAATATCTTATTAGATTAAGAGGTTACAAATATTTAAATATCTCACTAGGAGATCGTGAATATCGCATTTTATTTACAACAATTATCTTTTCTTTTTATAAGTTATATTATCTTTAAGTAGTTCACATTTACCTTATAAAAAGGGTTGTATTATTCAATTCAATCAATACACAATTCTTTTTACTTTCAATTTGGTATTAGAGCTCCAGATCTTGGGAGCTCTATTTCCGCTACCTCATTTTAGTGTAATCAGTGCGAGATTAGGTAAAGTCTTCTCTGTTATTCCCAACTATTAGTGATAATGGCAGAAGATAAAACCATTATCTTAGGACCTAATGAACTTGCAAATTTGGTGGGTCCCTCTCGACTTGACGATCGCAATTATGTACAATGGGTACTGTATATTCGTACTACACTCAAATAGTACAAGAAGTTAAGTCATATTGATGGAAGTGACCCACCTAGAGATGATCATAGATTACCCTTAATTTTGTAGTATAGAGACTAACTTAGGTCGAATATTTCAATGACACAGTCATATTATACCTAATCTTGTTGATCAGGAACCAAATTGAATGTTAACAAGGGATTTGTATATAAAAAGAATCATGCATAAAAAGTATTTTTTACATAACAAAATTTATGTAAAATAGAATTATGTAATATCAATTCAAGGATTCAATCATGCAATTATGTTATCATGGTTCTAATAAAGGTGCAAATTCATATCAACTCAAGATTCATTAGATAATATGATTATTCATACGAATTGAGATCACAATCATAATCCCTAATGTATAAATTCGAGCATATAATTGAATGATTTTAGGCGATTAATCGATTACCTAACATAGTACAATCCAACACTTGAAACCTTGAATTGATAAGATAGTTTAGCTTTCCATAGCAATCATCACAGAAAATTCAGCAGAATCCAAAGCAAAAATGAACATGAGAAGAGAGGAAACTTGCAATTCAAGAAACTTCCTAAACTCTGGAAATGTGAATAGTCTCCATAAAGCGTCTCTAACTAACTAACTAATTATTATATGCTCTGAATGCCATGGAAGATGGTCTGGACTAGAGGAATTTGCAACCTAAAGGTCCACCAACCAAGGTCCCAAAATCTAGGCCAGAATATACAAAGAAAGGCCTAATAGAGTGGGTGCAAATGTTGCAACTTCACGTGGACTTTTGATACTGAATACAGTCGAGCAAGGTTGAGCCCAAAAGAGAGAAGTTGAAGATCTTTGTCTTAGCTTTCCAAGGCTACCAAGATGCTACCAAGATTGTCCAATTTGAAGGTCTATAACTCCAGATACAGTATGCATAAGATAGCAACATCATAATGAAAATTAAGTCCGAAAATTAACAAAGATCGGTAACTAAACTCAATTAGGTCTAATATTCCAACACTTAACAAATGTGTCAATATTAACCATAAAATGATGTTAAATGATGTTAAATATGTCCAAAATAAGTCATAGTTAAGTGTCTCAAAAATGTTCTATCATCCATCTCCTAAAATTGTTGAGTTGAATCAAAATATTTGTTTTATTACAAGTAATATGTTGTGTAATAAAACTTGTGATGCTTGCCTTAGAGCTTTCCTCATTAGCATTAATAAAACCATGATCAGTTGATTCATTGTGACTTGTGGGACCTTATCAAACTATGTCTCATTGTGATGCTCTATATTTTTTTTATCATTATGAATGATTATTCATGAGTTATGTGGATTTATTTGTTAAAAAAATATAAAGTCCTCTCACGTGTGTCAATTCTTTGCTATAATAGACAAATAAAAAAATCTTAATAGACGAGCAAGCATACACAATTTTTTTTCTATACCTCATTCAATAGTAGCACATGAGCAAAATAGACACTTTCAACTTGAAAATGAAAGGCACAAACAAACGCCACAAGTGAAATCGAATAGAAGTTTAAAACACCCAATTGAAATCGATTTTAAGAATTTGGCTTACATGAGAGAATAAAAATGATTTGTAAGATTTGAAAAATGACTTGGAGAATTGAAAACAATCAAGGAGAATTCATTTGAGTTTGAAGATCCAAATGTATTGAAAGATTTGATTTATGGGTTAGGAAACTAGAGCAATTTCACAAATTAAAAATCTGACTTAATCTTACCTCGGACTTAATGGGAGGAAATAAAACATATTTTATCAAATGTAACTATTTGGAAACAGACATCTTACCTCGGACTTAATTACAAAATTCTAATAAGTTCAAAGACTGAATTACAATTTTTTTAATTTAAGAACTTAATTAAAATTTTCTAAAAAGTTCAAAAATAATTTCAGGATATATGGATGTATTAAACCTAGAAAATGCTATATTATGTGAATGTATAAATGATAACATTTTACATCTTTATGCATATACAGTGAGAGTAGTATTAAAGAGCATGCTCTATCTTATCTTACTGGCTTCCATAGGCAACATGTATGGGTCGTACTCCTGGCTAGAACGGGTGATCACATGCTATTAAGATACAAGAAGAGTGTTTATTTTTTATTCCAAATATTGAATCATCTAAGCTATCAAGCAATTTTATACAAGTCATGAATATATAATACAGAGAGAAACGCTAATACCACCCTGCCAAACAAATCAAAATCTTATTATAGATCAATCTACTGGCGGAAAATAAAGTCATGTACAAGATAATGCAGAGAGAAACGCCTGCAAAACTAATTCGAACTCATTAGATTAATCCATTGGCGGAAATTTGATTGTACAGTGTCTTGGCCCATCGCTTGAGCGGGCAAATGATGTCCAACGAAATTCGCCGCCAATCCCTTAGCCCAATACACTGACTGAAAGAGAACTAACCTCAACATCAAGTAATTCCCAATACAAATTGTAGTCTGGAATTTAGTGTTTTTTTTTTTTTTAAAAAATCGTTTGAAATTATCACCCAAATCAACATAGTCAAAGGTGAACCAGATATTCGACATAAGATGGCAAGAGGGAGAAGGGTTTGTGTGTGGGTGTTGAGTGGGGGAATATCCGAAGTTGATGAGTAAATGGGATAAAGAAACTACAAATAATTTTATATAAGCTAATTTAGATTTTAGCAATACATTTGATATTCAGAATCAATTTTTGTGAAAACAATATCCAGAGAAGCCAAATCTATGTCAAAACCATAACTCTGTCCTCCATACTGCCCATATAGATATTCTTTGGGTGATTTGGGAAGAGGGAGAATTTCAGAAATTTCTGGTAAATGTGGTCTAGGTGGACGCGAATTTTGTGTCTTCTTTGTAGTGTAGTATATATCAGCTAAGAGAAGCCACACAAGATCAGGATCAATAGATGCAAGTCCATGGAGAGTATTCAGAGAAGCATCTCGAAGTCCAACAACACTGCTACAAGCTATTCCCACAACCAGACCACTCACCTTCTTCAGAACAAGTTCTAATGCAGAGGAACTGCTCTTATTACGGCATAAATCAGCAATCATGTTAAGCACTGCAATCTGAACCTTGAGATAGGAAGTTTCAGCCAATGAATCCTCTGAACTCGCGGAACTGCTTCTATATGGTAGTTGTAATGGGGTCTTTTCATCTTTCAAATATGAGTTTTTATGAAATGGGGAAGTGGTCAGAAGTTTCCAAAAGTGTGTCCCATCAGTGTGGAAACGACGTGTGAAGAAATCTCCTCCACAAATTGGCACCACATTGCTGATCACATTCAAACATCTCCGGACAGCCTGCCAACATTCAAAAAATATCTCTTGAGCAATCAAGATTCAAGGGAATTCCTAAAATCATCAGAATGAGCTAGTTTAAGTCATTATTTATATCCAATTGTGGAAAAGAAAATAGCATTGAAAATCCAATCTTAAAGCAAGAAATGATCATCAATGAGAGATTGCTCACCACTGGGTTCCTGTTCTGAATACAAGTAACCAGGAATGGCCATATTTTATTCATTGCGGGAAGCAGCCTGTTTTCATCAGCCCCTTCTTCATTAGCATCCAATGTATCCCTCAGCTGATACAATGATAGTGATTCTAGCGATTCTTCTATTGCTTCTTTAATTTCTCTTTCTTGTTTATAAGCTGCTTCTACTTTTGCTATTGCCAACGTGCCACTCTAGAACCAGAAATAATCCAAATAGCAATGAAAAAAATACAAAATAAATCTGTTGTTTAAAGATTCATAATCAAACTCATAGACAAAATATATTTATTCCACACAATAGATATCATTAAATATTTATCCAAGGAAACAATAACTAACAAGAACTTTCCAAACACCTGCTATTTTGTGTCAACTTCTGCAATATAAGAATCTCGGGTCATTTGACATATTTATCAACATTCTTATAGAAAAATAACCAGTCAGGCCCTCCAAGGATTTCTTTTGGTTAAAAGAATAATTTGTTAGTACTGGAAATGGAGTAGAATATATCTTCCCACAAGGAACCAAGGTCCAAGAACAGGATGTCAAAGATGACTAAGAAGGCTTGAACTCAATAAATGTCAACTACTCAACCTCCTACCTAGGTAACAGAACAAAGCAATGAGCCTATAAATCATCTTATCCCCATGTTTTAATATAAGGAAATTTATGAATAAAATATCTATTAAAGATATGATTTTATTATATGTATATAGAGTAATAAGGAAAGAATAGATAGCTAGAAATTAGTTCCCATTGATTGTATCTTTAATTGTAGCTCTTCTTTTTTATAAATAAAGCACCGCTCGTATGAATAAAATACACATTCAATGAATCCTACAACATCCTCTAAAAGCATTATATAAAGAAAAAACTGAATATAAAACATGAGTATTCAGTACAATAAAACACTCCAATATCCCTAAATATGTATGACAGAAACAAAAAGAGATGAATTGTATATAACTGGTCTAAAAACTTACACCATTACAATCCTAACAAACACAACAAAATATCTCCTACACTTCTAACTTCAACAAGCAAAAATAATGAAACAGTGAAAAAAAAATCCTCTTTACTGCCGTCCAATTCAAAAGCTTTTGGCTGTTCAAGTGAACAGGAGAACATATATATTCAGACACTAGACAGGGAGGAAGGGGGGCAGGGGGATATCTTTTTATTATACTTTTCTTAGCATATTTCCATCAAAGCAATCTTACCAAGATAATTCTCAATCTTCAATAGTTTAATCTTTGATTAGACCTTTCAAAAAGACGTTTATAATTTAAATGTTTCTTTTAATGCTCACCATGGATATTTTCTTTTGGAAATATGTAATTTAAGAAAAAATAACATATTTTCATCAAAGCAATCCCAGTCTATGGCAATTCTCTATTATCAGCAGTTTACAACCCTTCAAAAATGTTTAGAATTTAAAAGTTAAATTTAATGCTCTCCCTGAAATTTCTTTTTCCGAAAATTTCCTCCCTCCACCCTGCTTTCTTCAAGACCTTATTTTCTTTCATTGTCTATCAATCTCAACTCAAGACATTTTTAAACTGCCTGAAGAAACCCACTGATAAAGAATATATGGTTGTCATATTTACATCAATGGCTAAAATGTTGAAATGTAAAAGCTTTTCAACCAAAAGATACCTCAATTATATCCAGGGCAACCAAGCATATCTCTTGCTTGAATGATGCTAGAAGCGGGATTGCAGCAGTAATACATGAACCAGCAATAGAACCAACTGTTCGTCTATATCTTCTAGAATCATTTAACTTGAATAAAATGTCCTCCCACTGGTCTACAAGCAAAACACTTCACTTAGTAAGAATTGACAAATCACCATTGCCACAAGGGAACAGGTATCACATAATCTGGTTGATACAAAAGCACCAATATAAGTCCTATTATACTGTTGTATAACAAGACGGTCAAGGAAATTAGCAGTATTGGTAATACAATTATGGGTGTGAGCCTAGTAAACTCTTAGGAGACCTAGCACTTGGCAGGCACGGTAATCCTAATAACATGAACATATAAATGATTGATATACTATGTAAAATCAAGGTAAAAGTAATTCAGATCATCTAATTAATTACTAATTACTATCACTTTAGCATTATACTATTATAAACTGAAGTCTCAAGAATTAGAAGATAGTTGTTGGTACTCCTCAATGGATAAGAGTTAATGTTAATTTCATCGATTTTAAAGATCCCAACATGTTAGAATAAGCAAAATTTTATGGATCCTAATATAGTAACATAAAACTATTCTGTTAATTAACCACTCTATAATAGATCAAACAGTGCTCTCTTGAAGACTAATGTAAACATTTATCAGTCATTCTCTAGCTATTTAAATAGAAACTATACTTGAAATATTACTACTCTCTTGAAGACTAATGTTAAAACCTTTATTAGTCGTTCGTGGATTAGGAATTTTATGAAATTCTCTTTTTAAGTTTACGCATGAAGCAAGAAATTTTAGAAAATCTAGATACTCTATATATGCAAGATTCAATGTCAAGTTTCCACGAGAACGACAAAAATAAATAAATAAACTCTAAAATATGGATAACAATTCCAAACCTTGCTTTGTTTCTTCTGAATTGGAGATTATAGACCTGACATCTCTGGCAAACGAGTCTGCCTGAGGGGGCAACAGGCAAGCTTCACGTTTTGATACCTTCACAATTTCTGCTACAGCCTGAAATCAACCAATTCACAGGGCACTAACTGATATTAGAATTGAGTATATTTTTTTGAATCCTAAAGCACTTCAAAGATGCATGCTAACTAAATAGGAAATTAATTGCAAAAGAATAGCAATAGCTATTTCTAAAGCAAAAAAAAAAATGGTAAATATGTCAGGTAAATATTTTGGAAGAGCTGTCCTAATCTGGCTTCAATGATAGTATTAGAGGATATGCTATTACCAGATGAAGAGGAAGAATATAAAGAAATTGAGGAGATAGTGTGATTAAAAATCATCAGGATATTAGGATTATTTGTCTTAGTATTAGTGGTGGGCTTGGCTTATTTACCCCCCTGCCAGCTGGACTAGTACTTGACATAATAACAGGAGTTTAGGTAAAGGTATTGTTTCACATTACACTTGTCAAACATATTCAGTTTACTATTATACTATTATTAAAGAGGAAAAATATGAAAAGACAAAGCAAATGTTAAAATATATGAAAATATTTTATCACGTTTTAGAATATCTTATAGATTATTCCTAGATTAGATTCCCTATTTTCTCATTATCACTTAGAATTGGTTACCATATTTTTTTATCTTATCATTATTTGCTTCCCTAATTAGCTAGGATTATGACTAGTATAAACAAGGGTTAGAGCTCTAGGTTTTATGAACACAACAAACACATCAGTACATTGTAATACATCCAATTTAATACTACCTTCAGTCCTTTATATAAGAAACAAATGAGTACATTTTTCTTGTCCTAATTATAAGAAACATAGACCATTTTCAAATGTATATTATGTATTAATGTATGAATTGCTAATTTCCTTTTATTTCCTTAATTTATTGTGAAGCCTATTAATAAGGCACTCACTCATTTCCCATGAAAGTGGATGCATTCATTGGCCTATTGACAATTCAAGTCACACTCATTGGTGGAAAAATTATCCCTTAAGTTACAAGTAGTATCATTAAATATAACCATCACTTAAACCAATTAATTTTATGGCTATTTCTGGAATAAAATCGAAATTCATGACATTATTATTTAAATTTAACTAACGTAACTATTTTTATTGGTCTTGATGAATTAGTTATTTGTTTCTTATATATAGAACTAGAAGTAGTATCAAATATCAATTACTGTTTTATTTTTTTGTCTCTTCCTCCCAAAATACCTAAAATTTCATAATTTCATTTAACATGGTATCAAAGCGGCTGTGACCTGTTCGTCACTACTCTGCTGCTGAGCTCCTTAAACTTAGGAGTTTGTCTTTCCTGTCAAGACCAGATCGATTGTGACAATATGGTTGCATGCGGAGTACATACACATTATCATATTTTCCTTTTCAAGAATGTGGACTAGAACTAGAATAATAGAAGAGTCAATACAATATTTTCATCTATTTCTTCACTTTTTCCATTAGCTACTGGTAGGATATAGGATTAGGAGTATTAAATTATTTTAAGCAGATAGGCAATCACTATCCTCGCTCTTTTAAACCCTAACAGGACCATCTGATGGTAGTAGTGAGAAAAAACCTTTCCGCATGGTTTAAAGCTGAGACATCAGTTTTTAATGGCTTTTTGGTGTTCTACTCATGGTTTTCTTACTGGGGAGGGGCTCACCTTGTCAGATATTGAGCTTGTTTATTTTTGCTATGTTCTTACTTACTTAAAGTCTTTATACAAGAGAATATCTTATCATCCTTTCCCCTTGTACTCCTTACTTCTCTCTAATTCCTTTGAATCTGGTTTCTTGAATCCACCTATATCAATTCTGGTAATCATTTTTTGTTTCGAAAATGCTTTTGTACTTTCTAACAAAAAACTCATTAAAGGGTGCAGAATGAGGTGGGTATCTAAATAAAATCCACTCAATAAGGAAATGGAAGCACAATTTTAGATTAAGAGGGAATAAGTGCACACATACACACAAAGAAAGTAGGGAGAGGGTAGCTTGCAACAGACCTTTAAGAATGGAACAGTTAGATCAGGATGTTGATGTCTACCCAGTATTTCAAGTTCCATTGACACAGAGCGCATCTGTTCAATTGCATATCATTAGACCATAAGACTTGAACCAATAAAGTCTAAAGCATGTTGGAATGTAATTATTTGCTTTGTATATACACATTGTAATCCAAGGCAATAGAGTTTAGAGAATGACCCATACAAATTGAACACTATTAAGAAAATCATCCCTTCTATAGTATTTGAACAACACATTTGGCACATATATCACAAACTACTAAAGGTCATCAAGAGAAGAATTATCACAACAACCCTAAAAATGAGGAACTAGTTGCCTTAAAATGGGAATAAGAGGACATGGTCATACCGGTTCTTCAAGTAGAGGCAATATCTTGTGAGCCACTCCAATGTAGGAGAGTATGGACGCTATCACATTTGGCACATGATAATTAAGGTCCAAATGACGTAATTGTCGACATATTGAATCAATCACATAGTCTGCATTTACCAAAACTAACTGACTAACCTACATAAATGCATATATGATAGCAGTCAATAGTCATGGAAGAAAATTTTGAAAATAAACAAAGATCATGAATAACAAACTAACTGTTGGATAGCCAGATGTGGTGGAAAGTAGATGCAAGACAGAATCTGCTGCATTTCTAATTCGGTAATTTGAAGAACTAAGATTTTCCAGCAATAAATAAAGGGAAGAATGAAGAAATCCACTTGAAACAAAATCTCTCCCAAGGCACAGATTAAAGATTCCTACTCCATCAATAATAACCTGTTTCACAATATGGAAGCCATTGTTGATGTTATGTCAATCTTCTGCAGAGCTAAATATGAAAAAGAAACCAAATTATAATGAATAAACAGCAATATCAGCTTATGAAAACAGTGTCTTTCCTCATGTAGCATTGCAGCATCTTGGAAAAAGTATAGACTAATATCTTCTTCAACTGCAGCATTAAGCTGCAAGTCAGCAATTCTGCGATCAATTGGAACATTCCATACCTCAGCAGATAAATACTCATGTAAGATCCCACCAATGCACTCAACTAAATAACTCCTTACACCTTTATCCTTGGGCATCTTCCAGAAAGATGCATGAAATGCACAATCATGTTTGTAAGACTGAAACTGAACTCCTCTGCTTATAGTAGACCTATGAAATATTCTAGCAAAATCATTAGTTGCTAGATCTGATAGACCAAATATCATCTCATTTAGCATGCATGCAGCTGTGCTAGCTTGCCGCAATAACTGTCCAGAACCATTCCTGTCATACCAAGACTGCCAGCTTTCTTTATTGTATTCTTTTAAACGAAGCTCAGAAACCAATTTACGGAAGTAACCAAGTAGGGTCTCAATCACATGCGACAGAAGCCCTTCACTTATATGATCTAGCAATGACAAACAAAGGTAACAAGAGTAAATCCAGGTTAAAGACAAACATTCTGAGAGCTATGACAAAAAGAAGATTGAATTAAAATTCACCTGCCACTAAAGATAAACCCACAAACCGGAGGATCCCTGCAAGAGGCTGGTATAACTTAAGACTACCAACATAACTAAACCAAGGGGGCATGCGAGGAAGCTCATAGTTATTTTGAGCAATTTTCACAGGTTCTTCTATACTTTTTTCCTCAATAAGCCTGGACTTAGGGACTTCACATAAACCAGAATTTATACGAGAGAGACCATAACTGAAGAAATTAGCTCCAGATTTCAACTCAGTAATAGAGGGAAGATATCCCAGGGTTGATGATTGATCTGTTGAAGTGATTTTTCTGAGCGAACCAGAAAACACTGAATTATGGCTTAGACATGCAGCAAACAAATCCAGGAATCTAGCAGCTTCTACCTAATCAATTTCAAGCATCAGAACAGAAGTCCACAAAAGTAAATGTGAAAAGAGATCACTTTTACTAAAACTAAATGTGTAAAATATAAACAAAAAGATGTGCTATACACAACCTATGTTTTACTACAAGAGGTGAGAAGCAATACCTTCGTGGCATAGAACCTAGGCAAGCAGGATTAAACAATGAACAGGTGACTTTCATATGATTAACATATATGCTCTAAAAGCTTACTAAGCTCTAAGCTTGTCATAATTGACCACACTAAAAGAAAATAAACTAAAAATATGACACTGCCATATGACAACATTCAGGATTAAAGACCCAAAATCCTAATTAAATATGGAAGCAAATAATGAAGTATAATGAAATTAGGAAACCACACTCCTAAGAGATAGAATGTGCTTAAATATTCTAAAACATACAATGATTATTTATGAGAAAATTTCTAGATATTCTAGCAATAACAGTCATATTTCTCCATATAATAAAGATGCCTTGTCATTGAGATGCAATTGGTGTTATCTTTAAATTGAAAGAATACTCCGAACTTACACCTAGTTAGTTGGGAAGTTTGCTATAGACCAAAAAAAGGATGAGGTTTGGGTCTTGGTAATTTGGTCTCTAAAACCTTTGCTTTGACATCTAAATGGCTTTTCCTAGATTTTATCATCTCTCTTTATTGCACAATGCTCCTGTTATTCAGTTTAATTCTAACTCTCAACTGTTTCTTGGAATTTTCATATTTTAGAAACAGATAATTGGGAATTTTCTGATATCAGTCTTAGAGCTGTTGGATTCAATCCATCTTTCATCTAATCCAGATAAGAGGATTTGGTTCCTAGACAGTTCAGCTTTATTTTCATGCAAACCATACTATCAATTTTCCCACAAATGATTCCCTTCTGGATAGGTGTATTTGGAAATCCAATGCCCCTTCCAAGGTCAAATCCTATGGACTGTGGACCCTCGATAGGATTAATACAAATTATTTATTTCAAATTAGAACACCCCCTAACTGTTTTATCTCCTGATTTCTGTGTGATGTACAGAATGATTTCTGAATCTTGTTATTTGTTTTTGCATTGCCCAACAGCATTGTATCTTTGGAATAAATTGTTTGGTATTTTTGGTGAACATTGGGTCTGTTCCAAGGACCTTCAGAAGTTCCAATGTGTTAATTACAGAGGACTTGGCTATAGAGTCATAAACATTGGTTGTGTTCTTGGGCTGCAGTTCTTTGTTGTATTTAGTTGGGAAAGAAATGTGAGAATCTTCTTGGGACGTTCATTTGGGATCAAGTAGTTTTTCTAGCATCTTCATGGTGTTCTGCTCATGGTCTTTTTAGAGGGGTGTCCTTGTTAGAATTAGATCTCCAGAGAGATTGGCATGCTGTGTTGCATGTTCTTGACTTCTTTTTTCTTTTCCATTTATTTTTGGCTGTGTCATTTTTAGTCCTTGCGGATTTCCTATCCTCCGTTTGTATCTTCCTTTTATATCTTAATTTCTTTTCTTATCAAAGAAAAAATATTACAATATACTCCAATTTGTACCCCACAAGATAATATAAGATTAATTAGTTTCTTCCATTATTCAATACCAAGATAAGCATATCTAAGGAAACAGGACAAATCATTATTGTAACACATAAGGAGAAGTTATTATAGATGTATAGCAAAAACATGTGAAATTATAGAAGCACGTACAGGAGACTGAAGATGATCCACTAATAGACGAGGACCAGAATAAAATATTATTGTTAGTAATTGCTGAGCATGTAACACAGCAAGTGACTCCTCACGGCCAAGCACCACTCTGGGAAGTTTTTCAAGGTGCCTGAATTTGAAAAATATTTCTGATCAAGAAAAAAGTTAAGGGGAAAACAGTCCTCAATGAGTAATTTGAGTCCAAATTAAAAGCGAACCTGATAAATATCTCCACAGCATTGCATTTTATAACATGTTTTAAATTTTGTGAGAACAAACACTCAAGAAAATCTTGTGCAGTTGAAGACACGTCATTAGATACATCAGCGACCAAGGCACATAAGCACTCCTGAATAATTAGCAAATGAATTAAAAAATAAAAAACAATTAACAAGAGAAGATTACATGACAGAAGATAAATATATTCAAAAAACTAAATAAAATAAAATGAAATACCCCATAACAGAACAATATAAAGAGTTAGATTTTCACGCACCACCAACATAAAGATTTTTACACTATCCACCAATATAAGACTTTTGAAATAATTATTATAAAAATCAGCAAACTTACCATACATGACAATATGTAATTGGAAGACTGTAAAAAACATTTACATTATCAGTGAATTCTAATTAAATTCTTTCATAAATAAGCCCATAAGCTAATATAAAATGACTAAACTTTCCACTAAATTAAATAACTTTTAATAGAGATATAAAAACATACAATAAAATTCTTAAAATTTAGTCTTAGAACCTAACTCAACCCCACAAAACTGACTTGTACGGTGAGGATTACCCAAGCTTAATACACACTACTTAGGCCTTACTCTAGTCGTGTGTGATCTCAACACCCTAAGAGTCATCGTCTTAGCAGCTGCACACTACAATGCTTCACTCAACCTTTCTAATCAGCCCCTTTGTAGGTAGCTCTTTCCGAGACATTGGCAACCAACTATGATATGCTGTAAGAGGAATGACAATGACACTCTTTCTAAGACTCTCTACTATTGGCTGAAATTTATTGGAAATCACAAAATTTTTTGAGTCCCACCAATAAATCGAGATTTATTAAATGAGAGTAGATCCCACCAAAAATTTATGATTTCCAATAAATTTCAGTCACTAGTAGAGAGAATCAAAAAAAGAGTGTTAGAGAGAGTATCGTTAGCATTCCTCTGCAACTAAGGCAGGAATTAAGGTGACTTTCCAACAGTCTTGCAATGTGTGAACAAGGTACATTCTCTTGCAATGCTAGACTTTAGTACTTATATGACCAATAAGAACAGTAACTTCCTAATGTATTTAAAAATATCTTGTTCAAAATTTTCAGTTTATAGTTATTAGGGCCCTAAGGTACTGTCTGTATTATAATTTAAATAAAGTGAAAAGAAAACAGAAGGAAAGAAATAGGAAGGATAGAAATAAAAGAGAAATAGAACCAAAAATGTGCTATTTGGATGGGTAGAAATAGGAAGGAAAAAAGTGAAGAAATTTCTAATTACTTGTTTCGATAAGAGGATGAAAATAAATAAATAAAAACTTTTTAGACTACTTTAAAAAGTTAAATTTAAGTCAAGAATTTAACATTTTACTATATTATTTTTTCTTAACATAAAATTATGTATTATTTTTATGTTAGTAAAAAACTATTGAATTTTTAGAAAAGTAAAACAAAAAAAAACTAATGTTGCACTTCTTTCCTCCCAATTTCATGCCTCAAAAGGTAGAAAATAATTTTATAGGCGAGACCCACAACATCATCTCCTTCCTATTTCTCCTCTTAGACAAGCAGTGAAAATTTGATATTTCTATCCTATCTCTCTCCTCTCCATTTCCTTCTTCCCTAAATACACCCAAACAAACACACCCTTAAGAGCTTGTGAAGGAATGGAGAACAGAAAGCTAAGTACAGAAACTCACAAGGATCCAACCCAGAATTAAGTGTTTGCTAAGGATTAGTTTTCACTAAGCTACAAATCCATCAATAATTTTTCATTATATAACATCATATCGTCAACCACAATAAAGCATACCAATGGTTATGGCACAAACCTAAAATTATTCCCAGTTAACCAGTTAGGAGCTCACCAAAAGCATCAGTCTACTGTCCCCCAGTGTGTAGAAGCACTCTGACAAGAGTCCTTTTATGGCATCAACAAGTCCTTTTCTCACCTTTTGTGAAGGGTGAATACAGATCTGAAATTCAATGATTTTACTGATCACATCATTACATTGCAATATTAAAATATACACATGGCACTATAGTTCCAAACATCCAAAGACTGCAGAAAAAGATAAGGAAACTAACATCATTAAACATACATGAGGAAATGTTGCACTCAACAGCTTATTTACATGTGCTGACGTCCTCTGCATCCAATCTTTTGTTCGATTCACATGCAAAGACAAGTTCTGTCTGTCATGATCAGTATTCCCCAATTCTTGGAATTGAGTTTCGGAACAAGAGATTTTCTCTGACTCAACACCTATATCTTCAGAAGCTTTTGTTTTAACACAATTTTTAACTTGCAAGTGACGAAGCTCCTCCAAAAGGGAAAGTGTAGAATTACACTCATTTGAATCAAAGTCTGAAGATGCTTCAATATCCAGGGAAGGTGCATTAGCATCATCCTGGAGGACTATCATAAGAAACTCTGTCAAACCTCTGATTGCTTGGTCAATAGATTCCACATTTCCAGCAGCCCCACTTATCATTACTTTTGCACTCTGCAAAACTTTAGCTAACCGACTAACAATGCCAGGTAAAAAGAAGGCTAATGCATCTGCAGAACCAACCTGCAAAGTCAAAACAACAATCAATTGATTCAATTCCATTTAGATAAATGAATTCATAAACGAAAAAAGAAAAATTATTTTCAGAAAGGGAGGACAAAGTCTCTCACTTAAGGAATTTAAGACTTGGGCTCTCCCAATTACCACTCCAAAACCAAAATCCAGATGTGTATTTTATACGTTGCTAGAAAATAGAATGACTTCATTTCAAAGATGCAATAAAAGGTGAAGCTATATGGTGGAATCCTGTTAGTTCAGTTATTTGATGCATTTTGTTGGAGAGGAATGCACAAATTTTCCAGAGTGCTTCATTGTTGTAATGAATTAGAAAAAGCTTTTATACCTTTGGTTCTCTTCCCATGGCTTCTTTATTGAAAATTCCAATCAAACACACACAGGGAGACAAGAGAATTTTATTGCCCTGATTAACTTTTTTTTTTTTCCTATTTTATCTTTTCTGAGGAGGATATTTTAGCCTCCTTTCTACTCATGCATTGACCATTCAGCTCAATAAATATTTCTCTTTCCTTAGCAAAAAACGAATAAATAACTTACAACTTTTTCAGAAAGCAGATTTATTACATTACCTTAGCAACAAGCACCCGTAAAGTTTTGAATGCTTCAATTCGAAGTCTTGCAGAACCTTGTTGTCCCCTAGCAGCCTCTGTATCTGCAGTCTTTTCACAAGATCAAATTGGTAATATAATTTTATGTGGTAAACAATTTTCAAAAAAGAAAGAAGGGAGAATTCCATGTAGGTCTCTTTTAATAGAAAGATCTCTATCTTGATTACTTGAAGAAGTTATCTTCTGCTATAATAGAATGTGCCTAAATACTTAAATAAAGTTTGGTTGTTCTGTTATAAAATGTGATCAAGAACCAGTTACCCTCCCCCCTACCCCCGTGGCCCCAACCACCCACGGAAAAGGAAAAAAGAAAACCATAACTGAATTGGAATTTCTCCAAGAAATTCAAAAACAAAAATCAACATACTTTGAGAAGAAGTGATAGCCAATGTCCAACAGCAGCTGATGCAAATTGAGACTGGAGAAATGCAAGTAAACATTCTTCTGATTCTGAACCATACTTGAAACTTTTTTGAAGTCTATCATTATAAATGTCATCCGAAAGTGCAGGCAAACCAGGAATTTGTTTACACAAGCAAGACACGTCAGAACAGGAATATAAACTCAAAAGCAGTGCCTTGACGCATAATAAAATTCCTCCACGAAACTCCTCTGAAGCCTCAGAGGGTGATAACATAGCCGCGTATGTTAACTTTTTTAGTAGGACAACCATCTGTTAAAGAACATCACAGTTCAGTATCAATTGTTCTATATACCAAACAACATTCAGTTAAGACAGCCGACCATGGCTAATGAGGGGTATGTACTCATGTACTCCATAGCAGTCATGAGTTAATACAGCCATGGTGTATATACAAGTCAACATGGAACTAGCAATTTACTTTGGCTCACAAATACATGTGTAATAATTGAAAAATAAAAATAAAAAGTAAACCTCAACAAAACACTGTTCCAAGCCACAACATATTCAAAGACAAATGGCTATGGCACTTTCCTGTGAAAACTATTTCACTGTGACACCAAATTATCAAGGGGGAACAAGCATAGATCACTGTCTGCAATCAGCATAAAATCCCATTACATTAAAGAGCATTTATAATGGATGAGCTAAACAATAACAAACCATGAGCTGAAACCAAAGGGAGGCAAAATGAACACAAGCTAACTAAGTATAATTGCATCAAATAATATTGCGCAATATATCTACAATCGTTCCATGTTTTACACTAGAAAAATATTTAGAGAGCAGTCCTCCATCTTCTATTTTGACCCTTATGGCTGGAGCACAATGCAACAACGCTTGAGGTTCAATTGTTAAAATAAACACTTGCATGAATCTTTTGTTTTTGCGCATTCAGACCAGTATCCCCAAATCCACACATCCCTAGATTCCTTTTGTTCTTTATTTGTTCATCTTTCCCTAATGATGAAAGCAGCATAGTTCTCAATTCATAAAACATCCAGCACACTTAACAGTGCCAGTTCTAATTTACTCAACTTGTAAACAAGAAGCAAATAAAATCACAAAGTAATTTGTATAGAATCCAGACCAAATGTCAAAGGCATGTGAATCAGCCCACCTGATCCACAGAATTCAAATGACACTTCCTGAGAAGCTCCTCCAAACAATTAACAACACCTTCAGCAACGCCATCACTCACTTTAACAGACTGAGAATCAACTTTCTGCGAAGATCTGCACTGAATTGCTGCATCGAGGAGCAGAAGTAACGGAAACAAAGTGTAGCTGGAAAACAAAACTTACAGTTTAAATAATGAAATTCGATGTCACAGTGCATGAGGTTTAAAATTAGGGTTTATAGAAAATGTGAAGTTAGTTTGTTTTGGTCATGCTTTGTATTGGAAGGAAAAAGGATGGAAGAGGTTGCTTACTCGAAGAAAGGTTGTAAAGTAGAGGACGAAGAATTCTGAAGGAAAGAAAGGAATTCGGGGATTACAGTGACGGAACAATGCTTCTGATTCTGAATGTGAGGGTTTTGCAAAAGGTGGAGAAGCTGCAACGAATATGATTTTAAGCGTTCCAAGGTGAGTTGCTCATTTCGCACTCCTCCTTCTTCTTCGCCGAGTTTCTCCATTTCAAATGTTGAGAATTGAGATTTTAGTACAAATTGAGTGCTAACTACGTGTTTGGCTATTTGTCGCTGAAAGCAAACAAACGCGATCACTCTTCTTGACTAGCTTTTTCCGTTTGCAACATGCATTGCAGCAGTAGCAGGGAGAAAATCCGAATGAATACTAGAGATCCTCCTTGGTAGATCCGGCTTTTACTTGACCCTAATATTTAATGCTTATCAACCAATAACACTCATTTTTATATTTTCTTTTCATTTTCGAATGTTATTAAATCAAATTTGAAATATAATGTCAAATTTATCTATAAAAAAAAATAAAATAATAAAATAATCTCTCAAATTATATATTATTATTTAATTTAATCATTGAAATTATAATAGATAAATAAATTAATTTTTAAAATAAATAAAATATCAAAATATTTTAAAATTGTAATCATTTATTAATTTAATTTTTAAAATATAATAATTAATTAAATTAGTCCTTAAAATAAAAAATAATTAATTATATTATTTACCTCATAATTTTTAAAATTTTATAATTTTTTCATATTTTGACTCTAATCTTATAATCTTACAAATTTTATATAAAAAAAATTTAAGAATTAATTTGACTAATTTGAGACAAAAATGTAATTAATTATTTTTAATTTTAGAAATCAATTTCATATACTTTACAATTTAAAAATCAAATTGTTATATAATTATAATTTTATATAATATTATATTTATTTTAAAAATCAATTTAACTCTCTAATATAATTTTAGAGACTAAATTAAATAATAATATATAGACTAAATTAAATAATAATATATAATTTGATATACTATTTTACTATTTTGTTAATTTTAAAAACCAATTTGATAGATAATTATAAATTTAGTAATTAAATTGGTGATTCACTCAATTAAATTTATTTTAAAAATACACTTACCTCCACTTGAATTAATCCAAAATTAATGGATTAATCTGATTCAAAAGAAACAGCTCAATTTTTCAGAATTAATTTTCTCTCCAACTCAATGTTACTTGATTACAGCTTTAAACTAATTTTGTTTAGACTCAGGCAGCATATCTAATTGTGACTACATTAAGGGCCTAATATTTTTAAGCAAAAAATAAAATCTCTTCGTAAATACATACAAAAAATAAAATAAACAGCTAAAAAATTAACTTTTCCATAAACTAAAATTAATTTTTTAAACAAATTAAATACTTTTACTTTTTTAAAAAATTATTTTATTTTATACATAAATTAATTTTAACCTATAAAAAATTATTTAATTTAATTCTTCAGTACTTAAAAGGAAAAATTTATCCATGAACAATAAATCTTGTCCACTTGATACAACCAGCCATCTTTAATCATGCAAAAGGATTACAAGCATCCACATGTAACTAAGTGGCAATAAGTAAGTTTGCTTTGAGTAGAATAACATGGGAACTTGGATTATGACATATAACAAACATTAATGAGCATGAGGTATATAGCATGGACGCTCTACAGTTATTATGAATCAAAATAAATAATCTTTAGCTACTACATGAAATGATTACCATCACACTGAAAACATATATACACAAGGAACAACACAAACAACATACATCATGGTCAAACACTATGTATGATCCTTTATCCTCTACAAAGGAGTCCTCAACTGTCCCTACCAGTATCAACACTCTTCCCAAAGCTAATGTTCTTCAAAGCATAAACACCCTATTTCGTATCCTCAAATGTCAGTTATCACTGGTCCACGTATATCTCAGCTTATTACAACCAAATACTAGTGTACAATCCATCTCGTATTCACAAGGTATCAATGATTTTTATAGGCACTGCCCAACAAAATCATTTTCAGCCTATTCCTGCACAAGTAGAATATATCATCAAATTATCTTGTCCCAAGAAAACAGATTATAGTATTGATTCAACATGTACTTATAGAAGAAAATAAATTAAGCTTCTTCCATAAGATAAAATAAACATTTATTGAAATTTTTTCATTTAACTTTTTCAAAAATTGATTTTAATATGCATAAGCTAATTTTAATTTATAAAAGAAGCAATAAACTTCTCCATAAGCACTTCTAATAGAAGAAAATAAAAAAAATAAAAAAAAAAGCTTCTTACAAGTGCTAACAGATAAGCTTATCCAAACATGGCCTAATTCATTTTCACTTCTCATTCTCTTGTTCTATAAGTACTTATTGAAAAATTAATCCAAAAAGGGTTTAAGAACATAATAATATAACAAGTGCAAATTGGAACCACAACCTACCATTTATTTTTATCATTTAAACTTGGGGTGGGGAATCAGGCTCTGAACCACAAAGGGAAGCATATGACATTGTATCTTCCTTTGATATAGCCACGAAGTTCAGAGGAGCAGTAGACAATCTTCTCATTTCCTTAAAATAACCATTCTGACGGCCAGAGTAAGACCGTGGTGTCAGTAATTCAGATGTTGTTCCACCACTTAGAGAGTTACGGCGAGGAGTAGGAGGCATAGATCCATTGCCGTTTGTGCGATACCCATTTGTCTTTCTAAAGCTGTTACTTTTTTTTGGACTAGGTTTAGAACCATACATGGCTTCCTTTTGATTTAGAAGTAGATCTTGCATCTTCTTATGGTCCTGAAAGATTCAACAAAATGCATACCAATTAGCCATAAAGGGTAGAGAAACATGTAGCAGTATACCTCAAAGATTAATTTGTTTAGAGACAAGTAAATTTACCCTATGTCGTCTCTTGTCTTCTTCTTTCTGTAGTCTGGCCAGTTTATATTCGTCCAATATTGATACCAAACGCACCTACAGATAATTTTGATGATCAAATTTACAGCTTAAAAAGGCTTCAAGAAGAACACAACCAGAAAATTTTACATCACTTCAAAGCTCACCCCATCATACAGAAAGTGACTCTTCTTTTCATCTTCCCAGGCTAGTGTTTTGTTTATAAGATTGTCAACCATAGCTGGAAAGAGAACACACCATCGTCACAAGTTTAAAAGACAGTGTCAATAACAGATAAGAGGCATTCATGAAAACAATACCTGGAATTTTTCCTACAGTAATTCTAGCACGTTCTGCACGCTTAAGATTAATGTGAGCGCCTCTCCCAGCACTGTACCGGTTGTCATCCTGAAATTCTTTATATTACTTCAGAGAACAAACTAAAAGATCTAACAGTAACAGGAAATTACATGCAATAACATTTATTTGAGTTTGAACTGCAAAACTTGAACTATTTAATGAAGAAGGAAAACTTCATCATGACTCTGATTAGTGGGCAGTACACTGTTGTATTCTGATTAAAAATGTCGCACCACAAACTGCCACATCAGTTTGATAGTTTGAACAAGATACAAAACAAAAAATGACACCTATTATATTTACTAATCACATAGATACAAACAGAAAACTAAAAGTTACAATAAAACATAGATACAAACACAATTTTTGGCTTACTTGATTATATTCATCAAGCCAATTCTCCTCTTCACATGCAGAAAGCCACTTATCAATCCTATCCGTTACTTCTTTTCTGCTCAAAGCTTCATCTTTTGTCTTAATTATCTGTGCTTCAATGTTGGCTAATAGCTCCGAAGGATCAACCAGGCCTATACAAAAAACAGTAAGATTCAATAAGGTCAGATCATTTCTAGGTAAATCTTAAAAAATAAAGGATTTACAGAAGTGACTAAGTATGTGCTTGGTTCAACTTAATTTAGAGAAATAATCCCCTATTTTCATTAGCTTTCTAAGAAAGCTTTGAAAAATAATATATATTTCCCAGGAAAAGCTGTTCTCAAACACATGCATGAGGTAGTTTAGAGGTAAATAATCTATTAATGCACAGGGACAGACCAGAATCTATTAATGCACTCGCTTTCTCGGCAGCAGTACTTGTATCTGGTTCTATATGAGTCAATCTACATATTTCCTCTAACTCTGACCTCCTCTTAAAAACAAGTTCTTTCATTCTGCTTGCTTTTAGTTTGGCAAGCCTTTCCACTTCTGCTGAAGCCTGCAAAAGAACTTTTCAGTCTAGGAGGTCCATCTTGACAGAATAAATGGAAAAGAATGAAAGGAAAATATGGGGTGAGAGAACCAAGAGAAGCTTCCGGACCTTTTCTATCATCTCTGTTGAAAGAACACCTCGTTCAGTGATTTCTGATTCTGAGGTTCCAACAACAGAAGTAATCCTCATAAAACAATTTCTCTCCTCTTTTGATGAGTCCATCAAATTCCAAAGATCAAATAGTTTAGCTACAACATCCTTCAGCTGCATTTTTAAAAAGAGTATACTTTAATCATCAGGCCAGAGTAAAGGAGGGGAAGAAATTACAGCAAACAAACTAGAAGTCTCGAAGCAATTGTGTATGGTGCAGATAAATTACCTTCTGGATTCTAGCTTTCCTGTCTATTTTTAACTTGACAATGGTCTGCTCTAGACCTTCCAATGTGCTATTGCTGATATTAGTCGATTGTTCCACCTGAGTCCCATGCAAACTTGGATGTACATCACCCACAGTCTGGCCAAAATCCAATCCAAGCACACTGCAGAGAGAATGCACCTCGTTCACGCATTGCAAGACCTTTTGAAGGCGGTCGGACTGAAAAGAACAAGCATAGTAATTGTAAAAATGAGTTATAAAAGGAGAATCAATATACTAACTGATATGATGACAGATCTTTAATATCTCATGCCCACTTATAGGTAGACTTTTCATGCCCCCTTAAATTCTTTCTTGTATGATATAAGGAGGAGCATTAAACCAAGACAAAAGGGGTAAGAAAAGCATTTTAATTGCCATGAGTACAGCTTCGAAAAAAAAAATCACCCCTAAAAAGAACGTGTCAGAGAAGGGCAGGGAGTGTGCACTAATAAAAAAAGAATATATATGAATTGACCACTCACAAACCCCAGAAGATTTATTAACCCATAACCACAGCTATAAAAAGTTCAAGGGCTAATTTATATAATAATACAAACCTTTTCCTTTTGAAGAGTTCGAAGATGTGTTTGATATTCATTAAGTCTTCTAAGTGACAAGTCCTGCTCATCCTCAATTGTCGAGCTGCTCAAACCATTATTGACAGAGTGGAATCCAAAAATCTCCCCACTTATCCTTTCTATTTGAGTCTTTACATCTGCAAATTGCTTCAACCTTTCATCTTTTTTCTTCTTCAGTTCTTCAACCAAAGGTGTGATGGATGCAAGTTTCTCTTTCAGGGATGAAGATCTCTTCTCTGTCTTAATCTACAAAATTCACAGCCAAGAGGATCAGAAAGTCATATCATACACGTAAATCTTATATTCTCTGAAGTCATTCCAAAATCAGAAAAGTAATTCCTAGTTAAATCTTCTTAGCATGCTCATATCATCTCAAATAGGCAGATTGAAGAAACACTAACCATGTAAATAACACAGACATCTCCTTGAACAACACATATAAAGTCCATGAAAACATTCCATACATATACTCAATACAGGAACATAGTCATGCTATACACATATTTCATTAGAACAATAAAAAGGTGCTACTCTCCTACATTTCTTCTCACAATTTCATACAGTCCTCCAGCACCCACAGTTTTAAAAGATGTACACATTGCAGCAACATCTAATTTCATTGATACATTGGATTTGAGGTGCAGGAACATGGACAATGATGCAGGAAACTTAGTGGAGGACTGAAGCTCTAATAACACAACATCATCACACACTAATCTTACAGACTCAAATGGTGCAAGTTGAGCCACAAGCTCCTTGGCCAGTGGCCATTTTGAATCCAATAATAATTTTCCTTTTTTGATATCCAGACAGCAAGATACTGGGCAAATTTCTTTTACCGGTGAATGAATATCATGTTCGCCAAGTGCAGCCATTAGGGTCGCAAGTTCTGCTTCCTTGGCTGCAACTGTTTGATGAAAGCGTGCTTTGGTGTTAGCAGCCTCGTCAACCTTTCTCCGGTAAACTTCTAAGCATTCCCTCTCCAGTTCCATCAACATACGATCTTTATCCACCTCACTCTCCCCAATATCGTTCCATATTTGCTGCACACATAACAGGATCTGTCAATCCAAGAGTAGTGGAAAAAACAAACAAATAAAGTAAAAATGAAAACAAACAGTTTGACATTAACTTCCTAGACACAAAAATGCAAATCGACAAAATTATAAAACACTACACCAAGGCTTAACCAAATTGCCACCAAACCAGAAACCGAACAGGTTCTATGAGCGTGTCATCATATCTCGCTAAAAAACAATGAGATTAAAGAAACAGTGCACTGTAATAAAGACCAAGTCAACCGAAAAGCCCATACCAACTACTGAACTGGTAACTTTAAAAATGCATCAAGAATCCCAATCCACTAAAGCTTAAAAATTTGCAGTAAAAAAACCTTCAAAATTTAGTAAAAAAACAAGGAAAATAAGAAAGCTGAAAAAAAAGACCTTTTCAACTCGGGTAATCAATCTCATGAAGAAAGACAAAGCCCCTTTCCCCTACAATAAAATAACCTATAGAGACCACATCAGTGCTTTTCCTTTTGACACAGTAAAAACAGACAAAAAGTTGACTTGAGCAGAAACAAGACATCATTGGGTAGAGAATAGCCAAGAAGAAGAAGAAGATGAAGAAGAAGGAAAAAAAAAGAGAAAAGAGTAGCCATATCATAAACAAATCATCATAATAATCCATAAGCAGACTCTTGATTAATAAAAAGAAACACCCCCATGACCTCATTTTTTGCACTAACAAACTCCAAAACAAAGAATTTTGCAACACCAAAGAGTGAAGCCAAAGAAGAAAGAGAAAGACCTCAAGTTCTCTGAGCAAAGCAGTGCAAGTAGTGCTTGTGCGGATACTGGTGCCATGTCCCCCAATGGCCAGCATTGTTACCAAAATCTGAGACCCTCTTTCACTCTTTCACAAAGTAGTAGTGCTAATTTGAATGTTACTAAGTATGTAGTAGAAAGACTGAGGAAAGAAGAAGGGTCAAAGAAGAAAGCAAGAAACTTTCATCTCATGTTAAAGACCAAGAGACATGGGGTGTCTCCATTGCTTGAAACAACCTTAGCTCCCCCAGATCTAAAGCTGAAACCTTTCTTTCTCTCTGTTGAACAAATTGTTTTGGCAGCTACAAAGCAAGAAAGAAAATAAATTCTGAAAAGAGAAATAACATAACAGGATCTGTAAAGACTAAAGAGGGAAATGGGGATGTGTGTTTGGAAGTAAGGGAAAGTTTTCAGAGGGAGAAAATGATTGCCATGATTATTGTTGTTGAAGAGGCAAAACATAAATGAAGAGAAAAGGGTTAAGCAAAAGCAAAGGGGCAAAGAACAAAGAAGGAGGATAATGCTTTTTTAGGGTTTGGTGGTTAGATGCTAAAATGCGCCAAAATGTAGCAGAACTAGAGCAGGTAAAGAACCAAGTATTGGGATGGATCTGTTATCAGTATTCTATTCTGTATCCATACACAGTACTCTCTCTCATGTGTTCACATTCACCAATGATTTGTATAGGTTAAAAACTCAAACATGAATACTGTTTGAAATATTCATAAATTTTTATTTTAAATATTTAAAAAAATTACTACAGATAATAATTTTAAAATTTAATAATCATACATTAAATTAATTTTATATTATTATTATTCAATCTATTAATAATATAACAAATTTATTATATATCATATTTTATAATTAAATGATAGTTATTATTGAAACAGTGTACAGTCTATTTTTTAGTCATCTTAATCAATTTAAATGAAGTTGTCATAATAACCATAATTCATAAAAGAAAATCCTTTAAATTTTTCTCACATCTTCTTGTGTGTGGAAGGGGCTGCCAATGAAAAAGAAATTTTTCTGACACGATAGAATCTTGATATTTGTTGTCTGGCACTCGTTATGAGGCGCGTGATTAGCACGCTCAAATAAGACAAGGAAGGTTTTTTTTAACTTAGTGGAAGCGCGTGCGCTTGGAATTTGCTGTGACCCAAGTAGCTGTTTTGACGTTGAAGTGTTTGTGCGGGAGACAAAGGAAGGAAAGTGGAGGAAAAAAATAAATAAAGTGTTGTTTTTTGGGTGAGAAATGTGTACCATATGTTAAGGACTTGGTTTAAATTAATGTTATAAAAAGACTTTGTAGTTTCTTTTTTGGTGCATTTTATCTTTTTCTCAGTGCATGTTATAAAAAGACTTATGTGGTTTCTTTTTTAGGAGTTAAGACTTTTTAGTTTAATTTCAATAGTTTAAGAATAGTATTAAATTTAAACTTATTTATTTATTTATTTTCTTTAACCAAATTAGATTTGTTTTTTAGTTTTTATTTAACGATTTGTTATATTTTTTTTATTAATTTGGTGAATTAGAAAGGTATGAATGAGTTATTGAGTACCTCTAATGTTAAATAAGTTCATTAGAGTGAGCTTTTCATTAGTTTGTACTTTGTAGTGTAAGAGAACACGTGGGCAACTTTGGCACAATATGTGCAATAAGTAGTTAAACGAGTAAAAACTATTTAAATTGTTCTTCGGATCAAGTTGGTAACTTTCCGTCTCATAATTTTTTGCTTTTGAAAGTTTGCGTCGACAATTAAAGTGGAAATGTAAGTTAGATTGGCATTTCATGACAATGTTGGAATTAAATGAATCTAAATTTAAGTTTACTTCACTTCCTAGATGCAAAAGATAAAATTAGCTCAATTGGTAAAAAAAATAATTCAATTTATGGTAGTAAAATTATAATAGAAAATTGTGATTGGAATATCTAAGCAAAGATTGCAAGAAACATGCTATGAAACAAAATAAATAAGTCGACATAGAAAATAGAATAATTATTAAATTTACTTGGGAATAAACTTTCTAGCCTTAAATTTGTATTATCCATTCCTATCATTGACCTTTGTTGATGTCATCGTCCATCTACCCTTTTGTCTTTTCTATACTCTCAATATTTCATTTTGATTATTTCGTTGGAATTCACTTGATTCATGGGTTGTAAAAGTTTCAGATGATTATATTTGTACGTTAACTTCCTATTCTTCAACTTTATTTTATAATTAATAAATTTTTTGTTTTCTATTTGGTGCTCATAATACTTTCTTCTGAATTTTTATATAGTTTAAAGAGAAATTGCTTTCATATTACAAATTTTTACAATGTGTTTAATCTTGCATTACTTTTAGAAAAATCATTTCACTTTTTCAAGTTAACCAAAAACAAGTTCGAATAGTTTTAACTTCTCTAAAAAAAAATTACGCGAATTAGTTGTAACTTTTTCAAGTTAACCAAAAACAAGTTCGATTAGTTGTAACTTTTCTTTTCTTTTTTTTTTTACGCGAATTACGTTGTTTTAACTTGAAACCAATCATACTAAGTTTATAACTTTAAGAGAAATTATACGATACCCAAAAAATTTGAGAGATGTTGGAACATTTGATTTTTTAGAGCAATAGCATTTAAATTTCTGTCATGTCATTATTTTGTTATCCAATAATAAAATTAATATTTTATATATTTTATTTTATTTCTTATTTAATTAAATGTTTTTCTTTGTAAATTTAGAAAATTATAATTATTTTAATTAAAAAAAATTATTATTGTCCTTGACAAAAAGGATTAAAATATTTTTAAAACAGGAATTAGACTTTTTTTAATTGAAATAATTATAATCTTAAAATTTAAAGGAAAAACATTTTAATTAGTTAAGAGGTAAATTGAAATAAACACATTTTTTTACTAAATAATAAAATAATGATGTGTCAACTACTTAGTATTTTTATTGGTTTAAAAATTAAATGTTGCAAAACTCCTTAATTTATCTAAGTACCACGGTAACTCCCATAATTCTAATTTAAAAGGTGTTTTATTTTTACTATTAAAATTATTTTTAACAACGGTTGAGGAAACACAGTAGTTGATGACTAAATTTCGAAGACTTGGATTGTTATTTATTCTTTTCTCTTTTGTTAGTTATCTTTAAACAGAGATTGTTATGTCGTACATCTACCCATATACGTAGACCCTCTTTAAACAATCTAATAACTTTATGGTTGATTTTTCATTTGCCTAATTTTTCCCCTTCCTTAAAATTTCGTGAGATTTGGCAACTGGTAACTAAGTGATCATGAAAACGATTCAAGTGACTAAAGTTAATTTAAAATTACCTTGCTTCTACAGCATCAATTGGAATGTTGTTGCCTTATTTCATTAATAACAAGAAAATTTTAGAAATGTTTAATATATATATATATATATATATATATATATATATATATATATATATATATATATATATATATATATTATTACTTTGTTTTTATTTATATAAATTTTCTATAAATATTTATAAAAAAATTAAAAAAAATTCATAAACTAAAATAATTTTAATAAACAGTGTAGTTTCGTATGATTTTTCTATTCAAGTGGAGATTGTCTGCGTCATCATAAATATGTCAATTTTAATAAGTCTTTTTTCAAGACAGTGTTTAATCGTTATATTTTTTATGTATGTTAGAACTTACTCGACAAAGTATAATTACGATCATTATTTACCATAGTTTTTATTTTTCGTCATCTGTGTACCAACTTCCTTAGTCTTGTGGACTTTCGTCAACCCTATATATAATAAATCAAAATTAGTTTTTTTAAAAGTTAAAAATTTAACCTTTTTAAAAAATAATTTATAATAAATATATTTTTTAGAATTTTTATAAATATTTATAAAAAATTCATCCAAACAAAATCTTGAGAGAAAGTCCTTATTACATTGGGATACTCCAAAGGACCAAAAGGGAGAGAATATAAAGAGATCTCTAATAAAATAGAAGCATAAAAAAATGAGAACCAATGTCCAAAGAGTGAGTTAACCCTGCTAGTATGTGGTCCTCCCAAACAACGAGTGATGTGAACATTCCAATTCCTTTGCTTCAAGAGGAGAATATATAGAGGTAAAAAGCGGGCACACAAGAACAAGTGGAAACATTTTCTTTTTTTGATTAAAATGCACTCATGATACTAGAGCTAGAAACCTATACATATGCAATACGATTAATTTTGTATGAGTAGAACTTGATTGTCTTTATCACTAAATTAAGATGCCCAAAGCACAGTCAAAATGACACTAGCCAAATTTACATTTCTACCTAATTAAGCCACAAAAGTTAATCATGCTTAGGACATGTTAGGAAATAATTATTTTTGAATAAAATAGTTACTTTTCCTTTTAAAAAATCTCAAAAATTTATAAAAATAAATAATTACTTTTAAAATAAGTTAAATCAAATTCTTAAAAATGAATAAGCTCTACTCTATTACCTTAGTTTATGTGATATCTATGCCCATGTAACTTCTATAGAAATTATAACTATTGCAGAAGAATAATTGAAACTATTGACTATTGTTAAGTCATTAATTTTTTTTTATCTCCTTTTACTTATATAATTGTAAGATACCATAGCCATACATTAAAAGTATTAACATGCCAACCAAGTGACGAATCAAAGAAGTATTTACATTTTATATTTGACAACGTTGAAAATGAAATTATCTTCCATAAGAAAAAAAAAAGTTATAAGATGCCATGAAATCAAGTTTAAAGTTATCTACATTGACTTTCTCTTGTATAATAACTAGGATATGTACTAGTAAATAATCACTTATTTAAAAGATAAATAGATATATAATCAATTTACAAGTACATTATTAATCTATCTTTTGTGCTTTAATAATACTATTTTATCAAGGTTAACAAACATTTTGGTCTAAACAATGCCTATCTCTAGGTTAGAATGGGAGTGTATTTATGAATGTATCTAGTTAAAACAAAATTGAAGAAGTACACAAGTACAGTACCATGGGTAGATGCAAGTTTGGTCTGCAAAAGAATGAGACCACCACTCCATATTCATTCATTGCTAAGTACTGACAAGGAGAAGTTACCCCTTTAGCTAGTAATAGCATAGACCATCTATGGAAATAAAAATTAGTAAATACTTTATTGCTTTATAAAAATTGTATAAATAAAGTATAAACCCATCATTTCCCTTGATCTTTTAGTTTTAAATTTAAAATAAAAATGGGGATTAGTTAGAGTAAAATATGCTACTATATATAAAAGAATATATTTATTAACAATTTGTTGTCTAATTGGTTAACCTTCTGTACAGTCATTTTTTAACGGAAATTAAAGTATTAAATGATTATTATACGTTCACGCTAATATTAAGATGTATTGCGTAGAGTTTATTTGAATCTACCCTATAATATAATTACTTACCTAAGTATTTAGGATATCATTTGTGGTGTTTATGTGTTATTTTTAACTTATATATGTTAATAAGTTTTCATTTATTTTTAGTTTCCTATAGTTATTCCTTTTCGAATGTTATATTATTCTAAGTACTATCTGACAGTAAAGGTAAACGCATCTTTCAACAAGGGCTTGAACTTGGAATAGTATTAGATGGGTAAAAATCCAATACCTTATTTTTACATATAATTAATACAAAATTTCTAACTTGAAAAAAATATTAATTATTTAATAATTTAATTTTAATTTTTCTAATTAGGATATGATATAATTAGTTTTTTAATAAAAATTTGATCTTAAACAAATATAATAAATATTTATAGAAGACTTAAATATATTTTAAATTTCTTTAAATATGATTCTATTTAACTTTAGTTCTTGTAGATTTTTTTTATCATGTTTAAATCTTAATATTTTTTAATATTTATTTTATTTTTTATCGTTAATTCTAGTTAGTTTAATAGTGACATAACTAACAAAAACTAATATTAATTAAAATAACAAATAATATTTTAAATTAAGATAGTTAGATTATTTTTAGGTGTTCAATTCAAACAATTATCATATTTATTATTTTATATAAATAAGATAATTACATACAATTTAATTTTATAATTTATTATTTAATATATTATGAACAACATTTTTTTAGTAAATCAAGAAATATAATTATGACAATAAAGTTAGTGCTCAAGACTATAGAATGAAACAATGATTTTATTATTTTTAATATTATTTTTATTTTTCAATTTACTAATTTAATTTTAATATAGTATTAAAAAATAGAAATTTCTAATTTAATTCTAATATATCATTTTTTATTTTTTTTTATATTTTAATTTATTATTTTTGACTATTTGTAATATAATTTACTTTTAATATATTATGTTTTAATTTTTTTATTTTTAGAGATAAAATCACTACTTAAAATATATTAAAAAATAAATTATACTACAATAAGTCAAAATTAATAAATTAAAATATAAAAATAACATAAAAATAATATATTAAAATTAAATTATATATTTTTAAATTACAAAATTAAAAATGGATTAGTTAATTCAAAAGTAAGAATGATATTATAAGTACTAATAATCATAGCTCTTAATATATTAAAAATAAATTATACATAATTATATTATTTATATAAAATAATATACATTAATTAATTGAATTACGCAACTAAAAATAATTTAATCATCTTAATTTAGAATATTATTTATTAACTTAATTATCTTAATTAATATTATTATTTTTGTTAGTTAGGTTAGTACTAAATTAACTATAATTAGTTATAAGGATTAAAAATTAACACGAAAAAATATTGAGATCTAAAAATGACAAAAAATTTGTAAAAAATAAACTCAAATAGAAATCATATTTGCAGTGACTTAAAATATATTTAAATCTTTATAAAATAAAAAAATACTCTCTCTTGTTATCTTTTGTTTATATAATAAAATATATAATTTTTTATTTTTTCTACTTCTCTCTGTTATCTTATATTTTCTTATTTACATTATTTTCATAACATTTTTTTAACACATTTAACTTTTTTAAGTTATAGATAGACTATAATGATACGTTCTCTTGCCAATTTATACGAAGATTTGACTAATGCCAAGACACTATTTTCATAATAAAAAGATCTTATCTTTGAGTTAGATATAGAAATCATAGATAGAAAAATTCTTGAAGATAAAATAGGTTCCATAGATACTTGATGAGATCAATTTACTAATTTTGTGTCGTACTTGTATGTTCACTAAAATATTTTTTACTATGCGTAACATTTTTTCTTGTTATACATTATATGGGATTGTAAGTCGATATTTATTCTGCGCTACATGTTGCATGTGTGTACCCATTTCATTGCGCTAAAATTAATATATTGCATTCAATTGTGGCCCTTGCATTAAATTTCAAGGGCTATTGAGACTATCAACTTTATACTCATTTAATTATTAAAAATATCAGATTTAGCACAATAGAACTACTTAGAACAATAGAAATGACTCACCATATGTGGCAACGCCCATGTTTATGCAGTTGTAATAATTTCTCTTATGTTGCTGTGTATATAAGATAGCTACATAATATAATGAATTAATAAAAAAATAATTAACATATGTAAAATCAATTATTGTCGTAGTTGTGTGTTTGTATTTTTTATTGTACTAAAATTTATATATTGTAGTATTTTCTCTTATTATGCATTGACGTATATATTAATTTTAGTTAATATTTTTTTTTGTTAAGTTTATCTTTTATTTTTGACAAAAATTTATTTTGATCTTTTATCTTTTAAAAAATTTATTTTAATCCTTCAACTCTCAAATTTGAATTAATATTGTCCTTTAAAAAAATAATCGTTTTCAATTTTGGAACACAATTTTAAATTATTTTTTTTATTAATTTACAACGTATAATTTGTCTCATTTGATGTATCTACATGAAAATTATGAATCTCAATTAAAGTTCTAACAAAAAAAAAATTATAAACATGGTGAAAATCATATGAAGTGAGTCCAATAAACATATGAAAAAGAATCTGAATAGGATTTTTTTTTAAAAATTTGGTTATTCATGAGATTCACTTTTTGCATTATTTTTTTCTTGTTTTTGACTCTTTTTTATTCGAACATTAGTTTATTTCATAGTTTTTAATGTAGATGAATATAATGAGATATATTTCACGTTTTGAATATATCAAAACATAATTCAAAATCATATGCTAAAAATTATTTAATATAAATATAAATATGTAATTTTAATAGTCTAATATAGTAAATAATTATTTCAATTTTCATATTTTCTTTTCTTTTTTTTGTCCTCCTTTTGAAACCCTTTCCAATTTAATTTTATTCTAATATCACTTAGTATGGTATTAAAACCATTATTGCCCTTAACCAAAGAAAAAAAAATCGTATCCAAAAAAATTATTACTGCGCTTAGGAATCAGCTCAAATTTTAATAACATAGAATATTTAAGTTTATTATTGAACATTTTCTAACAAATTTATAGGGACAATGTATTAGCATAAAGATATTGAACATTCATGTTTTAATTCCTTATAGACATTTATTTCATAAATTCTCCTTAATTTTAAGAGGAAAAGTCACCTAGAACATCCTTTAAAAATACTAATAAAATTATTCTTCAGGGTTATCAACGACGGATTAAGCCATTTTTTCAAAGTTTGATGTTACTGATCTAAGTACGCATTCAAAAATTAATTTCAATATAAATTACTACAACTAATAGTAATTTCAATATAAATTAATTTCAAGAAAAGTTTTAATACTATTAATATTAACCCTCTACCCCTTCAACTTCTATTAAGAGATAGTAGGAAGAAAAGTAGTACAAGAAAAAAAAATTATATATAGAATTGTTTTATATTGGTAATTAGTTTGTACTATATACACGTATAATTCAAAGCCATTTACATTTCCTATATGGTACAGATCGCTCACTTTATTAAATTATATGGTGTAATTGAAATCGCAAAAGGCAAGATTCTAATTATGGTTTGAAGAAAAAAGTTCTGTGCTATCCAATTACTTTGACTAAATTATTTGTTTTTTTTTATTGAGATTTCTAATTTATACAAGATATTTAATGTTGTGTAATCTTAAGGTCGTATATACTCGTGGAAGTAACCTTTTCTCTTCACCTGCAATAAAAAAATAAATAAATAAACTTTACTTTATAAACTCAAAATACGTTATACATAGAAGAATTTGAACGTGCATTTTTAAATATTTTTATGTTAAAATATGACAAATCGCATAAGTCAAAATTTATTGCTTTCAGGTGGATCAAGTTACACGTGATTTTTATTTACCTTTTATAGTAACGGAATAAGGAACGACGTCATTCATGTTCTAAATAAGTCAACTATCAAGTTCTTTTTCTTAGGCGTGGGTTTTACTCTACTTTAATAAATACTTATTTATATAATTAAAAATTATAATAAATAAGTATTTTTAAATATATAAATCATATTATAATTAATATTTATAATAAATAAATAACATTTTTATTTAAAAAATTCAAAAAATTTTGTTTAAAAAATAATTTTTATAAATATTTTTATTTAAGATATGAAAAATAGAATATTTATGATAAATAGATAAATAGAAAGAAATATAGATGGATAGAAAGGATAGTGAATTGGATTCTTTGATGAAAAAGAAGAAAAGGAAGCGAAAGAAAATGACAAGAAAAGGCACACTTTTATTTTGGACTGAACAACTTTTTACAATGATAATGCATATATTTTTGGTTAATCATAAAAAAAGATATAAAATTAGTAATAATTGATTGGGTGCCTATTGGCAAACGGTGGGCAGGTCGACCAGAATGATGCATAGCATATCTCACACGAAAATGGTTGACGTTTATCTATTAACAAAATATATCGGTACTTGATTAAAATCATAATTATTGGTTTGTTAGATTAATTAGGTCTAACATCAATTTATTGTTCAATAATATTGACAATAACCATATTTTATGTTTATTATTATTCTTCACAAATATTTTTCTCCTCATGCACTTGATTTCATGCTTGTTTATATATACTATATGATGCAATTCAATCATGAATTATAAAAGCTATGAGAGGGAGAGAGAGTTGTGTGATTATCTATTCGTGTTAACTAACGGAGGACTTCAAGGGAGATACTAATTTCTCATAATATGACTAACTATGCAAGGTAAGTTTTTAAATGTTTTTAAATTAAAATAGATTTTATTTTTTAAAAATTAGTTTTAATCTTTAGTTTAAAAATGAAATTATCATGTTAAAATTAATTATAAAACATGTTTGTGGAGGGACGACAATAATAATAATTAAAATAATAGTGTTGGATGAATAATAATAATAATTGAAATAATAGTGTTGGATGGATAATAATGTTAATAATGATACAAATATTTTAAATTTTTTTGAAAATAAATATAAAAATATTTTTATTTTAATCAAACATATTTTATTTTAAAAATAAAAATGATCATTTTAAACGACTTAAATTTATTATAGAGTCTAACTGAGTTATTGAAGGATAGTGTAAGAATGTCGTAAACTCCTGTATTTGATATCTATATTTAGGGTTAACCGTATTAGAATGAATATAATTATGTAATAAATAAATAAAAATGTATAGGTGTTAAGCAGCAAAGGTGAGAAGAAGGTAAGGATAAGAATGGAAGAGAAGACAAAAGAAGCATAGCTGGCAGCCAAACATATATATATATATATATGAAAGATATGGACCCTCACATTTGTGTTTCTGAGCCACTCTTCAATTTAGGCTATATATCTTCATAAAATCATCAACAAATTTATAATTGCCCCACCTAATTAATGGTCAGTGCTTCTCACTTGTAAATTGCCACCATTTCGTACTGCTGTTATCTATGCTGTCGCATTTTTGCTTTTTGGATATATCTTTATCTCACATCCTACTTTTCTTTCACCCCGTGAAATATTCATACAAGTTTTGACGGTTTCAGTTTCAAATTTTAATACTGCACCAATATGAGAAAGAAGGAAAATGTCACAACTTAAACAATGTAAATAGCATTAGTTTAATATATGCTCATATGCAAACAATTTTTTATTGACTGATATATCGCACAAATTTTCTTAATAAAGTAAAGATATACTATAAACTTGATTATATAAGACTAATTTCATTATACATCTTGTAAATATCAAGGTAAATAATAACTTAAGTAAACTACATATCATTATAATTTATTTATCATTGTTTTTTTTTGTAAATAATTGAATATATAAATCAAAAGTGATTGACGAAAAATAATACCTAGAAACAAGAATTATAAATATGGGTTATACAATCATAAATGCATCAAATTAAAAGTTATTATAAAAAAATATTTGTAGTCACTTACTAGTATGGAGCATAAGGAGTTCGTTGCTACAATGGGAAACTACATTATGCTAATATCCTTTGAAGAGCACATTGTGTTTCCTTTGAGTGTTCTTTGAAGAGCACATTGTGTTTTTGATGTGAAAAGGTTGACCACATTGTGAAAGACTAGAGGAGACAAGTGAAACATGAGCATGTAGTCAACAACATGAAAGTTGTAAAACCAATAAATGCTGGAAGGGTATTTGTAATGAGATAACAGAAACTTCCTAATATGAGAACCTAATCCAGGAGATTGTTAGTCTGATTCAAGCACCACACATTTATATATATCTTATAATTGTGTGAGTAGGTTAGGGTTGCCTACATATCCTTTATTATTTGATTTGCTTATTCTTATCAGATGTTAATTTGGGAATGGATTGATTATCCTTTAACCATATCTAAATTGATTGTACTATTAAGATCTAGATTTTTCCAAATCCTAAGGATTCTAGATTTATAATTATCAACCAAACATAAGCTTCTTTTGGAGGACGTAACCCATATATGTGTATTGCACCTGAATTACCACGGTACTAGTGAAGTTAGCAAAACTAAAAAACCAAGTAGAGTAATTGTTAAAAAACTAGATGATCGAATTTAGTGTTCCACCTTGGAGAGAATATGTTTTGTTTGTTAAGAAGAAAATTTGGGGTTTGAGGTTGTGTGTGGATTTTAAAGCTAGTTGAACAAGATCACAATCAAGAACATATATTCACTACCAATGATAAATGATCTCATGGACCAACTACGAAGAGCTACAATTTTCTTAAAGATCAATATGTGACCTAATTATCACTTGATTCATGTAAAAGATGAAGATATATTGAAGATCAATATGTGACCTAGTTATCACTTGATTCATGTAAAAGATGAAGATATATTGAAGACAACTTTCTGACCTTAATATAGGCACTATGAATATGTTGTGATGCCTTTTGGTGTGACAAATGCTCTAGTTATATTTATGGATTAATGAATAAGAACTTTTTTTTTTGGATAAATTTATTGTTGTGTTCATGTTGACATAATTGTTTATTCTCTTAGTAGAGAAGAACATGAATACCACATTTAAGGACAAGCATTTGTATGCAAAGTTATCCAAGTACCAGTTATGACTCAAAGAGTTAATGTTTCTAAGACATGTGACATCTAGAAGTGGAATTGTTATGGACCCTGCAAAATTAAAGACTATATTATAGAGGGGGAGATCGAAGATGACAACAAAGATTCGAAGCTTTGTTGGGTTAACAAGTTACTACTAGAGATTCATCAAGATATTTTCAAAGATAGTGCATACCCTTGATTCAACTCACTTAGAAGGATCTAGCTTTTGCATGGAATGAGTATTGTGAGAAGAGCTTCCAAGAGTTGAAGATTCAACTGACGACATCCTTAATTTTAGTTAGGGAACATGAATACTATCTAAAGTTGTTGACACCTAGTTTTACCTATTTTTGTCCATGTCTCCAAAAAGAAAAAGAAAAAAGAAAAAGGAATGATGGTGGAGATAGGCCGAGGAAGTGTGTCCTACCAAGCTCACCCTCGATCTGCCTCGAGTAGGTGGCAGTAGTTGGCAGTTGCCTGCTATCCCCCTTACTTTTCAAAAAGTCGCCCCAACCTTGACACCTTGTGAGAAATCGAGATCACAAAAGGCACTTTCTGCCGCGATGACCAGAGGAGAGACTCGAAAGGTCACTACCATATTTAATGAATGCGCCATTGCATTTATTATAAGGAGCCTTGTGGGGGACACCATCACATTAATGGAACCCTGTAAGGATCCACTGCATTAATGGTAGAAGATCTTCCCGAAAGATTGAAGGGAGGAGAAACTAGCCTATAAAAGGGTTAGTGACGAAAGAGAAGAGGGTTGGCTTTTGAAAAACAAAAGAAGATAATAGAGAAAAACAATGATAATACGAGAGAGGAAGATGGTGAAGTTGGTCCTCTTTGTGACGATGACGACGCGCTTGGAAACTAGGTGAAAAATTTTAAAACTCTCTTTCGGTTTGAGTATACAATCTACACTACACCCTGCTTTGATCAAACCCTTAACCAAACACTTAGCCAAATACTTAGAAGGATCCACCAGTACCCCAGCCGCTAGCCGACACCGGATTGGTCTCGCCCCTAGTCGGTGCCCAATCTGAATCGGCCAACACAAGTCAGTACATCCTAGACTATCCGACACATAGTCAGTATATTAGTCTCATCCCAGCTGACTCCTAGTCGGCATCTCATTCTCGTTGACACCTAGTTGGCATCTCCTTGTAGCCAACTAGGTGTCGACATCCCAATTTAGCCCATAAGCCTTAGCTAGAACTATGTAAATTTTGACTTCTCCATTGCACTCAAAGATACGTAGAAGCAAGAGGCGACTCTTGTCAAGTTCATAAAACTCAAAAATATACTTCTTCCCTCTCCTGGAAATACATTCATTCTTGTCTACGTTTGAAAGGTAAAAACCATGGTTTAGAAGTCATATTCTATTTCATGCATCTTGTTAGGGTAACCATCCTAGGACGGATGTGGTAGGGTGCTAATACCTTCCCTGTGTGTAATGGATTCTCAAACCCAATATCTGATTCTAAAGCTTAGCCTTATCCAACCTTAAGTTTTTCGGCGTTTTCTTTAAAAATGCAAGTGACAACTTCTGTCTCCCCATTTCTCTTCCTCGAAGGGAACTCAGATACGAACCCTCTCTCGCTGACCCTGTCGTGATTTCGGTCATGACAAAAGTCATAAAAAAAATGCTAGGCTTATCAAATAATGATAACTCTTATGTTTAAGAAAGGTGATCACATATTTTTGAGAGTCATACCATTAGGAAACTCACTTTCAAATTATTGGATCCTACCAAATTCTTGGTTGAGTAATTAAGTCTAATTACTTACTAGATAACTTTACCATTTTTTCCAATATTCGTGATATTTTTCATTTCTCTTGGTTTAGCGATTACATTCTAAATGTTATTAAACCTAATACGATACAATTAAGAGAGAATTTAAACTATAAAACTCTAGTTAATAAGATTAAAGATAAGTGAGATAAGCAACATAAAGATAAAGAAACCAAATTAGTCAAAGTTATATGGAGTGAAGCAATTGAAGATGCAACATGAGAGCTAGAAGAAAATATGTATTTTAATGAATAATTGATTATATTTAGACAAATAATCAATTATCTTTAGTTGATCTTAAAAATAATATTTTTGAATCTTTAAGATTTTTATATCTCTTAATTTTCCAAAATCTAATTCTTCAAGACTTTTAAACCAAAATCCAATTATTTATTATAAGAAAAAACTTGATTCTTGATTTTATAATTAAAAACTTAAATAATTTATTTTTTTAATATAAACTACATCTATCTTCCACTAAAGACAATCTTATTTAAGTTAAGTATAATTATTATGGATGGCAAAACTTTCTCTCAAAGCTGGGTAAGACACATAATTATTTAATGATTTAGTTTATAAAAATTCACACACATATATATATATATATATATATATATATATATATATATATATATATATATTCTAAGATTGAATTTATAAACTTGGTTTAATTTTAGATTTTTCAATTTTAAATCTAATGGTTAATATTCATAGTTAAAATTATGCACCTTACAAAATTAATTTTAATTGAGTTGTATTCGTCAAAATCTTTATAATTCAATTGGTAAATGTGGCGTCTACAATAGGGTGATGTTGCCACAATGCAACAAGACAACAATCCTAGGCTCCTTTTGACGTTTTTAATTTTTGACAGGTGTTTTTATATAATTTTTTTTTAAAATTTTAAATTAGTAGGTGATAATTTTTATTATAATATTTATAGTTAATTTATTAGTAATTAAGACTATAAAATTTAAAAACACGCATATACATAAATATTGTCATAGATTATTTGAGAACTTTTTAACTTGTTTAAATTGTTATAAGAAAAATAGTTTTTATTCACTTTAAATTCAAATAAAAAATAAAAATAAAATTAATATATAGATTAAATTTCATAAAATAATACGATTAATAAAAAATTATTTTGATGAAAATAATAGTGATGAAATCACAATTTAGTTAAGTTAATTTGTTTAGTTTTGATTATTCTGTATACATATCAAATGATTTTTTTTAATTCACAACTTATTTGAAAAAAATTAAAATATAAAATCATTTTGAACTTTTTTATTTGAATCCTAATATTTGATAATGTTAAAAATGAATTGAAAAAAAATGTATTAATTTTGAAACAAATTTAAATTTAAGTGAGTATCAATTTGATATTAGTGATCTTGACTTTCCTCCTAAACCAGAGGTACTAAAAATATACTAGCAAGAGAAAATAATTTTCTCTTAGAAATATTAAACTATATTAAAAAATATTCTTTTTAAATGCATGAAATGTTTATAAAATATTATTGTAATACTTACCATTATTGTTATTGTCAAAAGAAAATTTTCAAAATTAAAATTTTAAAATTCAATTTGATAAACTATATTGCAAGATAGTGATGGAATGAATGACCAGAGAGTGAAATATTAAAATTCCTTGATTATTAAATTTTATTTAACATTTCTACCATTTAAAAAGATAAAAAAATAAAATATAAAATTATAAATTATATTAGAATAAGACTCAAACATAAAATTTGTTTAAGCACTCAACTGCCACAGAATTTTCATTAGAATAACTCAATGTTCCATCTAAAGAGAACTGGAACCAAGAGGATGATTTTCTCAACATTTCTTGAACCCTAAAAGACATGAATTTGATTAATACAAATTATTATGAGATAAAACAATTCCAAACAGAGAACAACTTATACTTGAATTTCTTCTTTAATTTCAATTTAAACAAATAAAATTGCAGTTAATGTAAAATCACTGATGAAATTTCTAGCGATTCAAAAGCAAAGAAACAAGAAAAGAGAAGCACAATAGGAAATTGCATTATTGCTCTTGTGCAGGTGAACTTGCATTATTGCTCTTTGGTGGGTTTGAATCCCTAATTATAAAATGGGTTTAAATCACTAAATCAATAATTATAAAATGGGTTATTAAATTAGTTTGAACTTAGTCATTATCAAGAAGTTGTAAATCAATTTCTAATTCAATTACTAATTGATTTAGCAACCAATTTTGTCAATTAAGTTTAATTTTTAAAAGTAATTTTTCTTGTAATAATTTTATGCCAGTTATTTACGTGTTTTTAACTTGATTCACTTATATATTTAAATTTAAAATTAAATATATAAATACTTTATTGGATGAAACAATTAAATTTAATTAGTTAAATATTTAATAAATTTAACTCAAATATATTTACAACCTTAACATCGTCTTCCCTTTCATATCTTTATGATATTTGGGACTGCTGAGTATGACAGCGGGATTTCTCGTAAGGCCATATTTTATGTGTAATATATACAATACTATTAATTTCTCATTTTATTAGTTACAATTAGGTTGAGGTTACTAAAATATGGAACCGCGGTCCTGATTTGTAAAAGAGCAACCTAAGAGTGATGTCACAACAACAACTTCCGACAATGAAATATTTAATAAGTGGATGTTTCATATTAAATTTGTGATTATAGTGGAAAGAGTAAAACAATGCATGTGTGGTGCATCTTTAATAGCGGAAGCTTAAGTTTATCGCCAAAAATTAATTATAGTGACAAAGAGTACTATTATTATTCGGATATGGGTCACGTCCAAAAATGATATATAACTGATTTTCAATAATTTAACTATACCACTACTAGAGGGACCTCTTCTTTCCCATATATAAAATTACATAAATTATTGTCTTTTTAACTTTAATCTTGCAATTTCAATTCCCTTCATTTCAGAAACAAAGTTACAGTATCCTGCTAATTAGTTATTTGTATTAAAGAATAATGCACAAACAGTACTTTAAAAAAAATTATTATGTATATATGACATTACGAACTTTTAACGCATATATATGTGTTTATATGTAATTTGTCTAAATCAATTTTTTTTTTATAATTTTTTATAATTTTGTTATTAATTATAACTGCTATTTAAATTAATAGCTAAATTCTAACTAATTAATTATTAATTAACTAACATATTATTTTTTTAAGTAAATTTAAATTATATTCATTTATATTTCTTATCACAACAAATTAACTAGAAAATAATTATAAATTTTAAAAAATTTACTACAAATTAACTAAAATTATTTTTTTAATTAATTTACTACTTATTTTATACTACTATAAATATTATAATAATTTTGTAATTAATTATTTTTATTAAAAATTAATTACAAAATAACTATTGATTTTACTGTAGTATATTTTAAAATTTGTTGTAGTGTTTTATTTTCCTTTTTCATCTTTAATTTTTTTAATTGTAGTACTTTCTTATTTTCTCACGTGATACATTGGAGTCTAATGCAAGCATTGCAGGTGTACTTACGAAGGCACGCAACAAAAAGACAAGCTTTCCTATTTCCTCGAGACTTAGAATAAACAGTTGTATTATTTTATCATAAAAAATAATATTGTACTATATAATTAATTATTTTTATTTTTCCTTATTTTTTGTATACATGTAATTTTACTTAAAACTATATATGAAAATTAGAGGAAATAATGTGTTGTGTGGACAAAATATTATCCTATAAAAAAAGGTGAAAACAAAACCTACTTTATTTTTTTTGGTGCATTGGTGTCTCTTTACATGTTTGAGTCACTTTAGAGGTACAGTGCATGATTACAGATAATGGTATGAGGAAGTTTCCGAGTGAATAGAAGGACAAGCATGCAATATAATTGAAGCAACTAATTGCAGAGACGTACACAGAGAACAGAAGTATACTTGCAGAAAGGTAAAGTGTGGAGGTTTACGTAGCAGGCAAATTTTCATTCGAGTTTGTCCATGCAATATAATTATAAGAAAACACACTTGTGGCTCTTTGTGTGTGTCCACTTTCTATATATGAGGTGGGGACACAAGTTAAGAAAAGGGTATAAGTTGAAATCATTAGCCGACAAAATCAATGAAAAGGAGAAAATTGTGGAATTGATAAGTTATTGCTATGATTTGTGAAAAGAAAGTGTAATAAAGCTAAGAGGGATGGATCAATATTGAATAGTCTCACTCCCTCGCTCCTCCCACATCTTATCTTATCTCTCTCTATATAATATAGCAAGCATAATGATGTATGATATGTTTTTTTTTTTATTCTTTAAATGAAGTTGTCTAATTTATCCAAACAAAAATGAAGTTATATAATCTTATAGATGATAATTAGTATAATTAATTATGTATTTTAAAATGGTTGGTACAATTTTTTAATTACACTAATCATCTATCGTAAATTAGCATTAATTAATAATTAAAATATTAATATTTAAATTATCATTAGGTACTTTAGAATTATATTAATATATTTGTCAATTTTATGAATATTATAGTTTAAGTTTTGTTTGAATAGTGATTTTGTGATGGGTTTGTCTATGTGTAATGTGTTGAGAGGTTTTTACTATTGTTGGTGACTTAGAAAACTATCACCCATCAAGTAGTTGTTACATACGTACAATTCTCTAAAAGATGGACAATTTACTCTCCATATAAGAACTTTATCTCTTTGTAATATGTTGAAGCACGATTAATTTAGGTACATTAGTAATTCCTCTTTATCGTATATGATGATTAGTATGTTGTAATTTGTGTTTATGATTGTGTTGGATGTTCCTATTATGCTTTGAAATTCATCGATTGATATTAGAGTCACTTAGATACACGTTATGGATATTATATTTGATCATTTTTTCATCAAAACAAGCCTGAAACAAATAATAGAATTTATTCGTTTAGATTCTTTTTTTCTTCAAAATTAACTATCAATATTTCATGCATGAATTCAAAAATTGTTTGAGGGCTTTTGTCCCTTATCATTCCTAAAAATTTCGTATAATTTCATGAACGAATTTAAGAGAATTTGAACTTCCTTTAGAACACTAAACCTTTTTGGATCTAATTACTCTCAAATGGAGCAACATTTTCTAAAATTGATTGAGGGATTATGTATAGCACTAAATTTTGATCAAAACCCATCCAAGTTCTATAATTTTTGTTCACAAAATTGAGAGAATTTTGAAAATCACTCTTTTACTTGAATACATTTGCCTTTTTTGAAGCATGAATTTAATTTTTTCTTTTCCCTATGATTTTCGACCCTGACTCAATTATAGAATTGATTTAGGACTTCTCTCCATTTATGTCGTATGATCAAAACACATCAAATGTTATCTATTTTTTTTTTATAGAGTTCATAAATCTAGTTAGTTCTCGATACCACGGGTTATACATGTTAAAACAATTGAACACAAGAAAGGGAGATGTTGAATTGTGTTTAATTTTTTTTTCAAATCTTATCTAAGGAAACATTGCTTTTTCATGATTAGACAATTTGAAAGCTTGATTTAAAAACTTTGTTGGAAATGTTCTAACAATAGGCTTTAAAGACAATAAATGATGTAAATAAAATAGATAAGAAAGATATCACCACACAGAGAAATTATATTGGTTTGTCTATTAAAAGACTATATCTAGTCATTGGTAACACTACAAAGATTTTTCATTTATAAGCAAGAAGTCTATTGCTTACGAATGATCAACATACAAGCCAACCTAGGCTTGTTTCCAAGTAGCCTTTCAACTGCCTCTCCAAATAATTAGACCAAGTATTCTTTCAATTGCTTCTTCAAGCAAACTCCTAAGTATTCTTTACAACAAGTATCTTTAGGCTCAAAACTCTACGCAAAAGGTATTTTGAGAGGTGTGACTCTTATTATCTTATAGATGTATATACTTTTAGAGCTATTCTAAATTTCTAAGGTAGAGAGAGCTAGATTTTTACAAAAGAGAACTCATGAGGATATACATTAAAATCACACTTCTTTTTTCTTGACTCTTTAAGAATAGGGCATACATAGAACTTCTTGATGAGGATAGTTGTCAAGGATCTTTAGAATTCTTTCTCTTGTAAAATTTTCAAATGAAAGCCCTTGTGTTTGTAGAGACATTGAATCATTTAATGCTTGCATTAAATGCCTTTCACCAACTAGCCACTCTTAATATGATAAAATAATGTGTTTATCTCTACTTTGGATAAAGTAGTCATGCTATTATAACTTTGTTTTACATAAAAAGATATGTTGATTAAAGTTGTTGGAGAGTGTGACTTGATGTTATGGTCTTTTATCACTTGTAAATATGTCCTAAAAACTTTAATATTATTTTGTATAAAATAATTGAAATAAATATTTTTTTAATAAAACATTGCATTTTAGGCATACTATCGTTTGATACATAAAAAAATGAATTCTTGCACACAAATGATGCAAACATTATACATATAAGATCATCATCTAATGGATTAGTCGAAGACTAAAATTGTGTTGTATTGTTTTCAAGAGTTTCTTTTTCATACTTTGTAGATACGTGATTATCTTTGTTAGTTTGTTTTCAACTTCAAAACTCTTTCGATCAAGGGTTTAACAAGATGGAATCGAGTTTTGCAATTATGTGTTCCATGAAGCCCACTAGCATGCCTAAGTGTGTGGGGATGTGGGTGAAGGAAACATAAAATATGCAAGAATTGAGGTTGAATTGTGTGTGTGATTTTAAACACTTTTTAAAGATGAAGACAACAAATGATGTCCAAACAGATGGTCTAAAGGGTGCATAACTTAAAATAGAGATAAGGAAGAGAAAAAACACACAAAGGTTTATCTTGGTTCACTCTTCCACAAGAGCTATGTCTAGTCCTTCAACATTAATGATTTTTCTACTAAGTTAAACAAGAATTTATAATCAAGTATTCTCAAAATCTCTTCAAGTTATACAACACTTGTAATCACGTTAATTACAAGCAATCAAAGTATTCTTTATCATTTAGCCTCTTTAAGTTGTCACGAAAACAAAGAGATATACAAAAGATAACTGACTATATGAGCATATAAGAGTTTCAAACAGAGCTTAACTTTGCTTAGCAAAACAAATACAAAAGTAAGATAAGAGCTTTTTCACTTAGAAAAACTTTTACAAGAATTTTCTAAAATATTGTCCAAATACATATGAACTTGCTTTTCGTTTTTCAGATAGGATTCTCGAATGAGCTTTTTCTTATGTTCTATGATGCTTTTTCTTGTAACTTCTTCTTTTCAAAGAGATATATAGACATGAAGAAGAAAATTGTTGTTCTGCATGAGGAAAGAAGAGTATCTTTTCATTAGATGCTAAAGATAAAATTTTGTAAAGTTGTACCAAAGTTTGTCTTCTTTTGAGGATAGAAAAAAGGTACAACAAAAAACTATTATTTTTCTTTTCTTAAACGTGCTTCCTTTGATTGATACACTAGAGTTCATTATGCTTATTCCTTTATTTATAGAAACTTGATCAAAACACTCTTATATCAAGGTTGACTTGTTTCTTCAGAGCTTGATAAAGAAATTTTTTCCTATGAAAAATATAGCACAATAGTAGCATAACATATAGATAGAATTGAACATTTAAATATTCCTAAGGACAGTGATAAGAGAAATACAAGATATTAGATATGCATAAGTTAAAAGATAAGTTTCAAGATAATATAGACACTGAAAATGAAATATCCCTTTTATCTGTATTTGACAAAGTCGTACTTTGGATGAAGTCCTTCTATTGGATAGTGAGCTTGTTTTGACAATGTTGGCTAACTTGATCTAAAATAGGTTCTTTATATGGATGCATACTCTTATCTTTTATGTTATGATGACTTATTGTACTCCTAAAATATTGAGTACCTGCATAAGCCATTAGTCATCACTCTTTAATCACAATGTTTGTTATTATCAAAACATATGAGTCTTTTGAACATATTAAAAATGCTCTAACAATCTTCCTTTTTTTTATGGATGAAAAAATTATGATAAAAGATAGATAGAGAGATATAACAAGAATATCAAAGTAAACAAGAAGCTTGTATATATGTGTGTGTGGGGGGGGGTGTAGAAAGAGATATTGAAAACCCTTTAGAGGATTTTACCTATGACGTCCCTTCAAAAGCTAGAGCTAGTGTGTTCCACATCTCTTTTGAAGATTTGTAGCTATGAACTTTTTCATATTCTACTTCTGTCAAAGCACACATTAAAAAAATTTCTAGATTTAGAGTTTAAGTGATACCTTGTTTTCTTATCTTCATTACATGATGATATAGGGACTTCTGTTCCATCTTCATTGGTTGGAATTTAACTTACACTTTCTACTACATCCCACATGTTAAGATGACAAGTATAAAAAAATGCAATCATTCTTTTTTTCTAGTAGTCATAGTTCTATCCCTTGAACAAAGGAGTTCTTTGTTTATATGTTGGATAAAGCATCTTACCACAGAGAAGATGTTGATAGATCAATTGAGTAAAAGATTAGTTGAAGAAACAAGAACACAAAAGAAGGAGGGTTGAATTGTGTGTGTGGTTTTTATAAAACTTTCCAATATATATATATAAGTTTTCAAGTATTGTCCAAACAGATTGTCCAAAGATGCGCAGAACAAAAATAGAGAGAAGGGAAAAGAGAAAACAACACAAAGATTTTTATCTTGCTTCACTTTTCTATAAGAGTTACGTCTAGTCCTTTCAATATAAAATATTTTTTTCCACTAAGTCAAACTAACTTACAAACCAAATATTCTCAAACCTCTACAAGTTATGCAACACTTGTAATCCACTTGATTACAAGTAACACAAAGTATTCTTTAACATTTAGCTTTTTCAAGCTATCACTAAAACAAAAATGTTTTATAAAAGATAACTCACTAAGTGAGCATATAGTAGTTACAAATAAAAGCTCAACTTTGCTTAGCAAAGCAAATACAGATATAAAAATCAAGCTTTTTTTTTTACTAAAAAAAGCTTTCACAAAAACTTTTCTAAGATTGTTGTCCAAAGAGCATTGAAAGTTTTTGTGAGCTTTTGCACTTTATCTTGTTTTCTATTCGTGTTCTATTCGTATTCTATATTGCTTCTCTTTTGATTTTTCTTCAACTTCTTCATTTGAAGGTAATATATAGATGTGAGGAAGAAAGATGTTGGTTTGTATGGAGAGAGATATCTTTTGCATTAAATGACAAAGATATGATTTTTGCAAAATTGTGGTAGAGATTTGTCTTCTTCCAAGGATAGAGAAAATGTATGCTAGAGAAAGCTACTTTTCTCTTTCCTTAACCATGCTACCTTTGTTTGATATGAAATGTTCGTTCAGTTTGTTTCCTTGTTTATAAAAGCTTGATCAAAACTCTCTTTTATCATGGTTGACTTGTTTTTTTTAAAGTTTAAAAAAGAAACTCTTTGCTGCTTTGAAAAACAAAGCATAACACGTATATAGAAAATAAACGTTATATGAAGCTTGAATAAAGATACGAAGAAGTGAGAGTGTGTAAGTTATATAATGAGTTACGAGATGTGATAAACATATAAAACAACAAAAAAATGTTACGTTTAAGAAACTAAGTCCTTTATTGGATAGAGTTCCACTATTGGATGGAGTCTTCTATGAATGATGAAATCATTTGGACGTGGATTGATAAGCTTATAAAAGAACAAGTTATTTTCATATGGACACAATCCATACTTCCGTACTATAATGAATTTGTTGTACTCTTGAAAACCAAGTACTAAAATAAAGGTTAGTCATCACTATTTAGTCATAATGTTTATTATCATCAAAATTATTTTGGACGCATATAAAATATGTTCCAACATTAATGTTATAGTCTTATAGAAGCATGTAACTTATATGGATTTAATTAAGACTTTTGATGTATTGGTTTAGTAGAAGTTTTAAATTAGCCAAGTTAAGACTTATCAAATCACAATTTATGTATGACAAATTTGTTAACTTTTATAATAAATATTTTAAAAATTATAATAATAATAATTTATTATTAGATAATAATATAAAAGTACTTTATAAGATTGACGTATGACTATTAAACAGATGACCGTTAAACTCAATTATAATTATAACAATGAATAGAGATTACAGGTAAAAACATGAACATATCTGTTTTCTGGTAAGGTAGGGCTCATTCTCGACTTGTCCTATAATATACAGTAAGTATGCACAACCAGCATGTGTGGGTACTATTCAAAGTACGCATAAGTTCATTCAAATATAGCTACTTCAGTTTTGGTTCATCCACATGAAAATTTAAATTATAATTAAAAATGAACATCGCATCTAAAGGGCCACTTTGAAAATACAACTGAAAATTTTATTTTTGATTCTATCAAAAAGCAAGTAAATGGATCTAGAGCTCTAATTTTTTTTGTTATAACATATTATATTTTATCTTAAAATCAATTAACATTATGTGAGATTTTTTCAATATCTCTTTCTACCTATGTTTTGAGGTGATATCAATTAGAATAGGCTATATAAGAAATGGGCTATAGGCTCTCATACATGATTAGATTAAATCTTAATAGTTAAAATCAATTGACATCAATGTTTGGAAGACTTAAAATTTGTCGATTTTAACTGTTTTTTTTAAAGAAAGATAAAAAATAGTTTTATTTTATTTTTATCAAATTTCATCATGTTGGAGACATCAGTTGAATTTTGATAATTTTTTTTTTTAAAAAAAGAGTTGATTTTAGGCATTGCAAGAATAGAAGTTTATGATTTTTCCCCAACAGTTTTTTCCCTAAAAAATGTTGCCGCCAAAATTTTCAACAACTTTTTCCTCCTTAAGTTTCATACATACTCTTTTTGTAATTTATTATGTAAAAAGTAAAAACTGATTTTTTTATTGTATTTAAATGAAATTAATTATCTTAAAATTAATTTTCAGCTAAACCTATTCTAAAAAAGAAAATACTCTGATTATAATCAATTAAGGGAGGTAAATTTGGAACTTTTCAATATAACAAATAAGAAGTTGAAATTATTATATTATAATTGTAATTTAAATTCAAATTCTATTTTTGAATATTTTATTAAGAACATTTAAATTAATAAATATATATAGGTTTAAATTACTAGATAAATTATTTTCAATTCAGCTGCTTTCGTCTTCGTGTTATCTCTCCATGGTTGTAAGAATGTGTTTGTGGTCGTGATGGAAGCCAAAAAAATGCTGGAGTGATTGAAAAAACATTAACGATAATCATAAAATGCTAATAAGGACAGTGATCAGATGATGTTTGCGACCAGGGTGACACATGACCAGCAACATAGTTGTTTGAGTATATCTTCAACAATAGTTGGGCTACAGCATGCCACAGAGATAATAAATATAAAATATTATTTTAATTTTCAAAATTAGAACGTTTTCTCTTAGGAAGTAAATTAAAAATCAAAATATTATAAAATAGTTAATTTTATGTAATTTCACTCAATTGCGATTTTAATTTTAATATACAAATCAAACAAAAACTATATATAATTGGAGTTGGGATTAATTCCAATCCCAAAGTTAATTCCAGGGCCAATTTCTGTACATGAACTGGAACGTAGTTTAAGTTTACTAATTTTCACGTAAAATGAACATAGTCAAAATTTCAAAATTATATTCATCAAAATCATAAATAGATAAGGTATGCACGTGCATGGTCAAAATTTCAAAATTTACTTGCATAGTACGCATTTGTGATCAATTTATACTATTCTAAATTTGATTGTTGTACGATCAGTTCAGAAGACAAGTTGGCAGCTACCAAAACCAATGAGTGTAAATAATTGAGAAATTGTGATTGTAAGGAAATATTAGTGAATGATATAAATGTGAGTACAATGAAAGGGAAAATTTAGTGAGGATTAGATGGACCCACGCATGCATGCATGATACACCAAAAGGCAGAAAAGTACTTTGTGAGTCTTTATGATGTGTGGGTTCAACCACACGGCCACTTGACACCACTGTCAATTTTCTTTCGTTCCTAATTTCCTTGGATTGACAACCATTCATAGACGCAATAGCTAGCTGTAGCTACTACGCTTAAGCACTGGACATGTTTGTGTCTCTAGTGCAACTTAATTAATGCACACAATTTATATATAATTCATTAAGTTATTTTTCAAATAAAATCAAATTTTTGGCTTTAATAGTTCATGTAATAAAAATGAGGTAAAACCTAAACCCCTAAACCTCTTAATGTTTGGATGATTAACACATAAGGTGAATGAGGTGAGGTAACATCTTTTATCCAATAAATGATTTTTTTTTTAAACTTGATGGATTTAAGATTATATCCTTAAATACATAATTATACCCTTATAATTGTAATAACTTTGTACAATAATTTATATTATTATTTGCATCTTGGGTTGATTATGAGTGCTATAGAAAGAGAGTCTTAAGTCTTTCTTAAAAGGTAGTTGAAACTTTCACACTCATGTAGTTAGATACATCAAGTGCATTTTTATAGCACCACCCCTATCAAAAGTTATGTAGCTATTAAGAGCTCATGACTTAACCTCACTTCAAGTACTATCACACATTATAGGGATGAGTAGTGTAGTACAAAGGAGTGTTCGCTATGACTTTGTTTAACCACTAATTGGGTGTCCATCATGCTTCCCCCACTTAAGGCTTTAAGCGCATCTCCCTTGACGTATCCAAGATAATTTTCTTTAGTAGTCCTTTTGTAAAAGGATCTACATAATTTTTTTCACTTTTCACATATTCAAATGAGATGTCTCCATTTTGATTTAAATGTTTGATAATACTATGTCTTAAATGTATGTGTCTTCTCTCACAATGGAGAGATATAAAAGGTGTAAGTCTCTCTCACAATGGTATATTAGTCATTAAGCCTCTTAATCATTATGCTTCTTAACCTGCAAGATTAAGAGCTATAAATTTTGATTTCATTGTGGACCTTGCTATACATTTTTGCTTTATTAATTTCTAAGAAACAGGACCACCTCATAGAGTAAACACATACCTGCTAGTAAAACTTATCTCATCATTGTTTGAGACCCAATTCATATAAAAAAAAATTCTTCTAAGATAGTTGGAAAGTTAGCAAAATGTAAACTCCAATTCACAGTACCCTTTAGATATTTTAAAAGGTGTAAAAGGAATTCTAATGTTTGTTGTTAGGATTATGAGTATATCGTCTCAACCTACTTATAACATATGCAATATCTTGTCTAGTATAATTTACAAGATGCATGACACTACAAATTATCTTTGCACATTATGATTGAGAAATACTAGTTCCACCATTTTTCTTAAGATGAATACTAGAACCATATGGTGTTCTACCATGCATAACATCAAAACTATTAAATTTTCTTAGAAGTTTTTCAACATAATAAGCTTGACTTAGTGAGAAACCGTTTCTAGTTTTTTGTATTTTAATATCAAAAATCACATTAACTTCTCCCAAATTCTCATCCACATATAAACATATAATAACACAATTTGAATCTATCCTTTTTACATATACACAAGAATTAGAAGTCTATACTGCAAACTCTTAATTCACCAATGTGTTATTAAATTTTCCATACCATCGCTTAGGAGCTTGTTTTAAACCATATAAATATTTCCTAAGCTTATGTATCTTGTGTTATTGTCTTGATACAATGAAGCGTTGTAGTTGATTCATGTAAATTTCTTTTTTTAAACTTCCACTTAGGAAAATATTTTTTGCATCCATTTGGTGTATAATCAAGTTATTAATTGCTGCCAAAGCTATTAAAGCACGCACAATATGAATTTTGGTTACTAGTGAATAAGTATAAAAAAACCTATTTTTTTTTCTTGAGTAAAACCTTTAATCACCAATCTAGCCTTGAATTTTTTCATTAACCCATCATGCCTACATTTTCTTTTAAAAATCCACTTACTATCTATGATTTTACTACCTTTAGGCAAATCTACTAGATCTCAAGAGTGATTACTTGTTATGGAATCTAGTTCACTATTCATAGTTTCTTTCCAAAAAAATAAAAATAAAAATAAATAAAATTTGTTGATTTTATTGCTTCATCATAAGTTTTTTTGATCTTCTAACATATAAGCATAATTTATTTATTTATTTTATCAATATCTTTTATCTCTACTAAAAGTATGTTATAAAATTTGGACAAATTTTTTTTCCTATTCTAATCCTTTTACTTCTTGGTTAACAAAATTTCAACATTTTACCCATATTTAAGAATAAAAAAAATAAAAACAAATTAGTAACACCAATCATAGAATTCATTTTTTTCATAAGAAAAAAACATGTTAAAAAAATTATTAGTCTTTATCAATATTATATAGTCTTATGGTTGTTTGTTAAAGGAAGATAAAGGAATGTAGAATGAAAACAAAATGAAAATGATAAAAGGAAGATTCAAGAAAATGAAAATGAGAGATGAATAATAAAAGAAATATTAAAATTATACTTATATAAGAAAAATATTGAGATGTATGTCAATTTAATTATCTTAAAACTAGCAAATGGAAGATTGAAAATTATAACGAGAACAAAAATATAAGTGCTTTCTTAAAATTAGAAATTAAATTTTAATAAATTTTTTATTAATTGTATAAAGAATTAATATAAAAATGACTTTCTAGATTAATTCTTAGCATAATCATCTTTAAAAAAAATCTTTTTAGAAAATTCAAATGTTGAAAAATACGTCAATATTCTATTTTGGTTGTATGAAAAACTAATCTACAAAATATTTTTTAAATTAAATTTTTGTACAACTAATCTATAAAGTCTTGCAAAAGTGTGCACATTCTAAATTAGTTAATCAAGAATAATTTAAGAAGTATATTCAACGGCAATTCATGATGCAAGCAATTTTGAAAGTATTTTTCATATTGATTCTAAGACAATAGATGGAGAATGTTTATCACAGTATTGTTGAAAGCATTTTTCATATTGATTCTAAGACAATAGAGAATGTTTAGCACAATATTACAAAAATGTCGCTTATTTTACATACTACGTCAAATTTTAGAAATTGTTATAAATTTTTACGTTAATTTTTTTTTTACCGGTGAATATTAATTAACTTAGTCCTCCTTTTTTTTTATTCTATTATATTCTAAATCAAACCCCAAATACCTATAGAAATGAAAATTTAATAAGATATCAGCATGCAGTATAAGTTGTTCAATTTTAAAATAGTCTTTAAATATTGATGGTAAATGTATGTACATCATGAGAGGATTTATAAATGCAGATGAACTTTGATTATATTTAAAAATATTTAAGAGAAGATTAACTTAATTGATAATTTTTTTATTAGTAATAAAAGTTATAAATTTAGTTATAAAGTATTTGTATTTTTAAAATTTTTAAAATCATTTTATTTAATAGAATATTCTTTTAACGATAATTTATAAATATTTTACTGCATCTCACGTTGATTAAAAAAATAAGTATTGATTATATAAATTAAGAATTCTTTAATTACATAATCAATTAAAATATTAATTTGATTTAGTATGAAAGTTTAAAAATATGTATTACCAAATTATAGAGACATATAATTTTATAAGAATGAAAATACTTTTAATATGTTTTTTAGTTTATTTAAAAATTAATGTTGTTTGTTTTAAAATCTAATATTTACTTAAATTTAATTATTCCAGTATATGTTATAAGTAGCACCAAAATCAATCAATGCAAATGTCTTTTCTATTGAAATTTCCTTTTATCATGACTCCATTAGTTGTGTCGGGCAATCAACAATCCACATGGCCAAATTCTATGTTTGAGATATTTTGTTAGAATCCTATGAAAGACGACATGTTAATTGACAAAAAGCAAATGAACCACTTCTATGTTAAAATTTGAAATTTTTATCTCATTCACCAATATGAAGATATATATGTACTCGAGACAGAAGGTACCAAAACATATATTAGTGGACATTAGACTTATTAATACAATTATCGTATTCTAATATAAAAACTTTATTTGTTGATTTATCATTGTGAATTATATTGCGAGAGAGATACATAGTTGACTGTGGCACCAAATTTTTTTCTTCAAAACATGTAAGTTCTTCTTCTCTTGTAAACATGAATTAATCTCGAATGGTTGAGTTGTAACCAATTAACTCCTGACTATCCTTTAATTTTAATTTACTTTCACTATAATATAATATATATGTCATTTAACAACATTAAAAAATATGAGAAAAATATAAAAAATATTATATTCGAATTATATTACAAAATATTATTAATAATATTTTTATTTAATAAATATATATTATTAAAAGATAAGAGAAAGTTACTTAAAAAAAATTAGTAACATCTTATATAAATATTACTAAAAATAATAAATATTGTAGTGGTTAATTTAGAAATGCACATATTTTATAATTCAGGTCCAGTAAAGTATAATATATATATATATATATATATATATATATATATATATATATATATACTTTTAAAATCATTAAATAACGAAGTGTATCTTAGTAGAAAAATATCACTAAGTGTATATATGAATAATATTAAATTAACTCTATCATCAAATCAAACAAAATGCACGATGTTTATAGTTTTTATTAGGTTAATTTATGGATAAAATGCATTTCAAAATTAAGAAATTCCAGTAAGTAGTGGGTATTAATAATATTTTATAATTTAAACTAAATTATTATTATATAAGTAAACTACCATTTTAATTTCAAAATTAGAAAAATATCGAGATTATTTTAATAATGTTTGAAATTAGAAAATATCAAATAAATCATTGTAATTAAAATTATTGTGAATTAAGTTTCTAATATATACAATTTATTATTATTATTAGTTTCTAAATTTTATAATTTATTATCATTACCATCTATAACGGAATTAACGACATGAATTAATGTGACTAACAGATTTTAATTTCAAAGATTTATTTAATATGTTTTTTTAGAGATTAAAGTAATTTCATTATACAATTTTAGAGGACTAAAGGGTAGTTTAGGCTTTATAAATTTATCCAAAACATGGAACCGAATATCAACAAAATAATTGCTGGTGATTTAAAGTCAAACCGATAAAAATAAATTATTCAGCTGTTTGAAAGTACATCCATATATTCCTTATTCATAAATTTGCTTAAAGAAATTAGTAGGCAAATTTGCAGTTTGTTATATTCATGGAGTGCCTTAGAGAATATTATATACCCACGATTCTGGAACCTGACTACCTACTTACGAGTTAAAACTTTTACTAAATCAGAGTCCTAGGATGCTGTTGTGTTGGAAGAGAGAGAAAATATGGCATTTGGTGAGTAACAGCTGGAATTGCTGGTGAGTTTTTAAATATAAAAAGCTAGCATTAACGAACTTGAGCTTAACAAAATTATGGAAAGTAGAAGGAATTGAAACTCTTCCCAAAAAGAAGATAAGTGTGGGAATTTGTTAAGCAAAAAAGCCAACATTGATGAGCATATTTAGCTGGCATAGTACGTAGCAGTGCCTCAAGAGAATCAAACTCCTTCTAAGCAAGGTACTATGAGATGGTAGGTACAAATACTTTTTTTTTAGTTTACCTAATTTTTTCATGTACAGCGTACTAAAATATATGAGACAGTGGTTAAAAAAAATATTGACTAAAATAGTATTTTGATTCCAGTATTTATTTATTTGTTTTAATTTGATTTTTTATTAAAAATTTTAATTTAATTTTTAATTTTAAAAATATTATAATATTCTTTTTTTTTGTTTAAATTGTTAATTTTATAAACATGATGTTTTCTCTTCTATTGATGGATTAGATATGTTTCTTGGAACTCACCTACACTGCGAACTTTCGAACTTTCTCCTCACCAGCACTTCCTTTTCCACCATCCATACAATATAACACTTCGAAATTGTTTTTGATCACCTAATTTGTGTTTCGAATTTCAATCTGGATCTTTGTCCTCACTCTTTTTTTCTTTACCTAAAAGCCTATCAAATACAATACGCATTTATATGTTTTTATCCACAAATCTGCATTGTGGTAAATCTCAAAAGTTCGAATCAGGACAATAATAATAGAATTAAACCCAAAGTTATAAGATGACAAATCACCACGAGAATCGACTCTTACACCCAAAGAATGCATATTGTTTTCAATTTAAATTTGAAATACGAATTAAATCCTCGAAAATCACGTTGAGAAACTGCGTTTTGCGGGTGGTGAACGAGAAAGCACAACTTTACCTAATAAACCATTTGGACGAAGTTGGTAACGTTATATTTTTTTATTGAATGATCAAATTTAAATTTTTAATAAAAGAGAAAACAAATTAAAACAAATAAATAAAGAGATCAATATAGTAATTTTAAAAAAACTATTTATTAATTTAATCGATGATGTAATAGTATGATTAAGTAAAAAAAAAAAGAGTAGTGTTTCAATTACTTAATTATAAAAGTAAGGTGACACACGTGAAAACGGACCCTATCCATAATTAATGAGCTTTCCGTTGGCTTCTTGGTCATAAATGATTTGGTTCAATTAATTAATAAATTGGTATGTGCTTCTTGTTTGGATAAAGTCCAACCTAGTTTCACATACAGCCTGTAAGAAACCTTCCTACCATACAAACTGTCACCATTCTTTATTTATTTTTTACTTAAAGATTGATGTACCATACCACTACAACTAAAATTATCAAAATAGAAGATACCTAAGCTACCCAGATAGATAGGTTATTCTCCAATAAAGTTATAGATTTAACTAATTAAGTTTTAACACATATTATGCTCCACTTATCCATATATGATACTTTCATTTCTTACTTTCTATCATATATAGCTTTACGTTCCTTTTTCTCTTTACAATTTGACTTAGAATACCAGTTGAGCTGTGAGACTGAGGGTGAAAATAAAATAAGTAACGTTATATCTTTCTACTTATATATATCTTTTTATTATTTTATAAAATATATTTAATATTTTAAAAACATAAAAATTTCTTATTCTAATAAATCCAATAAATAAGAAGATTTAATAAAAGTATATTGTAAGAAAATTTAAAATTATTTAAATAAGTAATTGTGAGGGGAAGAGATGAGAAAATTGAGAAATGAATTAATTAACTATTTGACATCCACTTGTTTCTATGGGCCAAACAAAATACCTCAGCTGTTCCCTTTCTTGAAGCATGTTTTAAACAGGAAACATTAATTGGGACCCTAAATATTATAAACCGTTAGTTACAGACACAACATTGTAAAAAATAAAAATTTTATTTTCATATAATTAAACTTTATAATAAGCAATATATAAATTATATTATAATTAAATGTATAATAGATAAACATATCTAAATGTATAAATTATGATTTATAGTTAACAATTTACATTGTATTATAAGGTTTAAACTATTGATAATTTAAAAAATAATTATTGAAATTTAATTTATAAATATAAAAATAGGTAAATTAAAATAAATAAACAGTCAAGAAGATCAAATATAAAAAATAATAGTTTTTTCTTTAATTGGTCCCGTTAAAAATTCCAATTGACCAATTCATAGATTATATCACTACAATAATTTTTTGATTTTGTTACTAATTTTAACTACCATTTAAATTAGTAGTTAAATCCTAACTAATTAACTATTAATTAACTAGAATATTATTTTTCTAGCTAAAGTTAAGTTATATTCATTTATACTTCTTAGTACTACAAATTAGCTAGAAAATAACTACAAATTTTAAAAATTTACTATAAATTAACTAAAATTATTTTCTTAGCTAATTTACTACTTATTTCATGCTACCAATCAATATTATAGTAATTTTGTAACTATTATTTTTAATAGAAATTAGCTACAAAATAACTAATGATTTTAAAATTAGTCACAAAATTATTTTGTAGCAAATTTTAAATTTTATAGTAATGTATTAATTTAAAGAAGTCTTAAACTTAATTAAGTCATATATATATATATATATATATATATATTTAGTTTTTAATCTTGAAAATAGGACAATTTTTTCATATACTTTTCTTTTTTACTTATGTGTCTTTCATATTTCGTGATACATATAACCAAATTAACATTATATTCTTTAATTAATTAATTTTAAACCAATATTCATTTTTCTTCGATCAACAATAAATGTGATGGAATATTAATAAATCACCATTAAATAAAATTTTAAACTAAGATTTTCTAAAATTAGAAGTTTCAAATGAATGCATATTTATATTTTAGTTTATCTTTATATTAATATTTGTATAAAATAATTTATATTCTAGTGATTATAGAAAAAAATGATTGGTGCACAAGGAAAAAAAATCTCATTCCTTCCCATAGAACATTGGAAATAACCTGTAATGGAATTAATATTTAAAGAAAAAACAGTTACACAATAGAAACAGTAACATGTAAATTAAACCAGAGAATTAACAGCCACACTCATTTGAACATGTTAGAAATAACATCCTACGGTGTGAGACTAGTCACTGCACACATTTATATATTTATTATACACATTGTAAAGTATTAATTATAAGAGGAATTATTTCTTAAATTAGAGTCACTCAGTACTAATCACATGAGTCAGTAACAACTAATTCTACTCATTATACTATGCATATGTTTAATTCTAACATTTAAGTCTAAGTGCTTGTAAGGGTGTTATCTAGTTAGCACAACTAATAATTGGTGTTTTTTTAAGGGGAAATGACAAAAACAAAAGTTATATATAATCTTAGTTGAAAGCATATTTAAAAGTTTACTTTTGTATTAAGACTTATTAAATAAGTTAACAACTAATGGAGATAAACTTCAATGAACTTAAGCTTTTAAATGAACTAATAAATATATAGTTTCAAACTATTGTATCAAAATTTTACATTGATAATAACTTATTTATATTATTATAGGCTAACCTATTATGCATGCCCAATAGTCGCATAGCCCTTACTATCCCTAAATATAAGGTATTCTTACTAGAACAATTATGTAGATTGTTAGGTGAAGGTCAAGAACAAAAACAAAGGGATAGGAATGTAGAACAGATGAGACACAGTATTAACTAACATCAACATTATTAACTAACAGAGCATATGCTGTAGTTTCCTCCCATACGGATAAGCCAAGCCAAAACGTTAAATTAGTATAAAAAAGAAAAACACTTCTCATGACATAAAGTATTTCTAATAATAATGACAGTGGGCAAAGTAATCTTCTTCATTTGTGTGTGTCATGTTTATAAATTTTTAATTTGGCATCTTTTCCTTTTGGAAAATAGGATTTATTTTCAGATATTAATAATAGATGAAAACAAGTCAAAGGTGGGGGAGGAGAAGTTAGACCCCTTTAATAACATTATAGTAAATATTGTGAGATGTCTTGTTCTTGGTCGGATTTGTCAGCCTGATGTCACTTGTCAACATTTATCGTTTACTAATTAATTATAATTTGGTTCAACAGAAAATATAATTAAACCTTTGATTAAGAAATTAAGCTAGCAGGGTGCATTTGTTGTTCACATCTCTATTCCTGACTTGCATCCATTTTATCACAAAAAACTTGAGATGTTTTGGGCAAACATACACAGATTTTTTTTTATTATTTATTTTTTATAAACTCCTAGTTCCCCTCATGTATTGTATATTTGTTTCATGATACTAAAACGAACATACTTTTTGAGGATGCATTTGTTAATTTTCTGGTCTATGCAAAACCGTCCCGTTTAAGGTTAAGAGGAATATTAATCATACTATTTCTAACCCACTCTTTATAAAAACAATTTATTATTAATCGAAATTTGTTAAAAATTATAAATTTTCATGACCATATTGATGGATAATATTATTAAGTATGTCCTAATTGATACGATTTTAAAATAGATTGTTTTGAAAATAGATAAAAGGAGGAATTTGACCAAAACAGCGACCTATCGGTTGAACCAACATTATAAAAGTTCTTATCCTAAGAACAAAGGAAAAGTTCTCGCAATAGAGAAAATACAAATTTTATTAAACCTCAAAATTCTGTCATTTTTGTTCCTTATAATAGTTTATTTATAAGGTTAGTTAGACAATTATGAAGTTAATGTCTATTAATATTTTAATTTGCATAAAATCTCATTAAGTAAATGTTCATTAATATTTTAATTGACATATAATCTCATCCGTTATAACCCTCACTAACCTTTTATTTCCCATCACATATGACCTTATTTTTACACCACCTATCAAACTTTCCCTTTCTACTAGCTATCAAAATGATTTATGCGAAAACACAAAAACACATGTAAATGGATTCTAATTAATTACTTAACCCAAATTACATGACAATGATTCTAGACTTTATATGTGTTCTTGAATATGAGTTCCAATCATTATCAACTTGTAATAAAATGACTCATTTTTTGTGTAACCTCGGATTGACTTTAGTCTAAACATTCCTTAATTTCTAAACTTAGACATGACAAAGATTACTTCCTCATTTTTGTTTTGGACTTAGTCATGAGACCTCTAGTGTTATGCAAAGGGTCTTTGACTTGTTAGTTGGATCTCTATCACTAATCCTATGTTTGTTTATGTGTAAATAGAGAGAAAGAAAAAATATAAATGTGATGAAAATAATAAATTTCTAATATTTATTTAAGATGAGAAGTAGAAAAAAAAATTGTTTTAGGTCCCTAAAGTGTCATGAAAGAAGGAGAAATGCGTATTGAATTTATTTTTGTTTTAATTCTTTTTTAAAATCAAACAATTTTTCATAACATAAAAATAATAAATAACTTTATGTTAAGAAAAAACAATATATCAAAAAGTTTAATTTTTTTAGTTAAATTTAATGTTTTTAATTAGTATAATTTTTATAATATTTATCTGTTTATTGCTACACAGTCTTTCATTTAAACAACTTATTTTTTTCATTTTATTTCTCTTTTAATTTTATCTTTTCCATATATATTTTTTCTATTTCCCATGTAATTGAATGACAAGAAATAAGAAAATGTTGTGTTGGTGAGTTAGTTGGTCTTGAGCTGTGTTGAACCAAATAAAGCAATAAGAAAAAATGATTGGATTTTGCAGTATTTTATGGATGAATGACAGCTAAAGAAACAGTGAGTCATGAAAGAAGCTAAGCTTGTGGTCAGCACCGACAAGGGAATCAACAACAGTGACTGAGGAACTGTTCAGAGAAGGCTTCACTTTTCCCATTTCAGAATAAAGATTCAAATTCAAATTCATATTCAAATTCAAATTCAAAGGACCACCTAAGTGAATTACTAGTGATTAATTTTGGTTGGGACGGTGGTCAAATAAATAGTCAACATAGTTGGCTGTGGAATATCAAGTTTTTGAATTTTCAACTGATCACGGTCCACGGTTGTTGAAGCAAATGAAGAAAATAGACTTACAAGTCAATATAACTACAAAATTTATATATTTCTTCTTTCTTTTCCTATAAAAAAGTGTAAAATAAAAATGAGACATGGAAGTAATATTTTTCATTTTTGATGCATGTCAACGTTATCAAATAGAGTTGCATTACTTTTTTATACACTTTTTACAATATTTTTTTTTTATCTCTTTTCATTATTCTTATTTTATTTTATTTTTTTCGTTTCTCTTTTAATTATGAAAAAAATAAAAATTTATCGTACAAATAAAATTTTTCTATGGAAAAAGACAAACGAAAGTATTGAATGCAATGAGTTGTGCTTGTTTAAGTTGATGAAAAGTACACGAAGACGGAAAATATGAAAGGGATTGAAAGTGTAGAAGAAAATGTTTTTAATTTTAATATAAGTAGAATCTTGCTGTGCTACCTATGGTTATTCATCTTCATGAATCACAATTTATTATAAACTCAGCTAACTTGAATTATCACAAATATATTAAGTCTAAAACGAGTGAATTTATATTGTCTTCAAAATTTTATTCATGCGAGAGTTTTTAAGATATAACACTCATTCTTGATAATTAGATTAGCAAAAATGACAAGCTTTTAGTAAAAACCTAAGAACTCAATAGAAATATGGTATGGAAGAGACTTTCCTTATAAAGTCTAAATATGTATAAAGAAAATAAGTTATAAAAATTACTTTAGCCACTAAATTATGAATTGAGATAAAGTTGAATAAAAAATAATAAAATATCTAATTTGTGTTAGATCAATTATCTAATTAATCTATTTTATGAATTAATATTAATTAAATTATTAGAAATTATTTTTTAATATATTAATTATGGTCAAAAGTTATTATTAGGCTTATGATATTGACACCTCCTTTCTTAATAAATATACTTCTCTTTTTTTTATTACTAAACTATCCTTTATATAAAAAGTTATGAAACACATTTTTATACTCTATCTTTACATCTTTATATCTTATTTTTATATATTCATTTTTATTATTCTTTAAATCATATTTTTGCACCTTCCATTTTCATTGTTCTTTAAACCTCTCACATTTATTTTTTCTCATATCATTTTTGGTATTAAGGTATCGTTATTGTGATTTATGTTTTATATTTTTTATAGTTGTTGAACATGTATCAACATATACTAGTAATTTTCTTTGATATGGTAGTAACAATTGTCTATATCACTATTTTATTTGACGATGGAGGTATAACTTAATTTATATTTTTAAATTATACCAAAAAAGTATTTTTTAGAATAAAAATATACATTCCAAAAAGTACTTTTCAAAATGTATATTTTTGTTTCAAAAAATACTTCTTGAAATAGATATCAACATCTAGTTATAATTTTCTTCGACAAATAAGTGTTAAATATTTTTCAAGTATTATTTTTTTCAATGATGAACGTTGTATTTTAAGGAATAATCTAATTTCTATTTTTTTTTGTTTCTATTGAAAAATATTTTTTGGAACAAAAATATACACATTCTAGAAAGTATTTTCCAAAACAAGAAATACATATTCCAGAAAGTGCTTTCTGGAACTACATATATTTTTTTGTTTAAATATAGTTCTCAAAAATTTTTTTCAGAAAGGGTATTTTAGAAAATTTATAGAAAAAATTAGAAATATAGGTATATTTATTAAGAATGGGATGTGTATATAACATTTGCCCTCAAATGAGTTTTTGTTTCAAATAGGTCGTGATGGGTTGAGCTATTTAATTAATGTTCAATGATAGATCTTTGCCCTCATATGATGTGTTATTTAATTGTTGCCCCATTAGATGATTAATACATTTTCTCTTGTTGAGCCAATCATAATTAATGGTAGTCTTCTCTCAATCCTAGTTCTCCACATAGTTTACCTGGATATCATGAAGAATAAGAAAAAATAATTCCTTATATCAGGTGCACAAATTCTATCATCTTATTCCCTCTATACTATGTAATAATATACTATAATCTTGTATCTATTTTGATCCTTATATGTTTAGGGATTTTAAAATTTAGCAATTGGTATCAAATGTTAAATTTTTTATTAATACAAAATTGATGCGGAGTAGCTACCTTGATATGAAAGACCTTGATGATGTTTTTGTTATTTTATGCATCTAACTTATTGTGATATGTCATGTGACATCTTTAAACTATTTCAAAGACGATATATATTAAAAAGACCTTAAGCAGTTTAACATGCATTCTTGCTCCCTGTATTATGCATTTCTCTTAAAACAATAGAAAAATTCATTGTACTGAAAACACTTTATATGTTTGTTTAAGAGAAAATTCAAGAGTTATAATCTTACTATTAACTATTATACCATTAGAGTAATTTGAATTAGTTGACTCTAATGAAAATCGTATTCCTATTTTGGTATAAAGGATTAGTGAGAGTATGTGTTTTTGTTATGTCTCGAGACTTATTAAACTTATATTGTTATATATTTTTGTGTGCATTTTATGATCATATGACATACTTTAAAGGGACTTTGTTATTTAGTCTTGTACTATTGTATTGAAATATATAAATTTGTTTTATCTCACTAGGCATTTAAAGTCGATGTCAAAATTGTTTTGTTGGGTATTGCATGTTAATTCTTTTGGCATGCAATTACATATTGTGCTTCTCTTTTAACCAAAATTTCACATTTTGCTAGGTCATAAATTTATAAGTATTTTGCATGTATGATATCAATACACCTATCAAGTATGATTTTCTATTGTAAAAAATTATTTGCAAATTTTATGTTTAGGCAAATAATTATAAGTACTTGATCATTTTGACATTCTTGTGATTACATTAATTTAGAGAAATATTTTATTTAAATTAGGTGCCTATGTTGTCCAAGTATGAAATTCTTGAATTTCGTAATTGTTAATGGATTTGCATAGTCAATTATTTTGTAAAATTCATATTAATTGAATGTCAAATATTAAAAAGTAATTGTTGATTTAGCTCATATGAATTTATTCTCGTTGTTGGGTTATTATGAGAACTTAGATATGTGGATTATGTTTAGACTTTAATTATTTTCAGACTTAGATTGGGCATAATGTTAAATAAAACATGCAGGTAGAGTCATTGACCAAATACTTAACTATTGAAGTTTATCAAAATGTTGTTAAATTATATTATGTTTTTTTTTCTTATCCATCATATTCTTTATGTGAAGTATAAGCTTATTGGCATGTATGATATATGTCCTTATTAGAGATTTTCTTCATTGTTAAGGGTTTATATTTGTTTAAATTTTTTTTGTTGGTGTATGCTTTGACCATAATTATATTATAGTCTTAAATTTCTATACCCTTGTGATTGACTAATGTTATCCAAGTGGGAGATGGGAGATTAATTATTTAATTAATCTATTTTATGGATTAACATTAATCAAATTATTAGGAATTATTTTTTAATATATTAATTATGGTCAATAGTTATTATCATAAAACCTAATTAATTGATGGATGTTATATTGGACTATTTAATTAATGAAATTGTTGTCTTCACACTGAGTTACTTAATTGTTGTCTAGCTAATGGTGGTTCAGGTCTCATCCTAGTTCTCTACATGGTTTACTTATATATCATGAAGAATAAGATAAAATAATTCTTTAGACTATATATTTAATAAAAATATTATTTTCCATATAGACTATATATATCTTCTATCATTATGAATTTTGCTTGAGCCAAATATAAAAAAATTTAAAATTATAAAAAAATAATGCATAATTTATTTATATAAAAAATTTTAGAAAATATATTAAAATATAATGAACATTCAATATTTAAAATATTATTAACTTTAAAAATAAATTTAAAGTTAAAAGTAAAAATAAAATATATTATCTTTTAAAGAAAAGTGTATTAAGAGAATATTGAAACACTCTTAAAATAATATTTTCCAATTTATTAATATATAAAGTAGATTTAAAAAAATAGTTAAGTTGAAACTATAATTAGTTGAAATTAGAAAATAAGAAGAAATCTAACATCAAATGAATCCTAAAAAGACATAACTTGATAGGTGTTTAAAACATTTAAAAGTGTTTTAGTGAACCATATGTGTTCAAAACATTTAAAAATATCTTACTTTTTTAGTGCACTGGAACATGTCTTCTAGTCGAGGTTAAAGGGTTTGTTTCCAAGGTATTGTTCGCTTTAACGCTTGTGGGCCATCATGATTACCTTTAAAAGTTAAGAGAAGAAGGTGTTTATAAACTACCTTTAACTTTTAATTCTTAAGTGATGTGAGACTTTCTTGGTGTTAGAAGGAGAGTGTAAACCACTCTTAAGCTTTAACCTCAATTGGAAGGGCTTGTTTCGATATGTCCACTTAAATTTTTTACAATGAAACGCTTTAACAAGTTATAATTACAATTATTTTAAATTACACTCAACATGTAATTCACTAACATACTCATTCTAAAAATAAGTAGGTGCACATTAGTTAATCCTATATATATATATATATATATATAAAACATATCATATGAGAATGAATTTCTTATGTAAGAATAAGAATGATCAATTTTAACCATTAAATTCAAATAAAAGACTAAGATTAAAAGATCTATTTTAAGAATTTACTTAAGTAGTTATGGTTCCCAAACCATTATTACTATTATTGTGGTTGTTGTTACCCTAGCCTTCGTTGTCATCACCACCACCAATAATGACAATGATGATAGTAGTGGCAATAGAGAAGACAATAATGATAATGGTGACAGTGACAACAATGGTGGTAATGATAACGAAGTGGAGGTAATAATAAGGACACCAATGGTGGTGATTGTGGTGATGATGACAGTAACAATGGTGGCGATAACAATGACAATGGTGATGGTGGCGGCAACAATAATGGAGGCTAGCGTATAATAATAACAGCCATAGTAATGATGGTTGTAAGAACTATAACCACTTAAGTGAATCTTTTAAATAGGTATGTTAATTTTAGTTTTTTGTTTGAATTTAACAATTAAAATTGATCATTCTCATTCTCACTTAAGAAATTTATTCTCTTATATATAATGTACTCTCTTTTAAAGTTATTTTTTTGGGTAACTTGATCTTTCTCCTTTATTTATATATATATATATATATAAATTGGGAAGACATCAAATTACACCATCAATAAATTTAAAATAGTTAATTTTCATCATTATTATAACATGTACTTTATTTATAACTATTAAATTAAAAAAAATAAAAAATGAGGATGAAAATATCTCTTTTAAAATAATTCTCCAAGTAACTCAAGAGATAAAAAATGTAACTCAAAAAAGTTGCTCTCCATCTTATCATTAATTTCTTTTTAGTTTAATAGTTTTAACCACTCATATTTAACTATTGAATTAAAAAAATATAAAGTTGAAATGAAAAATAATTCCTTTAGAAAAATAATTATAACTAAAAGTTACTTTTAAAAAGTAATTCATCTTTAATCTTTAAATTAAAATAAAATGAAAGGAGATGAAAATATTTTTTTAAAATTATTATATTTTAAAAAAGTAATTCATTTTTTTTTAAATTAAAATAAAATGAAAGGTGAAAATGAAAAATATTTTTTTTAAAATTGTTGTTAAAGTAATTTGATTATGTCTCATTTATATATATATATATATATATATATATATATATATATATATATATATATATATATATAAATAATTATGTTAGAAGCGCCTAATAAGCCAATCACCAATAAAAGAGTGGCAACCTAGTCTATTTTGGACCTAAATTGGTTTTGTCTATTTATATTTAACACTTTATGCTTATAATTTTAAAATAGACTATTTAGCTACTAGAGCAGGTGCAGGGCGGATGAGGCTATATGTCTCGTCAGAACAAAGGGACCAATTTCATTTTCCATAGGACACATCCTCTTCCATCCTCCTCACTTCAAAATATAAATAATATATAAAAGGCTTCGACCTAGGCTGAACTTTTTTTTATCAAATTAAAATTTTATAATAATTATACAATTCATTAATTATAACCTAAATACAATAATTTTATGTTAATATTGACATATTTTTTAAAATTTAATAATCATGTACAGTTTTATACTTTTATCCAATTATATTAGTAGTTGATATGACTTTAAGATAGTTATCATAAAAATAAACAAATTTATCATAAATGAATGTTTGTAATTGAATAACTATATAAAACTACTTTATTATGCCTATATATAACTTATTTTCATTTTTATAACTCAGCCCAATTTTGTTTAAACCTAAAAAACATAGATTTATTAGTATATTTAAAAATCTTCCTACAATGTAACTATGCAAGTCTATGCCTACTAAAAAAAACTCTACTAAAAAAACTCTATATATTTAGAAGAACTATTTTCACCCGCAATTCGATTTCACTATTATTTATTTAGAAACGACTTTCTTCTTAATAATTTGAAAATATTAAAATGATTTCAATATCATTTAAATATAACATTTTTATTATAAATGTATATAAAAGATTAAAGTAAAAGAAAAAGAAAGTAAGAGACAATATCTTTACAAAAGACTGGTATAATTGAAGTCTTCAACTTGAAGAAAATTATCCAAAATCTCTGTCTTTAAGAAGAATATCTTTGAAATTTTATCAAATTATTCCTAAAATAATAATAATATAATATTTTAACATAATTCCATTCGAATTCTAGATGGCTACATCCAAGGGGTTTTTGCTTTTTTGAAAAGTGTTGGTATTAGTTGAAGAATTTTAAACCATGATACAACTAATAGATAATTATATCTCTTAAGTATATTGATAGAGGTTAAATTCTTGACTACATGTAAAAAAATAAAAAACATTTTTGTTAAAAGAAGCCATCCTCACTTGAATAATTTCTACACTTCAAAAACTTTTAGTTAAAGGATATTTTTGGTGTAAACTAAAAAATAAAAGTGAAAATGATTATAATTGGGCCCATGACAGTTTGGGCAAGCCCATCTATTCATCTTTCAATTGTTAATAATATAATGTTATTTCTTCGGCCGTGCATAGTTAGAAGCTTTTATTCTTTTCACCAAAAAACCAAAAAATGAAATGAGTATTTTTTTTTCCTTTGCTCATTTTCTGTTGCCAATTGTGAAGACTTTGACACAGCTTTACCTTGTGCTCGAATAGAGAATCATAAAGAGAGTAATTGATTTCTTTTATGAATTTTTGAAATGCTTTTGTAGTTAAATATATTGTTTGGTTAGATAATTTAGAAAGAAATTAAAATTTTAATAATTTATAAAAGTATTTTGATTAGAAGTATAGAATTTTAAATTCTACTAAAAGAAATAAGAATTTGAAAATTTGTATTCTCACTTTATATCTCTTTTATCTCTTTTTAATAAAATAAAATTTTATCTCTCTTTGTTATCTCGCTCTTTTATCTCTATCTTTCTCTTCTTTTTTTTTTCTCTTTTTCCTCTCTCTTTCCTCACAAGGTTGTCTCTCTCTCACCCCTCTCTCTCTCTATGTTCTTTCTCTCCCCTTCTTTAGTCTCATTCTCTATACTTTTCCAAGTTTTAAATTCTATTTTTCTTTTTCTCTTATCTTTTTCTTCTCTCTCTTTCTTCTTTTCTCCCTCTCCCATCTTTTTCTTGTCTTTCTCTTTCTTATCTCTCTTTTCTCTATTAATATTGATATATAAATATTAACATTTATGTTTTTAATTATTAAATATTTAAAAATATTAATATTAAAATTTAATTTTTAAAAAATATATTTAAAAAATAAATTTTACATATTATAAAAATTAAATTATCCTATCCAAAGCTAGGAATTTAAATCTTAAGAATTTTGAATTAATTTTTTTCGAACAAAAAATTTAAAAAATGAAAAAAATTTAAATCAAAGTAATTTAAATTTCAAATATTTTCCAAATACAATGTTATGCTGCTAGATGATTTATAAGGTTCAAATTTCATCAGATCTAAATTTACAATACATAATATAATTTATTTTGGCATGGAGGTGGAGTGTTTATTTAAACTGTTATATTATGTTCTTCTGTCATTGCTATGTTCATTCTGACTTGCACTGTATCAATTAAGAGAGACAAAAAGTTATAAATAGCGGAGACAAAACCCATAGTTTTCAACTTCCAATGCAATTAACAATAAGTAAGTTTTGCCTCTTTTAATACTTTTAAATTCAATATTCTTTGAGTTGGATGGAGACCACTTTTTATGTATTGTCATCCATCCAATGAGTGGTGATACAATAATGTTGCAAAAATAATGCTTCAAAAACTACGAATTTAAACCTAAGCAAGCACCAGTGGAAGAGTTTCTCATGACCATCAAGATCAGTTTTTTTTTTTAATTAACTCATAACTGAATTCTTACCCGTCCAATATGCATTTTTCTTTAAATTAAGACAAGTTTATCATCATAACTTGAATTGAATTATAATGCTTTTATTGAAATTTGGTCAGATAATACTTTTTCAATAATTTTTGCGAGATTAAGATTGGTAATACGATAATTGACGGGAAAATCAATATAAATATCAATTACATTAAGAAAATAACATAATACAATAATATTTAGAAGAATTTTAACAACAAATTCTCACTTGTAGTTAAAATTTCATGAGTAAAACCTATTAAATAAGAAGTGGAATCTACAATGTTTGTAATTTTTTAATAAATTTTAACTAATAATAAAAATCGTATTTAAAAAATAAATTAAAGAATATATTACTAGTATTTCTAATGAACATGGTCATATTTATGTATTGTATCGTATCTATTACTTCTACTCGTATCTGAGTAACAAGTAACCCAGCTATTAGAGATAGAGCGACAAAGACACTTAGGACATTTAAGTGAGACTTTAAGCAAAAATATGGATAGGAGTGGAACTTACGACAAAATTATAAGGTGTTTGTAACATTGAAGGTGAGGTCTTCCAGGGCTAAGTTGGTGGGTCAAGTCGTGTTAATGGGCTTGAATTCAATAGCGACCCATAGCCCACATTGACAGCTCAGCTATATAAGTTGTAAGGGTTTAATATGTTTTTTTTTTTCTATAAAATTACATGTTTTCATTTTAATTATTATAATTTTTTAATTACTTTTAGTTCTTACATTTTCTCTGTTAATAACATAAGTTTAATTTCTATGATTTTCAATGCAAAAAAATATTTGCGTAATCAACCAATCAGTATTTATAATTAGTATAATTTTTAAAATAATTATTCTAACCGTCCACTAGTTACAACACGTAACTGTTGATAATGGTTTGTGATTTGTTTATCATAGTCATGACACAATGTTCTCTATGACTATCTAGATGAATAGAAGAATGTTATTTCTTCAATTTTTGAATTGTCGAAGATTTTTCTTTGATATGGCTATACATATATCCTCAAACTCTTCAATGCTGAATGTCTAATTTCTTTTGTTAAAGCACCATTCAGGGGGAAGAATTAGACAAGTTATCCAAAATACAACTAAACCAAGAACATTATGTATCGTACAAGTAAATAATTAGGATAAACGAAGCAGATGACAGGAATAACATAATGTAAAAGATTATGGGTTTGAAGGAGCCAATGAACTTCATTGAATTCTTTTTATTGGATAATATGTGCACTTTACGGACAATCAACCCTAGAAATCAAATTCAGCAAATTGCATAGTGCAGTGATAGACATTGACAGATTGAGCACTCGATTACTTTTAAACAACAAAGTTCAAGACTCCATATTCCAGATACCAAAAGTGATTTGATTCAGTCTTTCAAACTTCACTTACCTCATATCTCAAGAAGGTTCAAGCACATGCTTGAGAATCTGCGTCACCATTTTTATGATATCTTCTTCCTTACACGAGGTCACAAAATTTACTGACAACAAAATCCATTTGTTAGTTCCTCAGTACATGAAGTTCGTTGATATGGTTATATTAAAAAGTTGATAGAAAGTTAAGCCTGCAAAACTATATGAGAACCCAGATGCACTTTCTTACCCCATGCAAGAACTGGAAATTCCCATTTCTGTTTAGGGACTGTAATTACATATGACACAACCTGCAAAAGAATATTACATTACAACTTTGCACTAGTAAAGCTTATATGCGATATTACTCGGAATTTTGGAACAACTGGGGAATATACCAAGATTGATGCAGCAAGGGAGTGAGGAGACCTAAAAAGAAACGACATGTCCTCCTTTTCATAGAGAAGATCCATAATTTCCATGCAAGCTTCAATGCTAATCAATTCACCAACTTTGGCCACTCCCCTAAACTCAACAACCACTCAAAAGCGGGATCAATACAAGAGACAGCCTTAGAATATAGAGATAAAAAAATATGAGTCACACTCACATGAACTGAATCCAAAGATCTTCAAGGAACAAAAAGGCAATATTCGTTGTGCCAATCTCAAAATTCAACACCTGTGAGAATACCGAGGCACGTCAGGATAGCAAGACGATTAATTAAGATGGGTTATAGCAAGACGATTAATTAAGATGGGTTATAGACTCCGATACCTAAAACCAATTAGCGATATATATAAGCTTCATCCCCAAGAATTGAGGAAGGACAATGTAGGAGTTCCCAAAAAAGATGACATTGATAACAAGGTTTTAAAAATGGGTAAACAACCATGTCAAGGTTTGTGGACCATTGTGGCCGCATGAATCACATTTTCCATATTATTAAGGATTGTAATGAAAGTGCAACCACGGTAGTTGAAAAGCTTGATTGAAACTTGGGGTTTGAAGTTAAAGTAAAGTTATATATATATATACCTGCAAGAAGAGCACTTCCTGCAGAAGAAGTAGGAAAAAAGATGAGAATAGAAAGGGGGGAAATGGTGGGTGAATTGGAATAGGGGTGGCTTACTGCGTCGAGGAAATTGCGAGTTGTAAAGTGGTGTTCCTTGATGGATGAGTGAGCCAAAGACTTGAAAAGATGAAACGGAAAGTGGTTGAGAATTGTGTAACTGAAATGGAGATGATGTGAGAATGGATGGAAAAAGAAAGGAAGGGAGAGAGTGAAAGTTGAAAACAGACTTTGGTGGAAATCCATAGAGAAATAAGAACAAACAGTTGCAAGGTGGTGTGGGTGACAGGTCGCAATAGGCAGCTCGAAGAAATTCCAAGTTGAATGAAGTTTGGTAAAGAGGGAAAGAAGCGATCAGCGAACAACGACAATGCCGAGTATTTAACAATTGGGATAACTTGCAGGTCCTACATTACACACAATCACAAAATCACAACACTATATATACTATAAGATCAGATAACAACAGAATTCAAAGAGAGATTGGTTACTTTACTTTAGCAGATTCGATCAGGAACTCAACCATCGGGACCCGCTCAATCATTTCCTACTCTTATTCAGTTACCTCCTCTTCAACCTAAACATAATTAATTACCAGGCTAAAACTTCATGATGAGACAGAAAGATTGAGAAATATCAATATTAACCGCAGTCAACCCAAATTAACCCTTGAGCACCACAATGTTAATTAAGGTTCAGTTTTGTTAGTGCCAATTTTAACCTTCACAAACTAGCTGTTATAATATTTTTAATTTCTTTTATATAGTTATACAGTCAATTGCCTAAAACTTCAACTAAGTGAAGAAGATAGGCCCAATTTTCTATTCAAGAAGGAAGGAAATAAGTGTAATTAAGTAGTGTTAACTTAAAGAAAATTAATGTAATTTAGATCAAGTTTCCTGTATGGTTAATTGTGAGCTACTTCTCTAATTAAAAAATGACACGTACGCTACTTATGTATCGTTATTTGATTGGAGAACTTAATAATAATAAGCATATAAACAAATATTTAACCACAAATCTGCATTGATTTATATATAAAGGAAAGTCGTTTTTCTATCTAGGAGCATGTCTATAAAGTATTTAACAAACAAGTTGGATTTTGTATAATAATCTATACTACCATTGAATGGGGTTGAAGCAATATGGTATTAAAATACTCCATTACAGAAGCTTTTTTTTTTTTTATTATTATTATTATTAGTTTTGTGTTCAAAGACTGCACGCCTCAAGACAATTGTTATATAATTTTGTTGCGTGAATATAATACTTCTTTACAAAATGATATCTCAAAGGAAATATATTACATTTAACATTTGCTTCATATATCATGTAAACAAAAATTATCTAACTTTGCTTTGTTTTCATGCAATGAGGACAAGAAGATAATGTTCCCATTTTCCATCGAATATAAAAATTTATATGTCTTACAAGTAGTAACAAACTTGCTCAATAATTGGCTTATATTTTATCGTCTTTCAATTTTTAATGCATATTTTCTTTTAATATATTTTAATATCATACAGTTGGAATCCTCTAATGTATTCCAATTTTAGGTTTAATAATATATATAAAAGTTTATTGGTTTTTTAGAATGCAATCATGTTTGAAATAACAACTATTTATGTACCATGTCCAATCTTAATGATCCAAAAGATTTATTTGTTAGTGGTTAAATATGTTATAAATATAATAATTTTGTCTCATAAGATGTATAGATTATAGATTTTGAATATTCAATGACATATTTCGACCTTCTATCATATAACTTAAAAGAGTAGCTAGAATAATACAGAAACAACCAACTTCACTGTATGTCACACTTGCCAGAAGTATTTTAATTTCCTTCTGATTTTCTTGTTTAACTTGTGTAGTTTTGGGACGTGAAACTAAACATGCATGTACATAAATGATTCAAAACAGAAAACTTGATTGCTTTCTACACACAAAGTCATCATTGTGGGAAACTTCAAAGTGAGTTTTAATTTGTTCAAATCTCTCTGACAGAAACAAGTTTTGAAAGCTTTTTCAGTCTTTGTCAAAACCACGACTTGTCTTATAAACAATGCCTTGACAGGGCTGTGATCCGATAGTTTTGATTCACTTCTAGTGTCTGAATTTGCTTTAGACCTTTGTCAAACCATATAATTCTGTCACACCTAAACAAAATATATATAAAAAAGTCATTCAGAAAAATTACTTAAAGTTATATAATCTTAATTCTACAATTAGACATAAATATTTAAAATTAAAAGCTACTATTAGATCACACACATATATATATATACATGAACGCTTAAAAACATCATGTGATTTTTGTATTTTACTATTGTCATTCTTGATATATACGTATCTTACCATGCTGGTGCTCGCCTCTTGGCTGCTTTTTTCCCGTGATAACAACATCCATAGTACATGTCTGAATTTGGACAATACTTGTAGGTTGGGGCAAATTTGATTGCTCCTTCATGCCATCCTTTTAGCATGTTTCCACTCATTAGCTCCATCATTAGCTTCAATTTCATTCAATCCAACTTAGAACATGTACTGACAAATTCCAACATATATTCTCTTTTTTCCTTTTCAAAAACACATACATCATGTATAGGTGCACCATGCATGTGTATAGATAGATAATAGAGATTGAGAGAAGGTGTGAAAGAGAAAAAAAATTATATATCATGGTGAAAGTAATTTGTAGAAGTAATCTTAATCATATAATTAACATTATGTTAAAAGCACTCTGACACTAAGAGACGAAAGTTAGGAGAGCGAATGAGATTAGATACCCCAGTAATCCTAATCGTAAACGATGAATACTAGGTGTTTTGCATATCGACCCATACAATGTTCACGGACGATAAGTTAATTAGTTTTTTTTTTTATAAAAATTAATTATAAATATAAAATCGATGATAATTTACACCTATAACGTAACAACTAAAAAAAAATATTGTAATTAATTTATTTAGATACCTGATCATATTCTAATAGGGAATCCCAGTCTCCATTTTGAACAAGTAAGTGTGTAGTTTCTTCTGGTAGAGAAATTCTGTAATTTAAATCTCCAAGTAATATTACGTGGCTGCACAAGAGAGGGCCGTGGTTGATTAAATAGTTGTAACATGTATGTCAAAGTAAAAGTAAATTCAATTTGAATATTGAGTAATTAAAAGAGGTCAAATGGTTTTACCTCTTTAATTAATTATATTTTTATATCTTCAAACGGTTCCGTGCAAATAATTAATGTATCGTTTTATTCTATTTGGCACCTTTTTGCAACTTTTCGTTAGTTAATTAACCCACTCACTGTCCTACTACAGCAGAACAAATCCCTCACAACTTCTCAAAGGTGATTGAATGAATATTTAAGAATATAATTTAGTTACAAACAAAAAAAATCAACAAAGAATAATATTTAAGTGTTTTGACGGCCTTCAATATCTAGTAGGACAAATTCAGAGCTGGAAATAAAAATGATGCCTTCAACTAGCATATTCTTTATTTTAACTAGCCATAAAAAGGAAAAAAACAAAAAAAATATTCAATATTAATTCACACCTTGTTTTCATGATTTGTTGGGAAAGGAACCTAATTATTATTAAAATAAACGAAAAGCAATTATTGAGGATGATTGGTTGGACGGTTTGTAAGAAATGCAATTGCTTACTCATGATCAAGAATCTTTCTTGGCAAATCAAGCATAGGGCCTTTAGGAAACCTTGTCCGTGAAAATATTTCAGCAACGTTAGAGTTTCTATGCTTCTCATCTCTCTCTCTCCCCCCAGAAGCTAGGTGACCACACACAAAGCACAAGCTTGTTTCATGTAACACAAATCTCGCAGATACAGAACCCTGCAAATTAATCATATATATAGTGGTAAAATTAAGTACAAAATAAAAAACCCCCTAAGATATGAGATTTTAAAAACTATTATACATAATTATTAGAATCTTACTATTCACATCTCGTATAATGATTCGATATAATTTGATTATTTATTAATAAATTTTAAATATCTTTATATCTTACGATATATGAATAAATTTATATTATTTTGTATTATCGATATGAATCACATAATTTAATAATTTATTATTTTATTTTTTATTATTTTTCATCAATTTCTCATAAAAAAAAAATTTTAAAAATTATATATATATATATATATATATATATATATATATATATATATATATATATATATATTAATTTTCATATATTTCTTTATGTTGACATATTCTTAAAATTATGTTTTTAGTTATTAATCATTAACGTATATTTATGAATGTTTACATGTTATGTTTTATCATAGATGAAGTATTTTATGATTTACATGCAATTTGAAAAATAGATGATTTGAATCACAATTCTACTTTCATATTATTAGACTATAAAAAGAAGTTGATGTTGACACTGCAAAGTGGAATGATGGATGTTGAATTGAAGTGGTAATGAATATGAATAAAGTATGACCTTGTTCCCTAAGCAGCCAATGATGCCACATCCGACACATGAAACACTTGGATGTCGAATGAATGGACGAAGTTGTCTCTTAGCCCATACAGATATCAATATACCAACCATTTGCTTGCTAATGATGCATTGAAAATCTTGTGGGGCTTCACATTGCTGACCTGGCCTCTTGTTAAGAGCTTCTCTGATTATGGAATTCCACTTGCTACAAATCTCACTGTTTTCATACCCCAGTACATTGGATGCTTTTAGAGGCACAATTTCTTGAAACCTGGATTGTTAAACGGTTCAAAATAATTAAGATTATGACACTAGCTACGTGCATGATATCAATAGTTATATATCATACACTTTTTTTATCAATTCATACCCAAGTACATAGATGTCATAGGACTTGTTGCATGTCTCCAACAAATCCTCCATGTTCAGTCCTTCATAAGGGGCAATTCCACCTACGTTCCATGTGCTGACAAATATCCTTAAATGATTAAAGAAAAAGGATGTCAGAAACATATATAGAGAAATAATTAAAATAGAATAAAACGCAGAATATATGGTGGAACTCGATCAAAGATATATATGCTTTATGTGCAGTATATAAGAGTTGTCAGAAATATAAGAACACAGAATTAGTATATATTATGATGTTTTTCTTCATACTTATATTTTTGTGTATCCTCGTGATCATTGAGAATTGTTTTGGAGCTGAGAGATGAGTGATCATGACCCAATAAGGGTTTCTGTATTACTTGGAAAATCTGCTATAAAATTGCTGCTTCCAAGTCGCTTGTTGAGTATCTTATTGGCCACTAATGCAGGCCACATGAACTAAGGAAATAGTATGTAAGAATTCATTCATGTCAATGAAAAATTGGTAATAAATTTGAATAAAAATGGAAGAAATTAAAGGAGAGAAGGCAAGCTAATTAGTTGTACTTACTTCAGCTTTTCCAGGCATATATGGTTAAGAAAAAAAAATGATAGAGAATGACAATTCCACAGTAAAAATAGGAATGGATCATAAAGGAAGAGTGAGACCGTTGATGAGAAGGAGGAACGCTTATTTTAGTGTGATCACGTACAAGAGGATGCACCCTTTCAACATTGTTCGATCATTATATATATACTTCAATATATGTATAGGAAAATTTTAATTGCATTAAGGGTGAAGAGAGAGAGAGAGGGGAGAAAACATGGGTCTTGTTGCATATTGGAATTGTTGATGGGTAGAATTTGTAGGATATGTTAATGTATGGCATATTTAAATTGTTGAAAATGGGGTGCAAGTGGGAGTAGTGTGGTCCATGAAAAAACATAGGCAAACAGGAGAAGTCATCACAAGCTATTGGCGCAACAACTTGCCAAGCCTTTTGCTAACCTTACGACTATGTTTCCATGGAAAAGGACGGAATATTTTTTTGTCAGTACAATCATGGTGGCAAATTTGACTACTTTATTTATATATATATGGAGAGAAAGAGTCATATTGTAAAAAAAAAATAGAATATAGTTTTCATTATTTTGAATTTTTTAAAATGATTTTTTTTTTATTGTAGAATGCTATATAGTTAACAAAATTGGAAAGTTTTTATTAGAAAAAATCTTTATATCAAAAACAAAAAATATTTAATATTTTTAAAATAATTAAATATAGGAGAAATTACATTTACCATCCTTAAAATCTTTTAAATGACAATCACACCTGTTCTGGTCATTTTAAGCTCACTACTTTTATGGCTTTAATAAAATAAAACTCACCTCCTTGTGTTTTTAATAGATAGACTTGATGAAGACTTGAGGAAGATAAATATACTTTCCTCTCAAATATATTTAAAATAATGTGTTTAATGCAACCTAATTAATGCATACGAAAGAAAAAACTATATTTTCAAAATTAAATAAATGGAACATTAACATGATGAAGTCTATTTAATTATCTCATCTACTGCTTTCATTTTTCTTCCTTTGATTTCGGAGTATAGGATAGAATTACTTTATTTTATACTCATAATTTTGAAATTAATCTTTGGCCTTAACTCTATCACTAAAACTTACTCTCTTTTTATTTCCTAAATGTTTCATTTTTCTTCTTAATTTATATGCAAACAGATATTAGTTAGTAATTTCTTTTGTATCCAAGTAGAGTAAGATAACACAATGTACTAAAGATAAATGGGGAGAAAAGTCGATAAATAGCTTGGTTACAATTTTATCCAGGAAACTTGTCACTGGGGTTTAGGAATATTTAAATTAAAATCAATCAATGTGTATCAGTTTGGGTTAATTTAATTTTTACCACCCTTAATGCTATTATAAACATGTCCTTTTAAATGGGAAGTATGGTGTCAATTCAGTCACAAGTACATATCCTTTTTCAATTTTTTTCATTTATATATTATATTGTATATTCTACTACTTTTAACTTAATATATTCATAAACTCACATTTTTACTAAGGCTTAGAATAAATATATTCAATATTATTTATATAATAATGTTCAAATCTTAATAAACAGGTAGAATAATCGAGTATCGTAATCTAACTAAGTCGGTTGATTGTAATTTAACGAAATATCTAACAGTAAGGGTGACAACTAATAATGTCGTCGTTTGAACAACAAAAGATTGGTATAAGACAGCACTGCATGTACCACATAAGTCAAGCGACGCAGTGCATGCACCATACGAGTTAGGCAGCGCAACCCACGTGCTATAGAAATCGGTAGCATGATTCTCGAGAGACAAAATGACAAAAGAGAAAAGTATAAAAGGAGAAGGAAGGTAACCTAAAAAAAAACAAGACACACCTAATTACCATAGAGAGAAAAATCCAAAAAATATTAAGAGTCATGTCAATAATCTTCTTACATACGTAAGCACTTAAACATATTATTAAATCAACATAAAATAAAATTAAAATATGAAATCAACTAGTGATTTTTATCATTCATATATTAAAATAAAGTTTATATTACATATTATAATAGAAAAATATTTTTTGTTGTTAGCATTAATTAATATTATAATATAGGATTAAATTAAATAACTTATAGTATTCATCCTAATTTTACAATACCGTAGTCAGCTACAGTAAAAGATAAGAAAGGAACCAACTGAAACAAATAAAAGTTTGCAAGGATTGAGTTAAAAGAAAAAACTGAAATGGATGAATTAAATTGAAAATTGTTGATATAATAGTTTATGGATGTTACAATTAATGAGTTTGAGTCCACTAAGGTTTGTGACAATATTCAATCCAATTTCTTATAACTTTTGGTATGTGCGTGATTACATGCTGCTTTTTTGTCCATCATATCATAACTTTTACACTTTGTTTAAGAAGTAAAGAAAGAATGTTAAAATACATGTTTTTTATTTAAAAATAAAGGTATAAATATTCTACTAGGAATGAAAATGATATCCAAACGTCATTATAGTAATCAACACTTTTGTTTGGTTAGAAACAACATGAGAAATAGGAAGCATGATTGGATGGGCGGCACCACATGCAGATTCGCCCTTCATGATGAAATTTATTTTATTCAATGTTTTAGCTTAACCAATTAACATGTTAATTCCTTCATGAATAATTTATATTTTGTTTAGCCCCATTAGTTTAAATACATGAATAACTTAGATAAATAATATGTATAACAAATATCATTAATACAGTGATTAAAATTACTTGTATCATGTAACTGTGGATTAATTTGTATTACGTTGTTGATGTGAAAATTTTATTAAATAATATACAAGTATTTTTAAGTATTTATTGAGTTTGAAAGCATGATTTAATCTTGGTGAACTTCCGAATGCAACTCACACAAACCTTGCATTATAAAAAAAATGATGTATAACAAATGTTGCAACTAATGTTTGAGTGGACAAACAGAGAGAAATTCCAAACAAGGAAAGAAAGTAAAATTTGCAGCCAAGCAAGGTGGCCTTATCGAGTAAGACAATGAGTAGACCCTATTTGCTTCCCCATATCCAATCACAACCAAACACCTCAGTCACGTATACTTATAAAACTAATAGTAAAGGGTGCATGACTCTAATATCTTTCCACTTTTCATGTGTTAAAGAACCACTAGAATGGGTTCTATTTGTGCCAAGCACTACTATAAAAATATCGTAATTCATATATCTTTTATTTTAAGTTTGATTGTACTTTGAGGGGTGGCTTATAAATTTATTTTAGTTATTATATATTATTTACTTAATTGTATTTTTTTCTCTTAATTTGGTATAATTTTAGTTCTCATCGTTTTAATTGTTTGATTTTATTTTACACATCTAAAAATTAAGTAATTTTAGTTGTTATAATTTTAATTGTTCTATTTTTATTTACATATTTTAAAAATAAGTAATTTTAGTTTTATTATCAACTATTTTTATTAAATAGAATAATTTATGATAAATAAATATCTTATATAAAATTTTATAAATTAAATTATTTAATATATAGACTAAAATTGTTATTTTTAAAATAAATAGACTAAAATTGAGCAATAAAAATTACCGTAACTAAAATTGTTTATTTTTTAAACATGTGGACGAAAATCGAATAATTAAAATTATGATTATCAAAATTTTTCATGCACCAAACTAAGAGAACCAAAAATATAATTAAGCCTATACTTTATGTATGTATAAATTAGAATAATTATAGCAAAGAAAAACATATTTAAAAATTTATTTTTTAAGGAATATTTTTAGGAGTATTTCTTTATCCGACAATTTCTTTAGAAAAATTTTAATTTCTTATTTATTTCAATCAATCATTTTTGTTTTGAAAATAAATTTTAATATTTTTTTATAAAAATAGCAATAGTTAAAAATAATTTTATATCATAATATAAATTATTTACTATAAATTTAAAATATAATTTATATATTTAAAAATATTCATTTATTATAAATTTTTATATAAAATAAACATTTATGTAATGTATTCCACTAGCTAGTTTATATTCAAATATTAATTTATTTATTTTGACAAGATTTGAACTCTTTAATTATCGTCCGAATAGGTAATAGCTCCAAATGAGTTGCATAAGATAATAACATAACATGCCCATGAAGAAGAATAGATTACTCCCATTAGACAGACACTTCAGTATTTGGTACGAAAATAATTTTCATTCATATTCTTGCATGGGAATCACTGAAAATTGTTTGTTTACTCTAATTAGGGGCATATTTATCCTTTAAAAATTATTTTCTTTCTACTTACTTTTCATCTCTGTTTTTATTTTTTATTATAAAAATATGACTTGTTTTCTTTTTCTTTATTTCTTATTTTTTTAAAATTATACAATAGTGGAAATGACTTCTTATTATGTCCTGCACAAACCTTTAAAAACAAGAGATGAAGTGAAAATAAGATTATGTTTTATAATTAAAAGTAATAGTAGAAAATAAAATAATTTTTTCCCTAAACTAAATAGTTCCAGAATTTCTTAATTTATTTTTTCATTTTTTTATAAGGTGAGTCTAAACTTGAGAATGTCTTGCAAACAAGCTTGAGAATCAGAAGCATCAGCATAATCCAACTATTACAAAAAGGCCCCTCCTTTTCTCCAAATGTCAATCACCAGAGTCAAATCTAAACCTATTAGTGTCAATGAAAAATAAGGTGAAAAAGAACTAAACTAAATAACATTTTGTGTCAAGTCATAAACTAAATGAAGGTTTTAAAAAGTCACAAACTAAACTGATCAACACTTACTATCTCAAAAACTAATCCAAAGATTACTCAAGGATGATATTTGTATTTTATTTTAACTTTTTTTGACTAATTATTAAAGGCACCTACCTAAAGTGATATTCAATACATATTTCATCAAGCTATTCTAATCTAAAGTTAATTTTCATCTATCCAACTTTTAGAAATTAGTGGGTTATCTGGGTTTATACTGGGTTATGTTCTAATGGCATGTTCAAGTATATACTGGGTTATCTCAACTAAATTTAGTATATCATATTCTTTTAAAATGTATACTTATCTAATAATTATGTATAAATAATAAGATTTCTTAACTTAATTGATACTGATTTTTTAATAATACAATAATATATTTTGAATATATTATTTGTTTTGAAACATTTATTATAAAACATATCTAAATTTTAAGTTGATACTTGCTTAATTTTATAATTTAGTAATTCATAATATTAAAATTTAATATTATGTTAACAAATTAAATTATATATGTTATTAAATTCAAGTCTAAACAAATAATCTTATAAAAAAATGGTTACAAGTAAAGATCAAGTTAAACTCATCCTGTAAACACCATACTAGCTCACTCAAATAGGACATGTGAAAATTTCTAAACATGTATAAACATGCTAAGGGCACCCACCCAAAAGGGTGGTTGCAATGACCTTTGAATAATTATCTTTTTGTAACCTTAATTCATTGTTCAAAACTTATCTAAACGTTTTCTTACATACACAAGCAGCCAATGGCGGTTATATATCTTAAACACTAATTCAAAACCTTTAAGGCATAGGTCCGAAATTTTGAAATTTCAGTCGGCGTCATTAACCACTTGCTATATCAAATTATGTAATAGTAAGTATCTTAGTTCTTAGTAAATTCAATATTTTAGTAATTATAACCAAACTCCATAAGTCAACATATCCATCTTTAAACATCAACCACACAAAAAACATCAATAATATTTGAGAGTTTCAACTTCAACTTCATAAAAATGAATGCAGAATCCAACATTTTTGTATAAATTGTTTTTATTAAAAATACCAGTGATAACGATGACGGAGTAAGCAACAACAATGCAATAGTCATTTGTTCGTATCTTACGTTACCAATTAAGCAACAACTAGTGACTTCATCTTTACTTCAAAGAACATCCTTAGCTTACGACTGTGTTAGGCTGTCTTTACTTGGACTTTACGAATAGTGGTAGAAGCCTTAATTTTCTATAATGTTGTTTTTTTCTGTCCTGGATCATGCTCCATATCTATAATAGCCTATTAGGTAAGTTCACTTACAAAACAGGCTCAATTGTTAACCATAAGGACCGACTCATACATGAAGTCCAACCCAACACATTGCACCAATATAATTAAGAAGAATGTTAATATTATATTCTTTTGAATACACTCTTTTTTTTTTTTTGAATTTAAGTTTACTAAAAATTATAAAATCATTAAAAATTCAAGAGAAAGAGTTGTTAAATATAAATAAAATTATAAAATCATTAAAGAATCAAGAAAAAAAAGTTATTAAATATAAATAAAATTATAAAGTCATCAAAGAAGATCAAGAGAAAGAATCATTAAATATAAAATGAGAATACCAAAATTTATAATTTTTCATAAATTTTAGTCAACAAAAAATGTACTCAAAAGAATATATTAAAGAGTGTATTGCTAGCATTTCATAATGCACATATAATTAAGCTATCACTAATAAACTTATACTGACTTTGTGTCAAAATCCTTCCAAATGGCATCCTAAACTTAAAAAATTCATAATCAAAGGACCAACATGCCCAACAAGACCTGCGCAATCACCATCCTTGGAATAGCATGGAACATTAGTATCTCATATAAAAATACTATCACTTCATCCAAGGGGGCGAAGATACAGAATTGAATTCTTAAACAGGTAACATCTAATCTACAGTAAAATCATCAGTCTATCAAATCTAAAGGAAAAATGTTGCTTCCTCTAAGCACTGGCACCAGAACACCAACAAGCCATCCCATATACTGACTATAACTGGTACATACAAGACATTAATTCCTCCACCTGACCTTTCATCTAAATTGCTATTGCTACTTGTCATTTTGGCATTGATTTATCTAGACATAGAAATGCCACGACCTACGGATATGTTACTGGAAAAAGTAAATACTTACTTAGAAGGGCTTACACGAGTCTCTCCTCATTTGAAGGGCTTCTATAGCGTTGGGCTCCCATTTGCAACACCAGCACTATTATCAACCATGGTAACATCTTCCACACTGTTTTCAGGTGGCATATCTCCAGCCACATGGTCAACAGTTGAAGCTTCCTTTCTTTCATGTTGTATATCCTCTGCTTGTTCTGGCACATCCTTTGCTTGTTCAGGCATATCTCCAGCCACATGGTTATCAACAGTTGAAGCTTCCTTGCTTTCATGTTGCATATCCTCTGCTTGTTCTAAATGACTAAAATAAGGCCCATTTTGATGAAACTCGTGTCTCAACTTTTCCTGGAAATCAGAAAAACAAAAAATCATTGATTTTTGTTTGTAAAATACAGCCAGGAAAAGAATAGAATTTATCAGAAGTAGAGGAATGCAACAGAAGAGGATAGAAACCCTGATAGGGAAAAGCAAAGAACCAGAAGCAGACAGAACAAAATGCAAAATGTACTAGTTCAAGAAAAACTACCACTGAACGACAGTTCAAGATGTATTAAAAGAAGCTAGGTAAACAATACTATCCAACATAAGATATAGCAATAAATATCTCAGGAATATTTCTGGCATAACGTTTTAACCAAAGGAACATAATCCAGCAAAAATAAAACACCTAGACATAGCATTTACAGTTTTACACTCCTCCCTTTGCCAAAAACCACAATAAGAAATAGTAAAGAAAATTCCCCAACTACTGGGACAACCCTTACAAACATAAAAAATTAATAGATGTAGAATAAAGGAAAATTTATATGCTTGCTTAAGCTTTAGACAGAAGATTTCATAAGATTTGGACATGGCAAACAGAAACGGTAAATAGTTTTTAAAATGTAACAAGAACTAAATTATAGTCGGAACAAAACATCCAGGTATATTCCACAAGCAGGCAATATGCTTCATCACAGATAGTTTATAACTTTCAAATGCTTTATGGCCAAGAAGTGGCCAATCTGTAACAAGTCAATTTTCAGTGATTAACATAATATATTTGCTTTCTCAGTAAGAAACTTCTACAAAAGCGGAATTTTCATGTTGAACGCTTGCTAAACAGAATCTCAAGTAAATGTTTATCAGGGACAGAAAAAAAAGTCAAGAGACACAAGCTCAAAAATCAAAGATTAATTATAGTGAATGAGAATAGTTTAGACATCTGAACTAAGTGTATATGTGTAATATTCTAAAAACTTTACAAGCTTGTGATAATTTAGATTATTCAATAAAGTAGGTTGTTTATATACAATACTTTATTTGACAATATATTTACATTCCTCCGTTAGTAGTTATTGTTGCCCTACTGTTTAAGGGGTTGGAGTGTCAGACTGACCCCACTACAACACTTACTAGGTATCCAATTATAAATTATATTTTGTAGGTTCTAATACTTGAGCCGACACCTCTACATGACTCTGATACTTGAATCAACACTTCCATATGCAGACATTTCTAGGACACTAGTATATTATTATAAAAAAATCATTTTTTATTAAATATTCAGAAAAAATCAACTTAAAAGATAATATAAAAATATCAAAAATAAAGTTTCTAGGTTTTTTTCATAGAAGTCAATAATTGAAATTGCATTTTACATAATTAATATGCTAAAAATCCAAATACAAAATATAAATTATTGTTTTCAACTCTGCACAACTGCACATCTTTTATTCGTGGGACTTTCCTCTTGGAATTTCTTTTCCTCCTTCTTTTGTATTCCAACCTTCGTCTTATGATCCTTTTTTATAAAAATAAATTTGTATTTGAGAAGGAAAAAAATACAAAAGGAAGGATAAAAAATTCTCTAAAGATCTACCCAAAAAACAAAAAGAAAAAAAAAATCCACTCAAATGGAACAAGGAGGAAATGATATGAAGTGGCTTCTATATATGTCTCTAACAATTTGTATTATACCTATAATGGTAAAATGCTTTATATCTCATCCATGAGTACCAATTCACATCAAACAAAAGACCTACGTAAATTCTCTCACCACTCTGACCACATGAAGATTCTAAGTCTACAATAAATACACACTAATTCTCTCAACCATTTTCAGTTTTAAGAAAATTTTCAGGACCTACAAAGTTCATTTATGTGGATGGTGTAATTCCTTTCATAAAGGCATTAACACACGAAGCACCCTTGGTTTATTTACTTCTTTTTTATCCTTGACCTTTTCTAAGGATGTGTTTTGGGTAAACAATTTAATTAAGCGCTTATTGAATAAGTATTTATCATATAAACACTTACATATAAGTTGTTTCTATAATCGAAAAGAAAATAGGGTTAAGCAATTTACATATAAATTTCAAATTGTTTTCATGAGTGATCTGAAGAACTTATTGAAATAAGCTAAAAATAACTTATGGACATATCATTAGCTATTCTCATAAACTCTCCCAAACAATTATACAACTGTTTATGTAATAAGACAACTCCAAATAAGCTGTAAATGAGTTCTTCCAATCGTACCCAAAATAGTTTACTCAATTTAAGACCTAGACTCCAGTACTCTACTGAAACTTGTTTTGATGACTAGATCTACATAATACATAAGTCCTCAGTTCAGTTGTCATCAACCTGGTACTTAGACAACGGTAACACACTAATTATTGTAAGTTGCAATCCACTCCAGTCCAATCTCAGAACCCTCCCCCAAACCTTATCACACCTTTATTCTTTTCTGTCCAACAATAATATAGATAGTGCAGCCCTTCCATGCATCTTCCTAGCATAAGTTCATTTCTCATCAATCATCAAATTACCTATTGTTTCTTCACTACACATTCCCATGTCCTCCATAGAAGAAATGTCAGTATCTACCTTGCTGTTGCTGTTGTGGTCACAAATACAATGTTTAGTTCTACTTCCTTTTTGTATAAAATATTACAACCCATGGATCAATGGATCATTTTGCATATATTAAAAAATCAAAAGCAATGTTGTACCCTTTTACATCCGCAGGTATAATGGCATTATATTTGAAACCAGAGTATTAAATCCATTTTAAATGCATGCAAGAGTCGGACATTTTCAAATAGGATTAAGCATATACGTGTTGTGATACATGCTCAGGATCAGTTTCACATCTATTCTTACACGGTTCTATTTCTGTTTCTCCACGAGATTCCTTATTTGGCATTTTTTGTGAATGTTGAGTGCAGTGCTGTTAAATAGTGGCCATTGGGCACCACCACCAAGAAGATTTCCAACAAAAATGCCATTTTAGAGCTATGGTAAAGTGGGTTTTGAAACCTGAGGCAGGCACTTTTGCAATAGCAATAATGGTATGGTGGAAAAGGTGCAGTTACTCTTATTTTTAAAAAATAAAAAAAAATTCGAGTGTTGTACTGTTCAGACACCATTCAACATGCACCAAATGTGTTTCAAACAAACAGGAACTCCAAACATGAACTGCTTGTGTCTTCTGCAAACTCAACACTGGACTATCTATTTTTACTATTCAGAGACCATTCAACATGCATCAAATGTGTTTCAATAAACAGGAACTCCAAATGTGAACTGCTCATGTCTCCACCAAACTCAACACTGGAATCATTGATCGTTCATTTTATTTCAAATAAGTGAAATTAGTTATTGAATTTTTTTATATATAAAATTCGTAATTGAAGGGGTTAAAATGTGCAAACAAAAGAAAAATACCAATAAAATTCATAAAATTTTAAAAATTATAAGAAAAAAATGTATAGTTAACCCTTTTTATTTCAAGGACCAATTTGATTTATCATTACATTTTTAAGGACTAAATTTATAGATAATTACAATTTCAAGGATATTTTGATATTTTATTTATTTTAAGAACCAATTTGACCGTCTATTATAATTTTAGGAATTAAATTAAACAGTAATATACAATTTTAAGAGATTATTTTATTATTTTATTAATTTTAAGAATCAATTTAATAATTTTTTATAATTTTAATGACTAAATGATTCGACCTAATATTTATTAGCTTAACTTGAAGACTTTTAAATTGTTATCTAAACTTTCAATAATAATAAATATATGGAATAAATAATAATAAAAATAATAAATATATAATAATATGAAGATAAATAGAAGACATTAAATTAGACTAAAGTGCAACTACACAACTCAAAAAACTCATATATTTAGACACCATTCTAATGCGAATAATAATTCATGCATGCATAGTTTTTTTCGACTCTAGTACACATTACATTCTAGTGAGTTAGTTGGTTACTTTATATAGTTAAGTTTTAATGGTTTCTCTTTTGTTTACGAGTTAATTAGTTTGTTTCATGTTGTATAAGTGACAAGCAGCTACAATACTTTTCTTCAATTAAGATCTATACGTTGAAGATAATCATGATTCCTTTAGCATAAGTTCATTGTAAAATAAGATTTGTTGAGAAGAAGATTAGTAAAATCTCTTATATATTCTGTTTTTGAACTCCCTAGCGGTTCTTACCACTACAACACACATGGAATCATGCCATATGATGTCTCACGCTTTTACAATCAAGAACAAAGTGAATTTTGTGAATGATTCTCTTTTCTTTCTAGGCATACCTACAAAAATCTAGAAAGATTTTCAAGATTGATTCCAACCAAAATAGCTAAGAATTTCTCTGTTAAGAAAGAATTTGACAAGCATAATTCAAGGCCATGATTTTGTGGCTCTCTATTTTATAAAAATTAGGAGAGTATCAATGCAACTAAAGTCCATTGCATATAAACATTTTTTTTCTACATTCTTTATTTCAATTTTGATCTCTAAGTACAATTTTTTTTTTATCAATTTTGATATCTACGTACAATATGAAAAACATTTATTTCTTGGTTGATAATTCCTCTGACAGTACTATGTTTTGTGATGGAAAACATTACAGTTGGAGAAGAGTGTTCAAATATACTCAAATCCTTTATTGGTCTATGACTCAACTAACAACATGTTGTTGTCTCCAAATGGCTTCCAACTTCAATACATGGAGTCATGCCGTATTAGAAGCTCTGGCAAGGAAGAACAAGGCGGAATTCGTGGACGGTTCTATTCCCAAACTCAGACACCTTTAATTGTCACATTTTCTTTCACCAGACATGTTACTTTATTTTGGTCGGTCATTGGTAATATAATTTTGTATTCAAAGAGATTTTTCTATGCCTAGGCAGCTATTGAGACTCACCTGAGTAAATATGGAATGATGTTAAAGTTCAATTCCAAGGTAAAGAACCAGTCATTTTTTTGTTAAGAAAGAAATTAACCAACATAACTCAAGGCAATTATTTCTATTTTCCGAAATTTCAAAACACTTGTAACGAGCTTCTTGTCTCAAAACATACTTGTAGCTGTAATTCTAGTTGTGACATAATTTTTTTAGTGTGAATGATTAATTATCCAATGTTTGCAAACAAATATTGCATATGCAACCAATCTCTAATATCCTCAAATTTCTTACATTGCTCCAACAAGAAGAAAAAAGACAGAAAATAATTCTTCAAGAATATAGATCATCGTTGGAGTAGTAGTTAGCTTTCGTTCAATAATTCATTTGTATCATTAGTTAATTTATTGTTTTTTTATATACAATTGTAATTCTTTTTTCAATAATAACAACAACATTTTTCTCTCTGTATATTCACGTGTACTTTCCAAGTTCATGTAGCTTTCGATCTTTTTTCTTACATTATATTTTATTTCTTTGTGCCATTTAGTGCGCTAATATAATAAGGAATTTAATAATTCACAAAACTACATGCAAGGACATCAATTCTTAGATTGAGAAAAAAAATTTGAATAGGAACTGACATACATTTTGAACCCAATCTTTTATAGTTTATTACAATTTTGTTGTTACCGGTGTCTAATAACCATTGAGCCTATTTTATTAAATGTATCTGACACTTATGCTGTGTGATAGAATGAAAAAAAATTGAGTCGAGTGAAAATAAATAGTGAAAAGAAAAATAAACAAAAAATATAGAATTTAAGTAATTTAATAAGAAAAAAATAAAAAAATAAAATTATAATACCTAATTATATATAATCGATTGCGTATATAACTATAATCAATTATCGGAAAGTTATAACTATGTATAATTAATTAAAACATTAATTCTAATTGATTAAATTCAATTGATAATATAAATTTAGAAAAGTAAGACGATAATAATGTAAAATAATGTATGTTTAGTTTTTTTTATAAAGGTAAGTTTCAAACTTTTCTTTTTTTATTTTTACCCAATCAAATTACAATTTTAATTTCTTTTCTCTTTTTCTTCTTTATTTCTATTAAACCAAACATTCAGTTAAAAATTTTAAAATGAGATTTACGATTGTGGGTGATTGAAGCGAGTATTGTGGGCGGGGAGATATAATTTATAGATGGCTTTTAGAGTTTGTTTTAACTTTTTGGTAATAAAACCTTATTTATTTAAATAAATATTTTAGTTCTATGTGATAAATTTGTATTAATATAAAATATTTTTAGATACATATGGATAGTGGGAAAACATAAAAATCCTTAATTTTAATTAAAAAAGAAAAAATTTAGTCGGCATTAAAATTTGAAGAAGAATTGCATCGGCTAAGGTAGCAGTGAAGCGTATGATAGTGTGGTGGTGTAGAGACCAAATTCTAAATCTTGCTTTGGGGGGAGGGGGGTGTACTCCAACTCCAGCAGCACTGAAGAGAGAGAAAAGAAAAGCATATTCAAGTAGTGTAGGGTTTAAGTTTAACCGACATAACCCAAAACCCTAATTTCGCAACCCCGTAGATGACGAAGGTTTACGGCACGGGGATATACGATTTCCGGCGGCACCGCGTGGCGGAGTACCCGGTGGCGGCGGCGTCGGAGTCGAAAGCAGCGGTTCAGAAGACAGGCAGCGGCGTTCCGAGCAGCATCACTCTGTCGGAGATTCAGCGCGACCGGCTGACGAAGATCGCGGAGGCGCACTGGTTGAAAAGCGGCGATGCGGCGAGGCCGAAGAAGGAGTTCGACCCCGAGCTGGTTCGCAAAATCTACGAAACCGAATTGCTGGTGAAAGAGGGTTCCAAACCGGTTCCCTTGCAGCGCATCATGATTCTCGAGGTTAGTCAGTATCTGGAGAATTACCTGTGGCCTCATTTCGATTCTCTCACTGCCACCTTCGAGCACGTTATGTCCATCATCATCATGGTCAACGAGAAGGTCTCTCTCTCTCCTCTTCTATTCTCTCTTCAAGTCTTCCTTATTCTTTCCGTTATAAGTAAATTTCACTCGCTTCTTTGTTTGCCTCGCAGTTCCGTGAGAATGTTGCTGCTTGGGCTTGCTTCCATGAGAGGAAAGATGCTTTCAAAGGCTTTCTCGAGAGGGTTCTTCGCTTAAAGGAGGTCTCTATTTCTCGTTTTTTTGTTCAGTTTGACTTTCAAGCAAGTTAAATTGCATGTCAAGGGACCAAATTAGGATCCTATGAATATTGTGACATTTTGCTAAATCTTGTGTCCTAATTGTGTACTATAGGGACGAGAACTTAGTATAGCAGAGAAGACGAATTACCTAGTTTTCATGATAAATGCCTTTCAGGTATGTGTGCTGGTATTGCACTTTGTCTTTTACTCAAGTTATGCACGATATTTGTTGGCTTTAAACATGTGTGTATACGTGATTGGTGCATAAGTTTATCTTATCATTGAAGGGAAGAGCTCCTAAAACTTGAGACATATAGGGGTGTGTTGTTTCTGAATTTTAATTTCGGTGAAAATTGTCTTCGTGGAAGAAAATAATTTGCAACTTCTGAACCCATCAAATACTGTCTCCCAAACAAGTGGGTTTGGAATTTGGCTTCTGGTTAATGATTGTCAGTTGGTGCTACTTAGAGAATTGATTAGGCAAATCTAGCATAGAAATGAAATGGAATTGTCATTTCATTTTTTAGCATACCCGACAAGACTTTAGGAATGGTCATTTTGTTCTGTTCCTTGTTTCCTCCTCCTTTATCATTATCACTGTAATTATTCCAGTGAACCAAATAGGCCCTTAGTGTTAAATGTAGCTAAGCTAATATTTTGCATTGCAGAGTTTGGAAGATGATGTTGTTAGCAGGACAATCTTGAGACTGGCAAGTTTGAAATCTTGGTACAGTTTGTCTTATGGTCGTTTTCAGGTAAGATTGAATTAAAAGAGCAATTTCTGTGGTGATGAAATATTACCTTTGTTGCTCTTATTTTTAATTTTTATGATTAATTTTAAATATCATTGTTTGCTTGCTAAATGCATTTTTTTGGGCCATTGGTCTTCACCTAATGTAGATGGAACTTTGTCTTAATCCTGGTTTGATCAAGAAATGGAAAAGGATGTCGAAGAAGGAACCTGTGAAAGGAGGATCACATTTAGATCCCTCAACTACAGTTGAAGTGATGTTTGTGAGAAACCTCATAGAAGAATTTCTGGAGGTCTTAATTTGTTAAGAAGTTTGAATCTATATTACTACCTATGATGTTTTCCACTACAACAAAATATTTTTAATTGAAAGTAGTTAGCTGAGTTTTTTTTGTTGTTGTCTTTCTTTTCTTTTTAGATACTGGATTCACAGGTATTTCCCCAGAAACAATTATCTGGTGAGGACGATGAACTTATTGATACTACTGGTGTGGGAGTAGTTAATGATGCTTGTGTCCTGTATTGTGAGAGGTTTATGGAATTTCTAATTGACCTCTTGAGTCAATTGCCAACAAGGAGGTATGTTGTTATGACTATGTGCAGCCTCTCTCATTTAAGGGTTAAGTTGTTTTGTTTAATACTATGTATTATATTTTTCCAATTTTATATATATTTATTTTGCAAGTGTTATAAATGATTGACCAAGTTACTTCCATAATTTAAATTGGTAATTTTTTATTCTTGCACTTATGGTTGAACTGAAAATGGATTCAATTCAATTCCAGAAGGAAAATGGAATACTTTTAGGCAATATCATTTTTCTTGTGTAATCTTACAGAATGAATATTTTTTGTTTTTCTCATATATCCATTAAACACTGATTCTGATTTGTAGGTATTTGAGGCCTCTAGTGGGTGATGTAGCTGTAGTTGCCAAATGCCATTTAAGTGCACTCTATAGGCATGAAAAGGGGAAACTTTTTGCCCAGTTGGTTGATTTACTGCAATTCTATGAAGGTTTTGAGATTAACGATCATACTGGAACACAGTTAACAGATCATGAGGTTCTTGAATCTCATTACAGCCGAATGCAGTCATTCCAACTACTTGCATTTAAGAAGATGGAAAAGGTGTGTTTAGATATAATTTAATCTGAATAGAGACAATCTACTAAAGTCTTACTCTACTGTGGGTTACTTGTAATATCATGTAATTCTTCATCCTACCCTTGCCTAATTTCATGTTTGTTACAACGAGATTTATATTTTTTTTCTGGTTGTAGCTGCGGGAACTTGCTTTGTCTAACATTGGTTCAATTCACAAGCGTGCTAATCTATCCAAGAAACTGTCTGTTCTTTCTCCGGAGGAGTTACGGGATTTGGTTTGCTGTAAGGTATGTGATTAATAGATGTAACTCTAATCCTGATTTTGGATCTTCAATTATTTCCTGTACCACATGTGAATGTTGAGAGTTAGAATTGATTGTTACTATATCTTTATCACTATTGCTAATGATTATAGTTATTTCATTTGAAGTTCCCTTATTCTTCTTCCTTTCTTGCTTTATATCTCTCTTTTTTTCTCTCCCAATTTTCCTGTATCTTTGGTTAGATTTTTGTGTAATTGGCAATGCTTCAAGTTCTGAAGATAAATCCTAAAATCTATTTTTTTTTTTTCAATTTAGTTGTCATTTATATACTTATCCAGATATTTGTGAGTTCCTCCTCAATTTTAGAGCTTGTTTAACCCTCCCTAAATGCGTACAGGCTTCCTCTGCTTAGGATTATGATACTAGAAGGGGGAAGTGATCTTTTGTTTACAATATGTTAATGTGGTAGCTTTTGTGAGTTTTGCCAAAGGTGTTCACATAGTTTTATGTCTAGTTATGTTGATTGATTTTAGAAATAGTATAGTAATACTTGCAAGAATGACCCATGTATTGGTTTTCGACACCACATACTTCTGCTTTTGACATTGTTTCATTATGCAGCTCAAACTGGTCTCTAAGGAAGATCCCTGGTCAGAGAGGGTTGATTTTCTTATTGAAGTAATGGTGTCCTATTTTGAGAAGCAACAATCTCAAAAAGAAGCTATTAATGCTCTTCCCCTTTACCCAAATGAGCAGATTATGTGGGATGAAAGTGTTGTACCTAGCATAAATTACTCTGGAGAAGGTTGTTTAGCATTGCCAAAGCTGAACTTGCAATTCTTAACACTTCATGATTATCTTCTTCGAAATTTTAATCTTTTTCGACTTGAATCAACATACGAAATACGTGAGGACATTCAGGAAGCTGTTCCACATCTTCTTGCATATATTAATAATGATGGAGAAACTGCTTTTCGTGGTTGGTCCAGAATGGGTGTGCCAATCAAAGAATTCAAAATCAGTGAAGTTAAACAACCTAACATTGGAGAAGTCAAACCATCATCTGTGACTGCAGAAGTTACTTATAGTATATCCAGCTATAGAGCACAGATTAGATCAGAATGGGATGCACTCAAAGAACATGATGTATTGTTTTTACTATCTATTCGCCCATCATTTGAGCCTCTTAGCGCAGAAGAAGAAGACAAGGCTAGTGTCCCACAGAAGCTTGGCCTACAGTTTGTACGGGGATGTGAAATTATTGAGATACGTGATGAGGAAGGGAACCTTATGAATGATTTTTCTGGAAGGATTAAACGTGATGAGTGGAAGCCACCAAAGGGGGAACTGAGAACAGTAACTGTGGCTTTGGATACAGCACAATACCACATGGATGTAAGTAACATTGCCGAGAAAGGGGCAGAAGATGTTTATGGTACGTTTAATGTGTTGATGAGGAGGAAGCCAAAAGAAAACAATTTTAAAGCCATCCTAGAATCAATAAGGGATTTAATGAATGAATACTGTATTGTTCCCAAGTGGTTAGAAAATATTTTTCTTGGTTACGGTGATCCTTCAGCTGCACAGTGGACTAATATGCCTGATCTATTGGAGACAGTAGATTTCAAAGATACTTTTGTTCATGCTGATCACTTGAAAGAATGTTTTGTGGATTATGAGGTTAGTATTTCATTTTCAAATTCATAGAAGTTGTTACATGGATATGATTGATGTCTTCCATTGGGAATTCTTGTATGAAATTAAGGTATTCATGCGACTTTCCTCTCACTTTGTGTATTCTTCAGGTGTCTTTTATTAATCCTGATGGCACAGAAAACTTGAATCCTAGGCCTCCTTTTAAGATCAAGCTTCCCCGAACACTCAAACCAAGCAATGGTGCTCTTACTGGGCATGAAATTTCTACTGCTGGTGCAACGAATGGTATCAATATGGTTGATGCTAATTATCAGAAAGAAAAACTAATTATTGAGACTTATACTCCTCCAGATCCTGGTCCTTATCCTCAAGATCAGCCTAAACAAAATTCAGTTAGATTTACACCCACACAGGTGCACTCAGCTCTTGATCTCAATCATTTACTATCACTCATGCATAATGATTTTTCTTTTATTCTTCCTCTTCTCCCAGCTTTCCTCACAGTAATTGAATCTGAGTATTTGACCAAAATCCAGTTGATTCATATGGCTAAATTGATGCTATATGTGGAATGTACAAATACAATGCTAGTGTTTCTTGGTCCAGTATGAATTAAGTATGTAGTGTCGTTAGCATCACAATTGATGTCCACCCTTTAGTATTGTTTGTAATGTGAAATGCATGATCAGTGAGTCATGACATTTTTTTAAAAGTTTTGACAAGAATAAGGAGGCCATGATTTTGGAGATGTGGATTCTAGGGTTTCACTTTATACTTACATTGGCTGTTTTAAAGCAATTTCCACTGCTGATATGCAAAGGAATTGGACAATTTTTTTTCTGGCTATGTTGGCTTTCTGTCATTAGGTGCAGTTAGGGAGAACAAGGAAAAGAGCACCTGCTTCACACATTTTAAAAATTTGTGTGGCCTTCCTGTTCTTTCTTTCGATCTAGCTGCAGTTCAACTGTGGGTTATCAAAATCCCTCATATATACTTCCCCCAAATGTACTTTGTCCTCTTATTATTATATTCTCCATCATAGTAGTTAATAGTGGCCGTAGCGGCCGCTCTAGCAGTGGAGCGGAGCGGGGCCGTAGCGGCCGCTATAGCAGTGGAGCGGAGCGGAGCAGTAGCGGTGCGCGACAGCGGTGGAGCGGGCCGCTATTGTCCACATGAAGGAAAAAAGTCGAAAATGCCCTCTTGTTTAAAACATTAGTGAGGGCATTTTTGACTTTTCGTGTTTTAGAGTTTCAGTTCAAATAATTTTTCAGTAATTTTAAGTATTTTTTTTCTGTTTCTGCCTGCTGTTTTTACCTATACTAGTACCCCTTTTCTTTCTCTCATTTTAGCAACTCATGCCCTGTTATATTCTTATTCCTTTTTTTTTTTCTCTGTCTCTATTTATGTTTTTGAGCTTATATATATATAATATATATATTAATAATTTTTAATATATATATATAATATTAGAATAGCGGCTATCCCGCTATCCCAGTTCGGGGGTTAGCCGCTCCGCTCCGCTATCTGGGATTGACTACTATGTTCTCCATCTATAAGTACTGAATTAATATTAATAACAATGTGGAATGTTCCTGTCAAGCAGGTTGAAGCAATTATATCTGGCATTCAGCCTGGTCTAACTATGGTTGTGGGGCCACCTGGTACAGGAAAGACTGATACAGCTGTACAAATTCTGAATGTTCTTTATCATAATTGTCCTTCTCAGAGAACCTTAATAATTACTCATTCAAATCAGGCTTTGAATGACCTGTTCGAGAAGATAATGCAGGTAAGATATTTTATGTCTCCTCTATTCTTACATGTAAATTTGTGATTTTGAATTTTTGATTAAAATTTTTAGTAGTTAATGTTGTAGTACATGGTGTGCGATGATTACCAAGTACTTATTTAGGGGCAGGGGAAGCCCTCGTATTGCACCTCTTTTGTAAGAGGGCAAGCCTTAGCACAAGGGTAAGGTTACTGCATTGTGACCTAGAACTCATGGGTTCAAATCTTGGAAACATCTATGCTCTCTAGGCCTCACTTGGTGGGAGCCTTGTGCATTGGGTCACTTCTTATAAGCTTTGTAATTTGTATGTAGTATGATTTTTGGTAATTAATTGATGGAAAATAAAGAAACCTATCTTATGTGTCAAAGAAGAGTTTTAGTAATTAGTAGTTGTGTGTTTATGATTTAAGAGTATTAGATACTTCTATTCAAGAGTCATAGTCATTGTTTGCTGTTTTAGATTAGTCAATTAAGCCTAGTCATTTTCAATAATTAGGGGTCTAAGACATTATAGGTTGTGCAAAAGTCAGTTAAAAACCATTTTTTATTCATAAACTAAGAATTTATTAAGAAAGGAGAGATACAAATGCAAAAGGATAAGAAATGCTCAGAAACTAAGTCAAGAATGAAATGGAAAAATCACAAAAACTAAGAACTTGAAACATGTAGCACAGCACGCCAATCTCTCTGTAGATCTATCAAAGACACCCATCAAACACTTCAAAGAAGCTAAATGAACTACTCTTGAACCTAAATGAACTCTAGAGGCAACACTTGACTGGTAAAAATTCTAGCCATTTTTTCAATCACATGCACGGATGCACCAAACAATTGCAAATTATTGGTGCCAAAAACCTCTAAACTTAACACACAAACGATCCTTGGTGACAAATCAGATCTTCACGACACAAATAACACCAAACACATTATTCCAAAGAAGTGAAATTGCTTAGATATTCTAAAACAAATGAGAAGCATTTTAAGAACTCAATTTGCAAATAACAATAATCAGGGGACAATACAGTTAGAAGTCTTTGAATTTGAAGTGAATCATTGTGTTAATCCAGTTTAGAATTTGGAGTAGCAAACCGAACAAAAGATTTAACCTTTGAGATAGCAATTGATTTCTAAATTGGCTTATCTAAAAAAAAAAAAAAGAATTGTTGCTGGGAGAAGTGAGGAACTGGAAGTAAGATTTGTGAGAAAATAAACCAGAGGTGTCAAGAGGACCAAATCCTTTGGTGGATTGAAGAAACTTGGACAAAATTCAACAAGACTAAAAGAGACCAACTCAAAATTCCTCGTCATGTAAATTTCTCTAAGATGAAAATCTTAGGAAATGGTAAAATCAGATGAAAGAATAAAGCTGAGTTATAGGAGCATTGTAGAAATTAGAGAGATGGAAAAGTTTAAGGAATGTGCCAAAGAGAGTATCCCACCCAGGGGTCTTCTGTCTTCCCATAATTTAATATTGGAATTATTACCTTGAATCCAAGGAAATCCATAACCTTGAGATATAAATTTCCAGGCCATATGATGTATTGCTTTGACTGCTAAATTGGCATCCCACCCATTACAATGCAAATCATACTTCTGATGAAGAGAGCTTATTGGCTGTGAAAGTAATGTTCCTGGATACCAAATTTGAAGAGCCAAACCTCCTCATTTAGGTCTACTGCAAATCTCCCAACAAAGTGGTCTCTAGTTAACCCCTTACCTTCCAAACAAAGAAAATCCCTATTTTCTCTATTCTCTGCAATTGCTGCTGTTATGCAAAACAGAGAGAGTACAGAGGAATACTATATAGAGATGACTGAATTAGAGAAATATGGACACCCAAAGAAAAGCACCCTTCAAACTGTCTAATTGCTTGGTGATTTATGTCCGGCTCCCAAAAAGTGTAGGCTGAGGGATTACCACCCAGAGGAACTCCTAGATAGGTAAGTGGCTGTTGAAAGGTTTGGCATCTCGCCAAAGAGGCAAAACTGGTTAAAGACTGATCATCTGCATTAATGCCTGCCAGTTCACATTTAGATAGGTTGATCTTTTTCTGGGAAATAATTTTGTACAACCTAAGAATTGAAAGAGAATTAATAAAGGAATCAGCATTTGAGTCTTGGAACAGGATAGTGTTATCGAAAAACTTAGGTTTGATACCAAAACAACTTCAGAGCCACTTTAATTCCTCTAAAAACCCATTTCAACAACCCCAGCAATTAAGTGGCCAAGAACATTCACCACTATAGCTAACAAAGCGGAGGATAAACACCCTGAAAACCAACAAGTGTTAATTGAGGTACCTTTAGACAATCAGTTTTAGCTACCCCTTGGGTCTATAAAGAGTGATTATCTATGTAATTTCAAACCACTTCCTGTGCTGCATCAGTTTTGGTCCCAGGGCAGGTTTTTCAGGGAGTATTTTGTGCTCCAATGGCAACATGAAGTGGCAGAGAACTTCAAGGTAGACTCTTGTTAGTGAAAGAGATGACTTGCTGCAGATTGAAGTAAATTCAGAATATATCTTCTGGAGTTTCTTTTTAACTTATGATAAAACGGTCATATCAGATTTCTATCTTTCCACACAACCCTCTATCCCTCATATCTACCTAACCTAGTTCCATATTTACCCTTCCCTGCAGTTTAAGAAATTTATGGGCTACATCATTAATGTTGTTTTCATTAATCTTGAATCTGTCAGTTGGAAGTAAAAGAACTGTTGTTTTAATTAAGATGAATTCTAATCAGTAACTATGTGCATAGTATTGTTTTTGGTTTACTGTTGAATTGAAGTCTTGCACTACTGATGATCTTCATGATACCATGCATGTAATATTTTATCCATTTGGTAGTAGAAAGTTTCTAATTAACCAAAATTTAGAAGTAATACCAAAATGTTGCACATGCAATATCATTCTTGGTCTTTCTCTGAGTTCAGTAGTTTACATAATGCACCACCACATTTATGTTTGGCTTCAACCAAATTTTTAGTTTTGTGGAAGATGAACCCAGTTTTTGTTGAAGATGATCTTCATGATACTATGCATGTAATATTTTATCCATAGTCAAAAAGCTGTCTATACAGAATTTTATCATGTGTTTCATTTTAATCGTTTTTGTTATAGAGAGATGTTCCTGCACGTTATCTTCTCCGACTTGGTCAAGGAGAACAAGAGCTAGCCACTGATCTTGATTTTAGTCGGCAAGGTCGTGTTAATGCAATGCTTGTTAGACGGTTAGAGTTGCTGAGTGAAGTGGAGAGGTTGGCAAGATCTCTTCAATTGCCAGAGGATGTGGGTTACACTTGTGAAACTGCAGGATACTTTTGGTTACTACACGTTTATTCGCGCTGGGAGCAATTTCTTGCCGCTTGTGCTGAGAATAAAGAAAAGTCCACATTTGTTCGAGATCGTTTTCCCTTCAAAGAGTTCTTCTCTGATACACCACATCCTGTATTTACAGGTGAGTCTTTTGAGAAAGACATGCGGGCTGCTATGGGGTGCTTTCGTCATCTTAAGACCATGTTTCAAGAACTTGAAGAGTGCCGGGCATTCGAATTACTTAAGTCAACAGCTGATAGGGCTAACTACTTAATGACCAAGCAGGCTAAGATTGTGGCAATGACTTGCACCCATGCAGCTCTAAAGAGGAAAGATTTCCTCCAGTTAGGTTTTAAGTATGACAACTTGTTAATGGAAGAAAGTGCCCAAATTTTAGAAATTGAGACTTTCATTCCAATGTTACTCCAGCGGCAGGAGGATGGTCATGCACGGCTGAAACGCTGCATTCTGATTGGTGATCATCACCAGTTGCCTCCTGTTGTGAAGAATATGGCTTTTCAGAAGTACAGCCACATGGATCAGAGTCTATTTACTAGGTTTGTCCGCTTGGGCATTCCTTACATTGAGCTAAATGCTCAGGGAAGAGCCCGGCCAAGTATAGCTAAACTTTACAATTGGAGATACAGAGATTTGGGTGATCTTCCTTCTGTAAAGGAGGAAGTTATATTCAATAGGGCAAATGCTGGATTTGCTTATGATTATCAGTTAGTGGATGTTCCAGATTACCTTGGTAAGGGGGAGACAACTCCATCTCCTTGGTTTTACCAAAATGAGGGAGAAGCAGAATATGTTGTCAGTGTCTATATATACCTGCGTCTTTTAGGGTATCCTGCAAATAAGATATCAATTTTGACTACTTACAATGGTCAGAAACTTCTCATCCGTGATGTTATAAATAGGAGATGCGTTCCATATGACTTCATTGGTCCTCCATGCAAGGTATGCTTCTCATTATTTACTTCTAGTTTATATTTTAGATTAAATTTTAAAATGATTTCTTTGATGAAGGTGTTGTGAAGTTTGGGTTCTTGATTTCTGAAGATGATTTTTTCATTATTCTTATTATTAGGGTATATTATACTTCCCTCTGTTGATAGATATTTACCTCAGATGAAATGTGCTACACTTCAGTCCATATTAATATAAACAAATCTTTTAGTAGTTGCAAACAAATGTGGATGAGGTTCTCGACTACAACTTTCAATGTCATCAACTACTAATTTTGAATGCCTTATTGTATTTTGGATTTTAGAAGATGTAATGAAGTTTTAGACATGCCTATTATCAGCTTTGGAACTTTTTTACCTATAATCTTCATTTCATCTTCTAAACTTCCAGAGTTGATAGTAGGGTTCAAAACTAATTTCAGATGATGCTGGTAATTGTAGAGAGATAAATACCTCCAAGAAGCTTGTTTACACTAAAATGGACTGAAGTTTAGGTCATATTTATCTCTCATGGGAGGAGAGGGTAATTTTTAAAATTAGAGGGGAGGGCAGTGTAATTTAATCATCTAGAAGATTTTTAATGTTGTGATTTCAATCAAGTTATCTCTGTTTTCTGTAAATGGCTGCTCTCAGGTTACTACAGTGGATAAGTTTCAAGGACAGCAAAATGATTTTATATTGCTATCTCTTGTGCGTACTCGATTTGTTGGTCATTTACGTGATGTAAGAAGATTGGTGGTTGCAATGTCACGTGCTCGGCTTGGTTTATATGTCTTTTGCCGTCGCTCCCTTTTTGAACAATGCTATGAGCTGCAACCTACATTTCAGCTGCTTCTTAAAAGACCTGACCACCTTGCCCTTAATGTGAATGAGATTACATCATATACTGAACGAGATGTTGAAGATCCTGGACCTAGACATCATATACATCTTGTCAGTGGCATCGAGGAGATGGGTAGTATCATAGAGAGGCTGTATCAGGTATGTCTCACATCTCATGATACAAGAAAGTTCTCTGTTTATCTTCAGTTACTCTGACTCTTTCCTTAGGACAGAAAAGTTACAAAATGATGAGGGGTTAAGGAATTCACCTTAACATAAGAATAAAACACAAAACAAAGAAAAAAGGGAAAATCAACAAAGCAAAAATGCCTATGCCTTAACATACTAGGGAAACATCATTGTTGGTGTGGTTTACAGTTATAGACCAAATAGAGGCTAAATGTCTCTAATCAAGTGTTATGGATGGGAGTATCCTTTAAAACACGAGTTGTGCATATTGTTTTTGCCTCTTCTATAAAAGCCATGTAAGCTAATCATCAACATTGGTCCAGGGACTTAGGACATACCCAACCAATGTTATTAATGCAGATTGGGACAATCCAAAAATCTGCCATAAAAATGATGGATGGCATTACTGACTATGGTGGAAGCATGGCAACTAATAGATAGATATTCCAGTGTTGAGTTTGCTGGAGACATGAGCAGTTCACATTTGGAGTTCCTGTTTATTGAAACACATTTGATGCATGTTGAATGGTCTCTGAATAGTAAAAATAGATAGTCAGAAGACACAAGCAGTTCATGTTTGGAGTTCCTGTTTGTTTGAAACACATTTGGTGCATGTTGAATGGTGTCTGAACAGTAGAAGACTTGTATGTATTTTTTTATTTTTTAAAAAATAAGAGTAACTGCACCTTTTCCACCATACCATTATTGCTATTGCAAACGTGCCTTTCTCAGGTTTCAAAACCCACTTTACCATAGCTGTAAAATGGCGTTTTTGTTGGAAATCTTCTTGGTGGTGGTGCCCCATGGCCACTATTTAACAGCACTGCACTCAACATTCACAAAAAATGCCAAATAAGGAATCCCATGGAGAAACAGAAATAGAACCGTGTAAGAATAGATGTGAAATTGATCCTGAGCATGTACCACCACACGCATATGCTTAATCCTATCTGAAAATATCCAATTCATGCATGCATTTAAAATGGATTTAATACTCTGGATTCAAATATAATGTCATTATACTTGTGGATGTGAAAATTGTGGAGTTTAGGGCACAACATTGCTTTTGATTTTTGAATATATGCAAAATGATCCATTGATCCATGAGTTGTAATATTTTATACGAAAAGGAAGTAAAACTAAACATTGTATTTGTTACCACAACAGCAAGGTAGATACTGACATTTCTTCTATGGAGGACATGGGAATGTGTAGTGAAGAAACAATAGGTAATTTGATGATTCATGAGAAATGAACTTATGCTAGGAAGATGCATGGAAGGGCTGCACTATCTATATTATTGTTGGACAGAGAAGAATAAAGGTGTGATAAGGTTTGGGGGAGGGTTCTGAGATTGGACTGGAGTGGGTTGCAACTTACAATCATTAGGGTGTCACTGTTGTCTAAGTGATGACAACTGAACTGAGGACTTATGTGTTATGTAGATCTAGTCATCAAAACAAGTTTCAGTAGAGTACTGGAGTCTAGGTCTTAAATTGAGTAAACTATTTTGGGTACGTTTGGAGGAACTCATTTACAGCTTATTTGGAGTTGTCTTGTTACATAAACAGTTGTATAAATGTTTGGGAGAGTTTTATGAGAATAGCTAATGATATGTCCATAAGCTATTTTTAGCTTATTTCAATAAGTTCTTCAGGATCACTCGTGAAAACAATTTGAAATTTATATGTAAATTGCTTAACCCTATTTTCTTTTCAATTATAGAAACAACTTATATGTAAGTGTTTATATGATAAACACTTATTCAATAAGCGCTTAATTAAGTTGTTTACCTAAACACATTCTTAGAAAAGGTCAAGGATGAAAAAGAAGTAAATAAACCAAGGGTGCTTCATGTGTTAATGCCTTTATGAAAGGAATTACACCATACACATAAATGAACTTTGTAGGTCCTGAAAATTTTCTTAAAACTGAAAATGGTTATTGAGAGAATTAGAGAAGCATTAAGTGTGTATTTATTGTAGACTTAGAATCTTCATGTGGTCAGAGTGGTGAGAGAATTTACTTAGGTCTTTTGTTTGATGTGAATTGGTACTCATGGATGAGATATAAAGCATTTTACCATTATAGGTATATTAGAAATTGTTAGAGACATATATAGAAGCCACTTCATATCATTTCCTCCTTGTTCCATTTAAGTGGATTTTTTTTCTTTTTGATTTTTTGGTAGATCTTTAGAGAATTTTTTATCCTTCCTTTTGTATTTTTTTCCTTCTCAAATACGAATTTATTTTTATAAAAAAAGGATCATTAGACGAAGGTTGGAATACAAAAGAAGGAGGATAAGAAATTCCAAGAGGAAAGTCCCACGAATAAACTATGTGCAGTTGTGCACAGTTGAAAACAATAATTTATATTTTGTATTTGGATTTTTAGCATATTAATAATGTAAAATGCAATTTCAATTATTGACTTTTATGAAAAAAATACCAAGAAACTTTAATTTTGATATTTTTATATTATCTTTTAAGTTGATTTTTTCTGAATATTTAATAAAAAATGATTTTTTTTATAATAATATACTAGTGTCCTAGAAATGTCTGTGCATATCCAAGTGTTGATTCAAGTATCAGAATCATGTAGAGGTGTCGGCTCAAGTGTTCGAAGGTACAAAATATAATTTATAATTGGATACCTAGTAAGTGTTGTACTAGGGTCAGTCTGACACTGTAACACCTCAAACAGTAGAGCAACATTAACTACAAACGGAGGAATGTAAATATATTGTCAAATAAAGTATTGTATATAAACAACCTACTTTATTGAATAATCTAAATTATCATAAGCTTGTAAAGTTTTTAGAATATTACACAATCCACTTAGTTCAGATGTCTAAACTATTCTCATTCACTATAATTAATCTTTGATTTTTGAGATTGTGTCTCTTGACTTTTTTTCTGTCCCTGATAAACATTTACTAGAGATTCTGTTTAGCAAGAATTCATCATGAAAATTCCACTTTTGTATGAGAAAGCAAATATGTTAATCACTGAAAATTGACTTGTTACAGATTGGCTACTTCTTGGCATAAAGCATTTGAAAGCTATAAACTATCTGTGATGAAGAATATTGCCTGCTCGTGGAATATACCTGGATGTTTTGTTCTGACTATAATTTAGTTCTTGTTACATTTTAAAAACTATTTACCGTTTCTGTTTGCCATGTCCAAATCTTATGAAATCTTCGATCTAAAGCTTAAGCAAGCATATAAATTTTCCTTTATTCTACATTATTAATTTTTTATTTTTGTAAGGGTTGTCCCAGTAGTTGGGGAATTTTCTTTACTATTTCTTATTGTGGATTTTGGCAAAGGGAGGAGTATAAAACTATAAATGCCTTGTCTAGGTGTTTGATTTTTGTTGGATTATGTTCCTTTGGTTAAAACGTTATGCCAGAAATATTCCTGAGATATTTATTGCTACATCTTATGTTGGATAGTATTGTTTACCTAGCTTCTTTTAATACATCTTGAACTGTCGTTCAGTGGTAGTTTTTCTTGAACTGGTACATTTTGCATTTTGGTCTGTCTGCTTCTGGTTCTTTACTTTTCCCTACCAGGGTTTCTATCCTCTTCTGTTGCATTCCTCTACTTCTAATAAATTCTATTCTTTTCCTGGGTGTATTTTACAAACAAAAATCAATGATTTTTTGTTTTTCTGATTTCCAGGAAAAGTTGAGACACCAGTTTCATCAAAATGGGCCTTATTATAGTCATTTAGAACCATCAGAATATATAGATGAGGAGCAAAGTAGGCAGGAGACGGTGGACACTGATATGCCTGAACAAGCAGAGGATGTGCCAGAACAAGCAGAGGATATGCAACATGAAAGCAAGGAAACTTCAACTGTTGATAACCATGTGGCTGGAGATATGCCTGAACAAGCAAAGGATGTGCCAGAACAAGCAGAGGATATACAACATGAAAGAAAGGAAGCTTCAACTGTTGACCATGTGGCTGGAGATATGCCACCTGAAAACAGTGTGGAAGATGTTACCATGGTTGATAATAGTGCTGGTGTTGCAAATGGGAGCCCAACGCTATAGAAGCCCTTCAAATGAGGAGAGACTCGTGTAAGCCCTTCTAAGTAAGTATTTACTTTTTCCAGTAACATATCCGTAGGTCGTGGCATTTCTATGTCTAGATAAATCAATGCCAAAATGACAAGTAGCAATAGCAATTTAGATGAAAGGTCAGGTGGAGGAATTAATGTCTTGTATGTACCAGTTATAGTCAGTATATGGGATGGCTTGTTGGTGTTCTGGTGCCAGTGCTTAGAGGAAGCAACATTTTTCCTTTAGATTTGATAGACTGATGATTTTACTGTAGATTAGATGTTACCTGTTTAAGAATTCAATTCTGTATCTTCGCCCCCCTTGGATGAAGTGATAGTATTTTTATATGAGATACTAATGTTCCATGCTATTCCAAGGATGGTGATTGCGCAGGTCTTGTTGGGCATGTTGGTCCTTTGATTATGAATTTTTTAAGTTTAGGATGCCATTTGGAAGGATTTTGACACAAAGTCAGTATAAGTTTATTAGTGATAGCTTAATTATATGTGCATTATGAAATGCTAGCAATACACTCTTTAATATATTCTTTTGAGTACATTTTTTGTTGACTAAAATTTATGAAAAATTATAAATTTTGGTATTCTCATTTTATATTTAATGATTCTTTCTCTTGATCTTCTTTGATGACTTTATAATTTTATTTATATTTAATAACTTTTTTTCTTGATTTTCTTTAATGATTTTATAATTTTATTTATATTTAACAACTCTTTCTCTTGAATTTTTAATGATTTTATAATTTTTAGTAAACTTAAATCCAAAAAAAAAAAAAGAGTGTATTCAAAAGAATATAATATTAACATTCTTCTTAATTATATTGGTGCAATGTGTTGGGTTGGACTTCATGTATGAGTCGGTCCTTATGGTTAACAATTGAGCCTGTTTTGTAAGTGAACTTACCTAATAGGCTATTATAGATATGGAGCATGATCCAGGACAGAAAAAAACAACATTATAGAAAATTAAGGCTTCTACCACTATTCGTAAAGTCCAAGTAAAGACAGCCTAACACAGTCGTAAGCTAAGGATGTTCTTTGAAGTAAAGATGAAGTCATTAGTTGTTGCTTAATTGGTAACGTAAGATACGAACAAATGACTATTGCGTTGTTGTTGCTTACTCCGTCATCGTTGTCACTGGTATTTTTAATAAAAACAATTTACACAAAAATGTTGGATTCTGCATTCATTTTTTTGAAGTTGAAGTTGAAACTCTCAAATATTATTGATGTTTTTTTGTGTGGTTGATGTTTAAAGATGGATATGTTGACTTATGGAGTTTGGTTATAATTACTAAAATATTGAATTTACTAAGAACTAAGATACTTACTATTACATAATTTGATATAGCAAGTGGTTAATGACGCTGACTGAAATTTCAAAATTTCGGACCTATGCCTTAAAGGTTTTGAATTAGTGTTTAAGATATATAACCGCCATTGGCTGCTTGTGTATGTAAGAAAACGTTTAGATAAGTTTTGAACAATGAATTAAGGTTACAAAAAGATAATTATTCAAAGGTCATTGCAACCACCCTTTTGGGTGGGTGCCCTTAGCATGTTTATACATGTTTAGAAATTTTCACATGTCCTATTTGAGTGAGCTAGTATGGTGTTTACAGGATGAGTTTAACTTGATCTTTACTTGTAACCATTTTTTTATAAGATTATTTGTTTAGACTTGAATTTAATAACATATATAATTTAATTTGTTAACATAATATTAAATTTTAATATTATGAATTACTAAATTATAAAATTAAGCAAGTATCAACTTAAAATTTAGATATGTTTTATAATAAATGTTTCAAAACAAATAATATATTCAAAATATATTATTGTATTATTAAAAAATCAGTATCAATTAAGTTAAGAAATCTTATTATTTATACATAATTATTAGAAAAGTATACATTTTAAAAGAATATGATATATTAAATTTAGTTGAGATAACCCAGTATATACTTGAACATGCCATTAGAACATAACCCAGTATAAACCCAGATAACCCACTAATTTCTAAAAGTTGGATAGATCAAAATTAACTTTAGACTAGAATAGCTTGATGAGATATGTATTGAATATCACTTTAGGTAGGTACCTTGAATAATTAGTCAAAAAAGTTAAAATACAATACAAATCTCATCCTTGAGTAATCCTTTGGATTAGTTTTTGAGATAGTAAGTGTTGATCAGTTTAGTTTGTGACTTTTTAAAACCTTCATTTAGTTTATGACTTGACACAAAATGTTATTTAGTTTAGTTTTTTTTCACCTTATTTTTCATTGACACTAATAGGTTTAGATTTGACTCTGGTGATTGACATTTGGAGAAAAGGAGGGGCCTTTTTGTAATAGTTGGATTATGCTGATGCTTCTGATTCTCAAGCTTGTTTGCAAGACATTCTCAAGTTTAGACTCACCTTATAAAAAAATGAAAAAATAAATTAAGAAATTCTGGAACTATTTAGTTTAGGGAAAAAATTATTTTATTTTCTACTATTACTTTTAATTATAAAACATAATCTTATTTTCACTTCATCTCTTGTTTTTAAAGGTTTGTGCAGGACATAATAAGAAGTCATTTCCACTATTGTATAATTTTAAAAAAATAAGAAATAAAGAAAAAGAAAACAAGTCATATTTTTATAATAAAAAATAAAAACAGAGATGAAAAGTAAGTAGAAAGAAAATAATTTTTAAAGGATAAATATGCCCCTAATTAGAGTAAACAAACAATTTTCAGTGATTCCCATGCAAGAATATGAATGAAAATTATTTTCGTACCAAATACTGAAGTGTCTGTCTAATGGGAGTAATCTATTCTTCTTCATGGGCATGTTATGTTATTATCTTATGCAACTCATTTGGAGCTATTACCTATTCGGACGATAATTAAAGAGTTCAAATCTTGTCAAAATAAATAAATTAATATTTGAATATAAACTAGCTAGTGGAATACATTACATAAATGTTTATTTTATATAAAAATTTATAATAAATGAATATTTTTAAATATATAAATTATATTTTAAATTTATAGTAAATAATTTATATTATGATATAAAATTATTTTTAACTATTGCTATTTTTATAAAAAAATATTAAAATTTATTTTCAAAACAAAAATGATTGATTGAAATAAATAAGAAATTAAAATTTTTCTAAAGAAATTGTCGGATAAAGAAATACTCCTAAAAATATTCCTTAAAAAATAAATTTTTAAATATGTTTTTCTTTGCTATAATTATTCTAATTTATACATACATAAAGTATAGGCTTAATTATATTTTTGGTTCTCTTAGTTTGGTGCATGAAAAATTTTGATAATCATAATTTTAATTATTCGATTTTCGTCCACATGTTTAAAAAATAAACAATTTTAGTTACGGTAATTTTTATTGCTCAATTTTAGTCTATTTATTTTAAAAAATAACAATTTTAGTCTATATATTAAATAATTTAATTTATAAAATTTTATATAAGATATTTATTTATCATAAATTATTCTATTTAATAAAAATAGTTGATAATAAAACTAAAATTACTTATTTTTAAAATATGTAAATAAAAATAGAACAATTAAAATTATAACAACTAAAATTACTTAATTTTTAGATGTGTAAAATAAAATCAAACAATTAAAACGATGAGAACTAAAATTATACCAAATTAAGAGAAAAAAATACAATTAAGTAAATAATATATAATAACTAAAATAAATTTATAAGCCACCCCTCAAAGTACAATCAAACTTAAAATAAAAGATATATGAATTACGATATTTTTATAGTAGTGCTTGGCACAAATAGAACCCATTCTAGTGGTTCTTTAACACATGAAAAAGTGGAAAGATATTAGAGTCATGCACCCTTTACTATTAGTTTTATAAGTATACGTGACTGAGGTGTTTGGTTGTGATTGGATATGGGGAAGCAAATAGGGTCTACTCATTGTCTTACTCGATAAGGCCACCTTGCTTGGCTGCAAATTTTACTTTCTTTCCTTGTTTGGAATTTCTCTCTGTTTGTCCACTCAAACATTAGTTGCAACATTTGTTATACATCATTTTTTTTATAATGCAAGGTTTGTGTGAGTTGCATTCGGAAGTTCACCAAGATTAAATCATGCTTTCAAACTCAATAAATACTTAAAAAATACTTGTATATTATTTAATAAAATTTTCACATCAACAACGTAATACAAATTAATCCACAGTTACATGATACAAGTAATTTTAATCACTGTATTAATGATATTTGTTATACATATTATTTATCTAAGTTATTCATGTATTTAAACTAATGGGGCTAAACAAAATATAAATTATTCATGAAGGAATTAACATGTTAATTGGTTAAGCTAAAACATTGAATAAAATAAATTTCATCATGAAGGGCGAATCTGCATGTGGTGCCGCCCATCCAATCATGCTTCCTATTTCTCATGTTGTTTCTAACCAAACAAAAGTGTTGATTACTATAATGACGTTTGGATATCATTTTCATTCCTAGTAGAATATTTATACCTTTATTTTTAAATAAAAAACATGTATTTTAACATTCTTTCTTTACTTCTTAAACAAAGTGTAAAAGTTATGATATGATGGACAAAAAAGCAGCATGTAATCACGCACATACCAAAAGTTATAAGAAATTGGATTGAATATTGTCACAAACCTTAGTGGACTCAAACTCATTAATTGTAACATCCATAAACTATTATATCAACAATTTTCAATTTAATTCATCCATTTCAGTTTTTTCTTTTAACTCAATCCTTGCAAACTTTTATTTGTTTCAGTTGGTTCCTTTCTTATCTTTTACTGTAGCTGACTACGGTATTGTAAAATTAGGATGAATACTATAAGTTATTTAATTTAATCCTATATTATAATATTAATTAATGCTAACAACAAAAAATATTTTTCTATTATAATATGTAATATAAACTTTATTTTAATATATGAATGATAAAAATCACTAGTTGATTTCATATTTTAATTTTATTTTATGTTGATTTAATAATATGTTTAAGTGCTTACGTATGTAAGAAGATTATTGACATGACTCTTAATATTTTTTGGATTTTTCTCTCTGGTAAATTAGGTGTGTCTTTGTTTTTTTTTTGCTACCTTCCTTCTCCTTTTATACTTTTCTCTTTTGTCATTTTGTCTCTCGAGAATCATGCTACCGATTTCTATAAAGACGTGGGTTCATGCCGCTAACTTCAGATATGGTGCATGCACTGTCGCTTGACTTATGTGGTACATGCAGTGCTGTCTTATACCAATCTTTTGTTGTTCAAACGACGACATTAATAGTTGTCACCCTTACTGTTAGATATTTCGTTAAATTACAATCAACCGACTTAGTTAGATTACGATACTCGATTATTCTACCTGTTTATTAAGATTTGAACATTATTATATAAATAATATTGAATATATTTATTCTAAGCCTTAGTAAAAATGTGAGTTTATGAATATATTAAGTTAAAAGTAGTAGAATATACAATATAATATATAAATGAAAAAAATTGAAAAAGGATATGTAATTGTGACTGAATTGACACCATACTTCCCATTTAAAAGGACATGTTTATAATAGCATTAAGGGTGGTAAAAATTAAACTAACCCAAACTGATACACATTGATTAATTTTAATTTAAATATTACTAATCCCCAGTGACAAGTTTCCTGGATAAAATTGTAATCAAGCTATTTATCGACTTTTCTCCCCATTTATCTTTAGTACATTGTGTTATCTTACTCTACTTGGATACAAAAGAAATTACTAACTAATATCTGTTTGCATATAAATTAAGAAGAAAAATGAAACATTTAGGAAATAAAAAGAGAGTAAGTTTTAGTGATAGAGTTAAGGCCAAAGATTAATTTCAAAATTATGAGTATAAAATAAAGTAATTCTATCCTATACTCCGAAATCAAAGGAAGAAAAATGAAAGCAGTAGATGAGATAATTAAATAGACTTCATCATGTTAATGTTCCATTTATTTAATTTTGAAAATATAGTTTTTCTTTCGTATGCATTAATTAGGTTGCATTAAACACATTATTTTAAATATATTTGAGAGGAAAGTATATTTATCTTCCTCAAGTCTTCATCAAGTCTATCTATTAAAAACACAAGGAGGTGAGTTTTATTTTATTAAAGCCATAAAAGTAGTGAGCTTAAAATGACCAGAACAGGTGTGATTGTCATTTAAAAAGATTTTAAGGATGGTAAATGTAATTTCTCCTATATTTAATTATTTTAAAAAATATTAAATATTTTTTGTTTTTGATATAAAGATTTTTTTCTAATAAAAACTTTCCAATTTTGTTAACTATATAGCATTCTACAATAAAAAAAAATCATTTTAAAAAATTCAAAATAATGAAAACTATATTCTATTTTTTTTTTACAATATGACTCTTTCTCTCCATATATATATAAATAAAGTAGTCAAATTTGCCACCATGATTGTACTGACAAAAAAATATTCCGTCCTTTTCCATGGAAACATAGTCGTAAGGTTAGCAAAAGGCTTGGCAAGTTGTTGCGCCAATAGCTTGTGATGACTTCTCCTGTTTGCCTATGTTTTTTCATGGACCACACTACTCCCACTTGCACCCCATTTTCAACAATTTAAATATGCCATACATTAACATATCCTACAAATTCTACCCATCAACAATTCCAATATGCAACAAGACCCATGTTTTCTCCCCTCTCTCTCTCTCTTCACCCTTAATGCAATTAAAATTTTCCTATACATATATTGAAGTATATATATAATGATCGAACAATGTTGAAAGGGTGCATCCTCTTGTACGTGATCACACTAAAATAAGCGTTCCTCCTTCTCATCAACGGTCTCACTCTTCCTTTATGATCCATTCCTATTTTTACTGTGGAATTGTCATTCTCTATCATTTTTTTTTCTTAACCATATATGCCTGGAAAAGCTGAAGTAAGTACAACTAATTAGCTTGCCTTCTCTCCTTTAATTTCTTCCATTTTTATTCAAATTTATTACCAATTTTTCATTGACATGAATGAATTCTTACATACTATTTCCTTAGTTCATGTGGCCTGCATTAGTGGCCAATAAGATACTCAACAAGCGACTTGGAAGCAGCAATTTTATAGCAGATTTTCCAAGTAATACAGAACCCTTATTGGGTCATGATCACTCATCTCTCAGCTCCAAAACAATTCTCAATGATCACGAGGATACACAAAAATATAAGTATGAAGAAAAACATCATAATATATACTAATTCTGTGTTCTTATATTTCTGACAACTCTTATATACTGCACATAAAGCATATATATCTTTGATCGAGTTCCACCATATATTCTGCGTTTTATTCTATTTTAATTATTTCTCTATATATGTTTCTGACATCCTTTTTCTTTAATCATTTAAGGATATTTGTCAGCACATGGAACGTAGGTGGAATTGCCCCTTATGAAGGACTGAACATGGAGGATTTGTTGGAGACATGCAACAAGTCCTATGACATCTATGTACTTGGGTATGAATTGATAAAAAAGTGTATGATATATAACTATTGATATCATGCACGTAGCTAGTGTCATAATCTTAATTATTTTGAACCGTTTAACAATCCAGGTTTCAAGAAATTGTGCCTCTAAAAGCATCCAATGTACTGGGGTATGAAAACAGTGAGATTTGTAGCAAGTGGAATTCCATAATCAGAGAAGCTCTTAACAAGAGGCCAGGTCAGCAATGTGAAGCCCCACAAGATTTTCAATGCATCATTAGCAAGCAAATGGTTGGTATATTGATATCTGTATGGGCTAAGAGACAACTTCGTCCATTCATTCGACATCCAAGTGTTTCATGTGTCGGATGTGGCATCATTGGCTGCTTAGGGAACAAGGTCATACTTTATTCATATTCATTACCACTTCAATTCAACATCCATCATTCCACTTTGCAGTGTCAACATCAACTTCTTTTATAGTCTAATAATATGAAAGTAGAATTGTGATTCAAATCATCTATTTTTCAAATTGCATGTAAATCATAAAATACTTCATCTATGATAAAACATAACATGTAAACATTCATAAATATACGTTAATGATTAATAACTAAAAACATAATTTTAAGAATATGTCAACATAAAGAAATATATGAAAATTAATATATATATATATATATATATATATATATATATATATATATTTTTTAAAATTTTTTTATGAGAAATTGATGAAAAATAATAAAAAATAAAATAATAAATTATTAAATTATGTGATTCATTTCGATAATACAAAATAATATAAATTTATTCATATATCGTAAGATATAAAGATATTTAAAATTTATTAATAAATAATCAAATTATATCGAATCATTATACGAGATGTGAATAGTAAGATTCTAATAATTATGTATAATAGTTTTTAAAATCTCATATCTTAGGGGTTTTTTATTTTGTACTTAATTTTACCACTATATATATGATTAATTTGCAGGGTTCTGTATCTGCGAGATTTGTGTTACATGAAACAAGCTTGTGCTTTGTGTGTGGTCACCTAGCTTCTGGGGGGAGAGAGAGAGATGAGAAGCATAGAAACTCTAACGTTGCTGAAATATTTTCACGGACAAGGTTTCCTAAAGGCCCTATGCTTGATTTGCCAAGAAAGATTCTTGATCATGAGTAAGCAATTGCATTTCTTACAAACCGTCCAACCAATCATCCTCAATAATTGCTTTTCGTTTATTTTAATAATAATTAGGTTCCTTTCCCAACAAATCATGAAAACAAGGTGTGAATTAATATTGAATATTTTTTTTGTTTTTTTCTTTTTATGGCTAGTTAAAATAAAGAATATGCTAGTTGAAGGCATCATTTTTTATTTCCAGCTCTGAATTTGTCCTACTAGATATTGAAGGCCGTCAAAACACTTAAATATTATTCTTTGTTGATTTTTTTTTGTTTGTAACTAAATTATATTCTTAAATATTCATTCAATCACCTTTGAGAAGTTGTGAGGGATTTGTTCTGCTGTAGTAGGACAGTGAGTGGGTTAATTAACTAACGAAAAAGTTGCAAAAAGGTGCCAAATAGAATAAAACGATACATTAATTATTTGCACGGAACCGTTTGAAGATATAAAAATATAATTAATTAAAGAGGTAAAACCATTTGACCTCTTTTAATTACTCAATATTCAAATTGAATTTACTTTTACTTTGACATACATGTTACAACTATTTAATCAACCACGGCCCTCTCTTGTGCAGCCACGTAATATTACTTGGAGATTTAAATTACAGAATTTCTCTACCAGAAGAAACTACACACTTACTTGTTCAAAATGGAGACTGGGATTCCCTATTAGAATATGATCAGGTATCTAAATAAATTAATTACAATATTTTTTTTTAGTTGTTACGTTATAGGTGTAAATTATCATCGATTTTATATTTATAATTAATTTTTAAAAAAAAAAAAACTAATTAACTTATCGTCCGTGAACATTGTATGGGTCGATATGCAAAACACCTAGTATTCATCGTTTACGATTAGGATTACTGGGGTATCTAATCTCATTCGCTCTCCTAACTTTCGTCTCTTAGTGTCAGAGTGCTTTTAACATAATGTTAATTATATGATTAAGATTACTTCTACAAATTACTTTCACCATGATATATAATTTTTTTTCTCTTTCACACCTTCTCTCAATCTCTATTATCTATCTATACACATGCATGGTGCACCTATACATGATGTATGTGTTTTTGAAAAGGAAAAAAGAGAATATATGTTGGAATTTGTCAGTACATGTTCTAAGTTGGATTGAATGAAATTGAAGCTAATGATGGAGCTAATGAGTGGAAACATGCTAAAAGGATGGCATGAAGGAGCAATCAAATTTGCCCCAACCTACAAGTATTGTCCAAATTCAGACATGTACTATGGATGTTGTTATCACGGGAAAAAAGCAGCCAAGAGGCGAGCACCAGCATGGTAAGATACGTATATATCAAGAATGACAATAGTAAAATACAAAAATCACATGATGTTTTTAAGCGTTCATGTATATATATATATGTGTGTGATCTAATAGTAGCTTTTAATTTTAAATATTTATGTCTAATTGTAGAATTAAGATTATATAACTTTAAGTAATTTTTCTGAATGACTTTTTATATATATTTTGTTTAGGTGTGACAGAATTATATGGTTTGACAAAGGTCTAAAGCAAATTCAGTACACTAGAAGTGAATCAAAACTATCGGATCACAGGCCTGTCAAGGCATTGTTTATAGCACAAGTCAGGGTTTTGACAGCACTGAAAAGCTTTCAAAACTTGTTTCTGTCAGAGAGATTTGAACAAATTAAAACTCACTTTGAAGTTTCCCACAATGATGACTTTGTGTGTAGAAAGCAATCAAGTTTTCTGTTTTGAATCATTTATGTACATGCATGTTTAGTTTCACGTCCCAAAACTACACAAGTTAAACAAGAAAATCAGAAGGAAATTAAAATACTTCTGGCAAGTGTGACATACAGTGAAGTTGGTTGTTTCTGTATTATTCTAGCTACTCTTTTAAGTTATATGATAGAAGGTCGAAATATGTCATTGAATATTCAAAATCTATAATCTATACATCTTATGAGACAAAATTATTATATTTATAACATATTTAACCACTAACAAATAAATCTTTTGGATCATTAAGATTGGACATGGTACATAAATAGTTGTTATTTCAAACATGATTGCATTCTAAAAAAACCAATAAACTTTTATATATATTATTAAACCTAAAATTGGAATACATTAGAGGATTCCAACTGTATGATATTAAAATATATTAAAAGAAAATATGCATTAAAAATTGAAAGACGATAAAATATAAGCCAATTATTGAGCAAGTTTGTTACTACTTGTAAGACATATAAATTTTTATATTCGATGGAAAATGGGAACATTATCTTCTTGTCCTCATTGCATGAAAACAAAGCAAAGTTAGATAATTTTTGTTTACATGATATATGAAGCAAATGTTAAATGTAATATATTTCCTTTGAGATATCATTTTGTAAAGAAGTATTATATTCACGCAACAAAATTATATAACAATTGTCTTGAGGCGTGCAGTCTTTGAACACAAAACTAATAATAATAATAAAAAAAAAAAAAAAAGCTTCTGTAATGGAGTATTTTAATACCATATTGCTTCAACCCCATTCAATGGTAGTATAGATTATTATACAAAATCCAACTTGTTTGTTAAATACTTTATAGACATGCTCCTAGATAGAAAAACGACTTTCCTTTATATATAAATCAATGCAGATTTGTGGTTAAATATTTGTTTATATGCTTATTATTATTAAGTTCTCCAATCAAATAACGATACATAAGTAGCGTACGTGTCATTTTTAATTAGAGAAGTAGCTCACAATTAACCATACAGGAAACTTGATCTAAATTACATTAATTTTCTTTAAGTTAACACTACTTAATTACACTTATTTCCTTCCTTCTTGAATAGAAAATTGGGCCTATCTTCTTCACTTAGTTGAAGTTTTAGGCAATTGACTGTATAACTATATAAAAGAAATTAAAAATATTATAACAGCTAGTTTGTGAAGGTTAAAATTGGCACTAACAAAACTGAACCTTAATTAACATTGTGGTGCTCAAGGGTTAATTTGGGTTGACTGCGGTTAATATTGATATTTCTCAATCTTTCTGTCTCATCATGAAGTTTTAGCCTGGTAATTAATTATGTTTAGGTTGAAGAGGAGGTAACTGAATAAGAGTAGGAAATGATTGAGCGGGTCCCGATGGTTGAGTTCCTGATCGAATCTGCTAAAGTAAAGTAACCAATCTCTCTTTGAATTCTGTTGTTATCTGATCTTATAGTATATATAGTGTTGTGATTTTGTGATTGTGTGTAATGTAGGACCTGCAAGTTATCCCAATTGTTAAATACTCGGCATTGTCGTTGTTCGCTGATCGCTTCTTTCCCTCTTTACCAAACTTCATTCAACTTGGAATTTCTTCGAGCTGCCTATTGCGACCTGTCACCCACACCACCTTGCAACTGTTTGTTCTTATTTCTCTATGGATTTCCACCAAAGTCTGTTTTCAACTTTCACTCTCTCCCTTCCTTTCTTTTTCCATCCATTCTCACATCATCTCCATTTCAGTTACACAATTCTCAACCACTTTCCGTTTCATCTTTCAAGTCTTTGGCTCACTCATCCATCAAGGAACACCACTTTACAACTCGCAATTTCCTCGACGCAGTAAGCCACCCCCTATTCCAATTCACCCACCATTTCCCCCCTTTCTATTCTCATCTTTTTTCCTACTTCTTCTGCAGGAAGTGCTCTTCTTGCAGGTATATATATATATAACTTTACTTTAACTTCAAACCCCAAGTTTCAATCAAGCTTTTCAACTACCGTGGTTGCACTTTCATTACAATCCTTAATAATATGGAAAATGTGATTCATGCGGCCACAATGGTCCACAAACCTTGACATGGTTGTTTACCCATTTTTAAAACCTTGTTATCAATGTCATCTTTTGGGAACTCCTACATTGTCCTTCCTCAATTCTTGGGGATGAAGCTTATATATATCGCTAATTGGTTTTAGGTATCGGAGTCTATAACCCATCTTAATTAATCGTCTTGCTATAACCCATCTTAATTAATCTTCTTGCTATCCTGACGTGCCTCGGTATTCTCACAGGTGTTGAATTTTGAGATTGGCACAACGAATATTGCCTTTTTGTTCCTTGAAGATCTTTGGATTCAGTTCATGTGAGTGTGACTCATATTTTTTTATCTCTATATTCTAAGGCTGTCTCTTGTATTGATCCCGCTTTTGAGTGGTTGTTGAGTTTAGGGGAGTGGCCAAAGTTGGTGAATTGATTAGCATTGAAGCTTGCATGGAAATTATGGATCTTCTCTATGAAAAGGAGGACATGTCGTTTCTTTTTAGGTCTCCTCACTCCCTTGCTGCATCAATCTTGGTATATTCCCCAGTTGTTCCAAAATTCCGAGTAATATCGCATATAAGCTTTACTAGTGCAAAGTTGTAATGTAATATTCTTTTGCAGGTTGTGTCATATGTAATTACAGTCCCTAAACAGAAATGGGAATTTCCAGTTCTTGCATGGGGTAAGAAAGTGCATCTGGGTTCTCATATAGTTTTGCAGGCTTAACTTTCTATCAACTTTTTAATATAACCATATCAACGAACTTCATGTACTGAGGAACTAACAAATGGATTTTGTTGTCAGTAAATTTTGTGACCTCGTGTAAGGAAGAAGATATCATAAAAATGGTGACGCAGATTCTCAAGCATGTGCTTGAACCTTCTTGAGATATGAGGTAAGTGAAGTTTGAAAGACTGAATCAAATCACTTTTGGTATCTGGAATATGGAGTCTTGAACTTTGTTGTTTAAAAGTAATCGAGTGCTCAATCTGTCAATGTCTATCACTGCACTATGCAATTTGCTGAATTTGATTTCTAGGGTTGATTGTCCGTAAAGTGCACATATTATCCAATAAAAAGAATTCAATGAAGTTCATTGGCTCCCTTCAAACCCATAATCTTTTACATTATGTTATTCCTGTCATCTGCTTCGTTTATCCTAATTATTTACTTGTACGATACATAATGTTCTTGGTTTAGTTGTATTTTGGATAACTTGTCTAATTCTTCCCCCTGAATGGTGCTTTAACAAAAGAAATTAGACATTCAGCATTGAAGAGTTTGAGGATATATGTATAGCCATATCAAAGAAAAATCTTCGACAATTCAAAAATTGAAGAAATAACATTCTTCTATTCATCTAGATAGTCATAGAGAACATTGTGTCATGACTATGATAAACAAATCACAAACCATTATCAACAGTTACGTGTTGTAACTAGTGGACGGTTAGAGTAATTATTTTAAAAATTATACTAATTATAAATACTGATTGGTTGATTACGCAAATATTTTTTTGCATTGAAAATCATAGAAATTAAACTTATGTTATTAACAGAGAAAATGTAAGAACTAAAAGTAATTAAAAAAATTATAATAATTAAAATGAAAACATGTAATTTTTATAGAAAAAAAAAAAAACATATTAAACCCTTACAACTTATATAGCTGAGCTGTCAATGTGGGCTATGGGTCGCTATTGAATTCAAGCCCATTAACACGACTTGACCCACCAACTTAGCCCTGGAAGACCTCACCTTCAATGTTACAAACACCTTATAATTTTGTCGTAAGTTCCACTCCTATCCATATTTTTGCTTAAAGTCTCACTTAAATGTCCTAAGTGTCTTTGTCGCTCTATCTCTAATAGCTGGGTTACTTGTTACTCAGATACGAGTAGAAGTAATAGATACGATACAATACATAAATATGACCATGTTCATTAGAAATACTAGTAATATATTCTTTAATTTATTTTTTAAATACGATTTTTATTATTAGTTAAAATTTATTAAAAAATTACAAACATTGTAGATTCCACTTCTTATTTAATAGGTTTTACTCATGAAATTTTAACTGCAAGTGAGAATGTGTTGTTAAAATTCTTCTAAATATTATTGTATTATGTTATTTTCTTAATGTAATTGATATTTATATTGATTTTCCCGTCAATTATCGTATTACTAATCTTAATCTCGCAAAAATTATTGAAAAAGTATTATCTGACCAAATTTCAATAAAAGCATTATAATTCAATTCAAGTTATGATGATAAACTTGTCTTAATTTAAAGAAAAATGCATATTGGACGGGTAAGAATTCAGTTATGAGTTAATTAAAAAAAAAAACTGATCTTGATGGTCATGAGAAACTCTTCCACTGGTGCTTGCTTAGGTTTAAATTCGTAGTTTTTGAAGCATTATTTTTGCAACATTATTGTATCACCACTCATTGGATGGATGACAATACATAAAAAGTGGTCTCCATCCAACTCAAAGAATATTGAATTTAAAAGTATTAAAAGAGGCAAAACTTACTTATTGTTAATTGCATTGGAAGTTGAAAACTATGGGTTTTGTCTCCGCTATTTATAACTTTTTGTCTCTCTTAATTGATACAGTGCAAGTCAGAATGAACATAGCAATGACAGAAGAACATAATATAACAGTTTAAATAAACACTCCACCTCCATGCCAAAATAAATTATATTATGTATTGTAAATTTAGATCTGATGAAATTTGAACCTTATAATCATCTAGCAGCTTAACATTGTATTTGGAAGAAGAATTTTAAATTTTCATTAAATTTAAAATGTTTGAAATTTAAATTACTTTGATTTAAATTTTTTATTTTTTAAATATTTTGTTTGAATAAATTAATTCAAAATTCTTAAGATTTAAATTCTTAATTTTAGATAGGATAATTTAATTTTTACAACATGTAAAATTTATTTTTTAAATATATTTTTTAAAAAATTAATGTTTTTAAATATTTAGTAATTAAAAAAACATAAATATTAATATTTATATATCAATATTAATAGAGAGAAGAGAGATAAGAAAGAGAAAGAGAAGAAAAAGATGAGAGAGAGAAAAGAAGAAAGAGAGTGAATAAAAAGATGAGAAAAAGAAAAGAGAGATTTGAAACTTGAAAAAAAATAATATAGTGAATGAGATTAAAGAAGGGGGGAGAAAAAACATTGAGAGAGAAAGAGAGGTGAGAGAGACACAACCTTGTGAGGAAAGAGAGAGGGAAAAGGAAAAAAAAAAAGAAGAGAGATATAAGAGAGCAAGAGAACAATGAGAGTGAGAAATTTATGTTAATAAATAAATATAAGAGAAAGTAAGGTGACAATGAAAATTTTCAAATTCTTTTTTTAGTGGAATTTAAAATTCTACACTTCTAATCAAAATAATTTCACAAATTACTAAAATTTTAATTTCTTTCTAAATTATCTAACCAAATAATATATTTAACTACAAAAGCATTTCAAAAATTCATAAAAAAAAATCAATTACTCTCTTTAAGAGTTTCTTTTCGAGCACAATGTAAAGCTGTGTTAAATGGCAATAGAAAATGAGCAAAGGAAAAAAAAATACGCATATCATTTTCTGATTTTTTTGTGAAAAGAAAATATGCTGATATAATAAAGAATAAAAGCTTCTAACTATGCTGGACAAAAGAAATAACATTATATTATTAACAATTAAGATATGAATAGATGGGCTTGCCAAAATTGTCATGAACCTCTATCAATATACTTTAAGAGATCTAATTATCTATTAATTGTATCATGGTTTAGAATTCTTCAACTAATCCCAACACTTTTCAAAAAAGCAAAAACTTCTTCGAATGTAGTCATTTAGAATTCGAATGGAATTATGTTAAAATATTATATTTTAGGAATAATTTAACATTGATTTTAATCAAACTTTCAAAGATATCCATCTTAAAGATAAAGGTTTTAGATAATTGTCTTCAAGTTGAAGACTTCAACTATACCTTGTTTGTAAAGATATTATCTTTTACTTTCTTTTCCTTTTACTTTAATCTTTTATATACATTTATAATAAAAATGTTATATCTAAATGATATTGAAATCATTTTTCATATTTTCAAACTATTAAGAAGAAAGTCGTTTCTAAGTGAAATTGATGACAAGTGAAAATAGTTCTTCCAAATATATGCTGAGTTTTTTTTTAGTAGGCTTAGGCCTAACCTGCGATTTATTTAAAGGCTTGCATGTGAAGATTTTTAAATATGTTAATAAATTTATGTTTTCTAGGTTTAAATTAAATTGGACTGACCTATAAAAAAAATTAATATCATATGAGAATGAATTTCTTATGTGAGAATAAGAATGATCAATTTTAACCATTAAATTCAAATAAAAGATTAAGATTAAAAGATTTATTTTAATAATTTACTTAAGTAGTTGTGGTTCCCACACCATTATTATCATTGTTGTCGTTGTTGTTGCCTTAATCTTCATCGTCATCACCACCACCAATAATGACAATGATGATAGTGGTGACTATAGATAAGACAATGACGATAGTGGTGACAATGATAACAATGGTGATAATGATAACAAAGTGGAGGTAATAACAAGAATATCAATGGTGGTGGTGGTGACGATAGTGACAATGGTGATAGTAGTGGTGGCGATGACAGTGATAATAGTGGTGGTGATAATGACAATGGAAGTTAGGGTAACAACAATAACAATGATGGTAGTGATGGTAATAAGAACTACAACCACTTAAGTAAATTTTTTAAATAGATATGTTAGTCTTAACTATTTATTTGAATTTAATAGTTGAAATTGATCATTCTCATTCTCACTTAAAAAATTTATTCTCTTGTATATAATGTACTTTCTTTTAAAATTATTTTTTGAATAACTTGATATCTCTCCTTTCTTTTTATATATACATATAAATTAGGTCACAATAATTCTTAATACAAAAGTAGACTTTTAAATATGCTTTCAACTAAGATTATATATAACTTTTGTTTTTATCATTTCCCCTAAAAAAAAACACACCATTCATTAGTTGTGCTAACTAGGTAACACCCTTACAAGTACATAGACTTAAATGTTAGAATTAAACATATGCATAGTATAATGAGTAGTATTAGTTGGTACTTAGTCATGTGATTAGTACTGAGTGACTCTAATTTAAGGAATAATTCCTCTTATAATTAATACTTTACAACGTGTATAATAAATATATAAATGTGTGTAGTGACTAGTCTCACACCGTGGGATGTTATTTCTAACAGGTTCAAATGAGTGTGGCTGTTAATTCTCTGGATTAATTTACATGTTACTGTTTCTACTGTGTAACTGTTTTTTCTTTAAATATTAATTTCATTACAGGCTATTTCCAATGTTCTATGGGAAGGAATGAGATGTTTTATTGCTTGTGCGCCAATCATTTTTTCTATAATGACTAGAATATAAATTATTTTATACAAATATTAGTATAAAAATAAATTAAAATATAAATATGCATTCATTTGAAACTTCTAATTTTAGAAAATCTTAGTTTAAAATTTTATTTAACGGTGATTTATTAATATTCCATCACATTTATTGTTGATTGAAGAAAAATGAATATTAGTTTAAAATTAATTAATTAAAGAATAAAATGTTAATTTATTTTTATGTATATGTATCACGGAATATGAAAGATACATGAGTAAAAAAGAAAAATATATGCAAAAATTGTTCTATTTTCAAGATATATATATATAAATAAGACTTGATTAAGTTCAAGACTTCTTATCAATATAATCTATGAATTGGTGAATTGGAATTTTTTAACGGAGATCAATTAAAGCAAAAACATTATTATTTTTTTTATATTTGATCTTCTTGACTGTTTATTTATTTTAATTTACTTATTTTTTATATTTATAAATTGAATTTCAATAAATATTTTTTAAATTATCAATAGTTTAAACCTTATAATACAATGTAAATGGTTGATTATAAATTTAAAATATAATTTATATATTTAGATATATTTATTTATTATACATTTTAATTATAATATAATTTATATATTACTTATTGTAAAGTTTAATTATATAAAAATAAAATTTGTATTTTTTGCAATGCTGAGTCCGTAGCTAGCGGTTTATAACATTGTTATCTGATGGGCGCAAGTGGTTTCTTTGGTCCCAATTAATGTTTCCTGTTTAAAACATGCTTCAAGAAAGGGAACAGCTGAGGTATTTTGTTTGGCCCATAGAAACAAGTGGATGTCAAATAGTTAATTAATTCATTTCTCAATTTTCTCATCTCTTCCCCTCACAATTACTTATTTAAATAATTTTAAATTTTCTTACAATATACTTTTATTAAATCTTCTTATTTATTGGATTTATTAGAATAAGAAATTTTTATGTTTTTAAAATATTAAATATATTTTATAAAATAATAAAAAGATATATATAAGTAGAAAGATATAACGTTACTTATTTTATTTTCACCCTCAGTCTCACAGCTCAACTGGTATTCTAAGTCAAATTGTAAAGAGAAAAAGGAACGTAAAGCTATATATGATAGAAAGTAAGAAATGAAAGTATCATATATGGATAAGTGGAGCATAATATGTGTTAAAACTTAATTAGTTAAATCTATAACTTTATTGGAGAATAACCTATCTATCTGGGTAGCTTAGGTATCTTCTATTTTGATAATTTTAGTTGTAGTGGTATGGTACATCAATCTTTAAGTAAAAAATAAATAAAGAATGGTGACAGTTTGTATGGTAGGAAGGTTTCTTACAGGCTGTATGTGAAACTAGGTTGGACTTTATCCAAACAAGAAGCACATACCAATTTATTAATTAATTGAACCAAATCATTTATGACCAAGAAGCCAACGGAAAGCTCATTAATTATGGATAGGGATCGTTTTCTCCTGTGTCACTTTACTTTTATAACTAAGTAATTGAAACGATACTCATTCTTTAATTTTACTTGATGATACTATTACAATACATCATCGATTAAATTAATAAATAGTTTTTGTTAAATCACTATATTGATCCCTTTATTTATTTATTTTTATTAGTTTCTTCTTTTATTAAAATTTTAAATTTAGTCATTCAATTTTAAAACAATGCAAAGAGTTGTCATTCGTTATGCTTCCTCTTCCACCATCCACTATTTGATGTCGTTTTCGAGGACTTAATTCATATTTCAAATTCAAATTGAAAATGGAATGTATTCTTCAAATGTTGGGACTAATTCCGGTGACCATTCTCCATTTCATAACTCTGAATTTAATTTCTATTATTACTGTCCTGACAAAATTTTGAGATTGTCACATGTGGGTTTGTGGATAGAAATATGTAAATGTGTATTGTATTTGATAGATTTTTAGGCAGATGGAGAGGGAGTATATTAGAATTAGAATTCGAAACGCAAATTAGGTCTTCGAAAACGACAACAAGGAGCTGTATTTTGTGGATAGTGAAAAATGAAGTGCAGTTGAGAGGAAGTTCGTAATGGGTGAGATCTAGAAAATATATCTAATTGATCAGTAGAAGAGGAAGCATAAAACAACTTTTGTTTGTATAGTTAATAATTTGAATGAAAAGGATAACATCATAATGTTTTCTAAAAATTGAATAATTAAGTTAAAATTTTTAATAAAAAAAGAACCAAATTAAACTAAATAAATAAATATAGGAACAAAGATTAATTTAGTCAAATTTTTTTTTACCCATTATCTCATATTTTTTTAGTATGCTGTACATGAAAAAATGCGATTAGGTAAAAAAAAAAAAAAAGTGTTTGTACCTACCATCTTAGGAGTTTGATTCTCTTGAGGCACTGCTACGTACCATGCCAGCTAAATATGGTCATGAATGCTGGCTTTTTAGCTTAACAAATTCCCACACTTATCTTCTTTTTGGGAAGAGTTTCAATTCCTTCTACAACAGCATCCTAGGACTCTGATTTAGTAAAAGTTTTAACTTGTACGTAGGTAGTCAGGTTCCAGAATCGTGGGTATATAATATTCTCTAAGGCACTCCATGAATATAAGAAACTGCAAATTTGCCTACTAATTTCTTTAAGCAAATTTATGAATAAGGAATATATGGATGTACTTTCAAACAGCTGAATAATTTATTTTTGTCAGTTTGACTTTAAATCACCAGCAATTATTTTTTTGATATTCGGTTCCATGTTTTGGATAAATTTATAAAGCCTAAACTACCCTTTAGTCCTCTAAAATTGTATAATGAAATTACTTTAATCTCTAAAAAAAACATATTAAATAAATATTTGAAATTAAAATATGTTAGTGACATTAATTCATGTCGTTAATTCCTTTATAGATGGTAATGATAATAAATTATAAAATTTAGAAACTAATAATAATAAGTTGTATATAATTCACAATAATTTTAATTGCAAAGATTTATTTGATATTTTTTTAATTTCAAAAAAGACTATTATAATAATCTCCTCTAATGATATTTTCTAATTTAGAAATTAAAATGGTAGTTTACTTATATAATAATAATTTAGTTTAAATAATAAAATATTATTAATACCCACTACTTACTGGAATCTCTTAATTTTTAAATGTATTTTATCCATAAATTAACCTAATAAAAACTATAAAACATTGTACGTTTTGTTTGATTTGATGATAGAGTTAATTTAATATTATTCATATATACACTTAGTGATATTTTTCTACTAAGATGCACTTCGATATTTAATGATTTTAAAAGTATACATAGTTTAGGGTTTATATATATATTACTTTACTGGACCTAAACTGAATTATAAAATATGTGCATTTCTAAATTAACCACTACTATATTTATATTTTTAGTAATATTTACACAAGAGGTTATTAATCCTTTGTTTTAGTAATTCTTTTTAAATTTTTAATAATATTTATTAAATAAAAATGTTATTAATAACATTTTGTAACATAGTTCAAATATAATATTTACTAAAATGTTAATAAAATTAATAAATAATATTTTTATATTTTTCTAATATTTTTTAATGTTGTTAAATGGCATATATATTATATTATAGTGAAAGTAAATTAAAATTAAAGGATAGTGAGGAGTTAATTGTTTACAACTCAACAATTCGAGACTAATTCATGTTTACAAGAGAAGAAGAAAGTTCATGTTTTGAAGAAAAGAATCTGGTGGCACGGGCAACTATGTATCTCTCGCAATATAATTCACAATGCTAAATCAACAAATAATGTTTTTATATTTGAATACGATAATTGTATTATATATGTTTTGGTACCTTCTGTCTCGAGTACATATATCTTCATATTGGTGAATGAGATAAAAATTCCAAATTTTAACATAGAAGTGGTTCATTTGCCTTGTGTCAATTAACATGTCGTCTTTCAGAGGATTCTAACAAAACATCCCAAACATAGAATTTGGCCATGTGGATTGTTGATTGCCCGACACAACTTGTCGAGTCATGATAAAAGGAAATTTCAATAGAAAAGACATTTGCATTGATTGATTTCGGTGCTACTTATAACATATACTGGAATAATTAAATTTGAGTAAATATTAGATTTTAAAACAAACAACATTAATTTTTAAATAAACTAAAAAAATATTAAAAGTATTTTCATTCTTATAAAATTATATGTCTATAATTTGGTAATACATATTTTTAAACTTTCATACTAAATCAAATTAATATTTTAATTAATTATGTAATTAAAGAATTTTTAATTTATCTAATCAATACTTATTTTTTTAATCAACGTTAGATGCAGTAAAATATTTATAAATTATCATTAAAAGAATCTTCTATTAAATAAAATGATTTTAAAAATTTTTAAAATACAAATACTTTATAACTAAATTTATAACTTTTATTACTAATAAAAAAATTATCAATTAAGTTAATCTTCTCTTAAATATTTTTAAATATAATCAAAGTTCATCTGCATTTATAAATCCTCTCATGATGTACATACATTTACCATCAATATTTAAAGACTATTTTAAAATTGAACAACTTATACTGCATGCTGATATCTTATTAAAATTTCATTTCTATAGGTATTTGCGGGGTTTGATTTAGAATATAATAGAATAAGAAAAAGGAGGATTAAGTTAATTAATATTCAGTAGTAAAAAAAACTTCTACGTAGAAATTTATAACAGTTCCTAAAATTTGACGTAGTATGTAAAATAAGCCATATTTTTGTAATATTGTGCTAAACATTCTCTATCTACTGTCTTAGAATCAATATGAAAAATGCTTTCAACAATATTGTGATAAACATTCTCCATCTATGGTCTTAGAATCAATATGAAAAATACTTTCAAAATTGCTTGCATCAGGAATTGACGTTGAATATAGTTTTTAAATTATTCTTGATTAACTAATTTACAATGTGAACATTTTTGCAAGACTTTATAGATTAGTGGTACAAAAATTTAATCTAAAAAAATATTTTGTAGATTAGATTTTCATACAACCAAAAATAGAGTGTTAACATATTTATCAACGTTTGAATTTTCTAAAAAGTTTTTTTTAGATGATTATGTTAAGAATTAATTTAAAAAGTCACTTTTTACATTAAATTTTTATATAATTAATAAAAAATCATTAAAGTTTAATTTCTAATTTCAAGAAAGCTCTCATATTTTCGTTCTCATTTTAATTTTCAAATTTCCATTCTCTAGTTTTAAGATAATTAAATCGACATACACTTTAATATTCTTTTTATATAAGTATGACTTCAATATCTTTTTTATTATTCATCTCTCATTTTCATTTTCTTGAATCTTCCTTTGTGATTTTCATTTTGTTTTCATTCTGCATTTATGTTTTTTTTTAATCAATGTGTCCATCTTTCATTTAAACCTTAGCCTCATGAAGTATGTTTTCTTTTTCTTTCTTGTTATCTCTATCTCTTGTAATATATTCAAACATGTGTAGACTATGATGATCCAATTCATAGTTTTAATTTTAATGATAACAAACAACCATAAGATTATATAATATTGATAAAGACTAATAAATTTTTTAGCATGTTTTTCCTATGAAAAAAATTGAATTCTATGAATGGTGTTATTAATTTTGTTTCTATTCCTTCTATTCTCAAACATAAGCTAAATGTTGAAATTTGTGAATCAAGAAGAAGTAAAAGGATTAAAATAGGAAAAAACTTTCATCCACATTTTATAACATACTTTTAGTAGAGATAGAAGATATTGATAAAATAAATAAATAAATTATTTATGCTTATATGTTAGAAGGGGATCCAAAAACTTATGAGGAAGCAATAAAATCAACAAATTCTATATTTTTTTTTAAAGAAGTGACGAATAGTGAACTAGATTCGATAACAAGTAATCACTCTTGAGAACTAGTAGATTTGTTTAAAGATAGTAAAATCATAGATAGTAAGTGGACTTTTAAAAGAAAATGTAGGCCTGATGGGTTAATGGAAAAATTCAAGGCTAGATTGGTGATTAAAGGCTTTACTCAAGAAAAAAAATAGGTTTCTTTTATACTTATTCACTAGTAACCAAAATTCCTATTGTGTGTGCTTTAATAGCCTTGGCAACAATCAATAACTTGATTATAAACCAAAAGGATGTAAAAAATACTTTCCTAAGTGGAGCTTTAAAATAAGAAATATACATGAATTAATCAAAAGGCTTCATTGCATCAGGACAAGAACACAAGATACATAAGCTTAGGAAATATTGATATGGTTTAAAACAAGCTCCTAAGCAATGATATAGAAAATTTAATAACACATTGGTGAATTAAGAGTTTGCAGTATATACTTATGATTCTTGTGTATATGTAAAAATGATAGATTCAAATTGTGTTATTATATGTTTATATATGGATGAAGGGAGAAGTTAATGTAATTTTGGCTATTAAAATATAAAAAACTAGAAATGGTTTCTTACTAAGTCCAGCTTATTATGTTGAAAAACATTTAAGAAAATTTAATAGTTTTGATGTTATGTATGGTAGAACACCATATGGTTCTAGTATTCATTTTAACAAAAGGGTGGAACTAGTATTTCTCAATCATAATGTGCAAAGATAATTGGTAGTGTTATGCATCTTATGAATTATACTAAATGAGACATTGCATATGTTATAAGTAGGTTGAGATGATATACTCAATCCTAACAACGACCATCAAAATTCTCTTTGTACCTTTTAAAATATCTAAAGGGTACTATGAATTGGAGTTTACATTTTGCTAACTTTCCAGCTATCTTAGAAGAATTTTTTTATATGAATTGGGTCTTAGACAATGATGAGATAAGTTCTACCAACAAGTATGTGTTTACTCTATGAGGTGGTCTTGTTTCTTAGAAATTAACAAAGCAAAAATGTATCGCAAGGTCCATAATGGAATTAAAATTCACAGCTCTTGATCTTGCAGGTCAAGAAGCATGATGATTAGGAGACTTAATGGCTAATATACCATTGTGGGAGAGACTTACACCTTTTATATATCTCTATTGTGATTCACAAGCTGCAATTTGTGTGGCAAATAATAGTGCTTATAATGGTAAGAGAAGACACATACATTTAAGACAGTATTGTTAGACATCTAAATCAAAATGGAAACATCTCATTTGAATATGTAAAAAGTGAAAAAAATCATGTAGATCCTTTTACAAAAGGACTACAAAGAAAATTATCTTGAATACATCAAGGGAGATGTGCTTAAAGCCTTAAGTGGAGGGAAGCATGATGGACACCCAATTAGTGGTCAAACAAAGCCACACAAACATTCCTTTGTACTACACTACTCATTCTTATAACATGTGATAGTACTTAAAGTGAGTTTAAGTCATGAACTCTTAATAGATACATAATTCTTGATAAGAGTGATGTTATAGAGACACACTTGATGTATCTAACTACATAAGTGGGAAGGCGTCGACCACCTTCTAAGAAAGAAAAACTTAAGCTCTCTTTTTATAGCACTCATAAATAACCCATGATAAAAATAATAACATAAATTATTGTGCAAAATTATCACAATTGTAAAGATATGAGTGTGTGCTGAGGATTTAATCGAGTTTAAGAAAAAAATCATTTATTGGATTTTAATTAAAAAATAACTTAATGAATTATATATAAAAATTGTGTGCATTAATTAAGTTGCACTAGAGACACGTTCATGTACAGTGCTCGCTTACTAGCTACAGCTAGCTATTGTGTCTGTGAATGGTTCTCAATCCAAGAAAATTAAGAACGAAAGAAAATTGACAGTGGTGTCAAGTGGCCGTGTGGTTGAACCCACACATCATAAAGACTCACAAAGTACTTTTCTGCCTTTTGGTGTATCATGCATGCATGCGTGGGTCCATCTAATCCTCACTAAATTTTCCCTTTCATTGTACTCACATTTATATCATTCACTAATATTTCCTTACAACAATTTCTCAATTATTTACACTCATTGGTTTTGGTAGCTGCCAACTTCTTATTTCTCAATTATTTTTATCTAATATAAAACTTCTTACCCATACTAATATAGTTATATTCCAATGCTGATCAACTTTCAAAGATTTTTTTAGATTGATTTATGATTGAATCTTATCTCATTTTTCTTGCAATTTTTTTTTCTAAAATAGTAATTAATCTGTAGATGCTTTTAATAATCTTATTAATAGGTGATCATATGAAAAGTATTAAATGAGCAAGCATCCACATTTAATATTTAATTTTAATACTTTATTTTTTTATATTTTTTTAGGTTCATCAAACCTGAATATTTCATTAAGCATACACTATTTTATAGTTATATATATATATATATATATATATATATATATATATATATATATATAATAAAAAATTTAAATAATGGCAAATTACTCAAACCTCACTTACATTTTGCCTTTCTTAGTAAAACCCTTTTATTTCTAACACATTTATATTACATCGAGCATGTATATGCTCTATGTCCAGTTGTAAAATATTACCATTCGTGTTATGTTTTATATACTAACATTATTAAATATTATAATTAAACAAGGATCCAGATTTCAAATAATTTTAAAACAATTGGGGATCCAAGATTTTTTCCCATAATACATCTAAACCAAAACCTTTATTTTTGCGAGGAAATACAAAAATAATCTTATTATAGAATTTGCCTCGTCATAATTAAACCCCTTTGTATTTTTTTTGGGTAGTTAAACCCCTTTGTATTTTATAAACACGTTGCAATTAAATTTCTCTATAGTTAAAAATTGAAAATAGTAAATACTTAATCAGTAAAAAAAACTTTAAGATTACATTTAAATAATATAATAGAAAAATAAATTTTAATTTTATATCTTCAAAATAAAAAATATTTTAAAATTTTTGTGAATATGTGTAAATTTTTCATTCAAAATTTTTAAAATAATCCTTATTATTTGAAGATACAAAACTATAACTATTATTCTAATTTCATTTTATTTTCCATTTATATATTTAATATTTTCAAAACTTTATTACAATAGAAAGATTTAATTGTAATATATTTTTAAAATAAGAGAGAATTTGTGTAATGTTTAAGGAATGGCCATGCACCATGCTAAATTTTTAATTTGAGCGAGAAAATAGAAAGTTAACCGCAGTCATAGTGCACAATAAATAATAATTTTAAAAGAATATTTTTTATAATTAGTAGCAGCCAAATCTACAATAAATTTTTGAGTGAAAAAATAAAAAATTTGGCAACAATCATGGTCCAACTAAATAATAATTTTTTTCAAAAAATTATTATTTTTATAATTAACGACGGCCAAACTCAAGTTAAATTAGCAAAAAAATTAAATAACTTAGCAAAAATCATGGCCTACACTACATTTAAATTTTAAAAAAATAGTTTTTAATATCAACATGAAAATGAAACTTCCTCCCTCCACCGAGTCTCTCATCTCACCCTCTTCCTCTATTTTTTTTCTTTAATGCTTTCCTTTCCTCAAACTTTATTTCATTATCTTTTCATTTGTTGTAAGATTTTAGAGATAATAATAATGATAAAGACTATAATAGTAGTGTAACAATAATTATTATCGTGTTAATAAAAATTATAATTTTTCTTCAACTCTACAAATTTCCGACAGCATCTCCTTTATCACTATCAATTCTAGCAATACCTCCAACCAATAAATGAGGTTGAAGAAGAAGATCACGATGGCAATGACAAAGCATGATGGTGGAGAAAAAAAAAAAGCAACAAAGAAAGAAAGGAACGAAGACATTGCTACAATGACGGTATGGCAAATTATTGATAATGAAAGTTTTTTTTCCTCTTTTCTTAATATCAACTTTAGCATCAACCAAATTACTGCTATTTAGTATTAGCCTTTATTTTTAACTTTTTATTTAGTATTAGCCTTTATTTTTAACTTTTTATTTAAGTTAACATTTGCTTGGTGGACACTATCAACAATGTAAATCTTTTTAATTTGATATAGCTTCCACTATCGTTTAAACCCACACTAAGTTAGTGTTGGTTTGGTTTGCGCTAAGTTAATATCAATCAAAAAGACTAATACTACTAATTTGTTTTCAGTGTTTTAGTGTTTGTTACAAAATTGCTGCAAAGTTGACACTAAATCAAATTTAGCATTAATTTTCTTCAATTAAGGTCAACTTTAGGGTTTTTGTAAAATTTATACAAAATAAAAAATTTTGGAATTTTAATTGGAAATTATTCAAAAGTAAAAAGAATTCTTTGTTTAGAAATAATATTGATGTAACACTTTAAATTATTGATTAAAATTTATTAAAAACTATAAAAATTACAAGTAAGACTCTTTAAATAAAAAATAAAATTTAAAAAAATTTATAATTTCTAATAAATTTTAATTAATAATTAATAATACATCAAATATCTAAACAATCCAATATATTTTAGTGTGCACACTTCCCTTAATCTTGAACCAATAAAATTGAAAATAACAACAAAGTTTAACCTTATTTTCATTGAGCCACATCTGTTGATTATAAAATTAAAAACACATTTAAAAAAACAATAAAGGAATGGAAAGCTTTTTGAAAATTTAATGGTAAGATATGCAAAATTAAGTTAAACAGTGAATACTATTTTTGAGGAGTGAATATATAGTTAATACTATTAAATACACCTTGCTCAAGCTCAGAACCATAATTAGGACTATTAAATGACATCTTGACTTATCCTTGGTTGTAATTAACTGTAGAAGTTAGAACTGAAAAGGGAATAAAATTAAGGGTTCGTTTGTCTACTAAATAACTTCATTAAAAATTTATTAAATGTTCATCATATAATCATTTATTTAGAAAATAAAGTTAAACTATTTTTATATAAATTATAAATTATTTTTATAAGTTATCTTTTGAGAATTTATTAAAATAAACTAAAGAATGTAAAAAAACGTATAAACAAATTATAAAATGTTAATTTTCATAAACTTTGTCAAATACTTAAGTATTCATGTCATAAAATAAGACTAAATTCCAAAAGCAGAAAAATTGTGCAAGGGTGTTTGCCAAAAAAAAAACTAATATACACCAAAAAAATTAACTAATACTCTGAATTTTATTTTATATAAAGCGATAATTATTTTGAAATGAATCAATAATCCTGAAGTGACGCATAATTAAGAATAAATATAATAGTATATCTATGCATAATTATTATTATTTGTTGTCTTTTTTTTTACTATTTGTAAGTATAATATATTTAATCATTTTCACTATTAGAAATTTTAAAATTTATTACAAAATAATTAGCTATAAAGTTTTTAAATTAATAGTTATTTTGTAGCTAATTTTTAGTAAAAATAATTAGTTACAAAATTACTATAATATTAGTGGTAGCATAAAATAAGTAGTAAATTAGTTTAAAAAATAATCTAAATTAGTTTGTAGTTGTTTTCTAGCTAATTTGTAGTAATAAGAAATATAAATAAATATAATTTAAATTTAGCTAGAAAAATTAATATTCTAATTGATTAATAGTTAATTAGGTAGTATTTAACTATTAATTTAAATGGTAGCTAAAATTAATAGCAAAATCAAAAAAATCTTATAGTGATTATTGATTATAATTTTCTGTAAAAAAAAAATTTAGTTGATTACTTTTAGTAAGATTATCCCTCTCAAACATATTTTTTATTCACAAAATTTGAACTTAAAAACTTATTTTAATCCAATTTTATTTAAACCAACATAATGTTTGCTGTGTTATTTGTTCTACTATCTTCTAACATTGTATATTAATTTTAAAATTGAAAATTTTCATAGTAACCAAGAAATAAATAATTCTTTATTTTTATGCAACATATTCCTATAAATCTTTCTACAAGAAAGTACTAAATATTTTTATATTTTGTATTTATATCTCAGTTTTTTTTTAATACTTCTTTGATAAAGCATTAAATATTTTGTATATTCAAGAAAACAATATAATATTACTCTTAAGAAATAAGTATATAACTAAAAAAAGGTTTTCAATTGTAAATGTTTTAAATTGCTTAAAAAATAAATATCTAGTGGTTTTTATACTTTCATTATAATAAATATCTTTTAGAAAAAACCTTTTTATCAAGGTATACAATAGCTAGTTATTTGAAAAATGTTATATTTAATATATTTTTAAAAAATTTAAAATATTTTAAAAAAATTAACATATAAAAGAAGATGAAAAATGTTTAATGAGGTTATTAATTAAATAATTAATTCTAAAAATCCTTTAATAGAAATATGTATGACCTTGTAAACAGTGAAGCAAAGATGCTTCACTAAATTACTACGATCTTATCTCTTAATGAACAACTGCAGCATAACAAACAAGCATAGAGTCTTATTATTAAATAAAACATAACAAGAAGAGAGTACAACACTTGAAAATGAAGCTAAAAAGTCCCACACCTGCAACTGCATGTGCTTGAAAATAACTAACTAACTGGAACATAGCATGTAATGCTACTAGTTAGTACTAATTATTCCATAACATCATCCTCGTACAGTACCTGCATTGCATGCACCTGTTCGTATTATTACATAGACTTGTTCACACACTTCACAGGGAATCACGTTTGATGTTGCCAAAAGGATCAAAGCCGCCAATGAAATTAGCAGCAGAGCCAGAGCCTGAGGCTGAGCCTGAGGCATCGTCCCTGAAAAACCCTTGAGTTGGGTCAAAGTCAAACATTCCAAATCCTTGAGGAGGATAAGGTGGGTGCATCATCCCCATAGCAGAAGCAGCAGATGCAGACGCAGAAGCGCGTCTCACAGAAGCAGGTTCTCCTTCACTCTCGCGGTAGCGCTGAAGGTAGAGACTCAGAGGCTGGACGTAGTCATCGAACCCCAGCTTTCCCATCGCCCACAGCACGTCCTCCGCCGTCACCGTCTTCCGCTGCTCGCGCTGGCACCGCTCGTTCGCCTCCGCCGTGATGAAGCTGATGTACTCCGACACGCACTCCTGGATCGTCTCCTTCGCCTCGTCAGAGATCTTCGCGTGTGACGGCAAAATCCTCCGCATGATCCTTATCACGTTAGCAATCGGCATGTACTGGTCCTGTTCCCTTACTCCCGCCATTGCGAAACTGAAACAACAACTCTTAAAATTTGTGTTTTATTAGGCAAGAATAGTCTTTTTTTTATTTATATAGACTAGTTTAATAATCGACGAGATCTTTAACATCAATATAATTAACTAAATAAACATAATACAAAAAAGGGATTGAACAATTTAAATTAAACACTAGTTAGAGATGCATGCAATGAGAGATAGATAGATGCACAAAAAGGAAAAATAATAGTAGAAGGTTGAAAACTTCACCTAGTATAAGTTAGGGTTTGAGAAAGAGGATGTAGTGAATGAAGGAGAGAAGGTGAGTGTGAAGGAAAGAGTAGCGAGGCTGTGGTGGATTTATTGATGAGGCTGGCTGGGTGCATTGTAGAAGGATTAATGGAAGAAGCTACCATTTATCACGGTTCCACCACATAACCAATAGGATGAAACAATTAATATTTAATATACAAAAAGAAAAAAAAAAGTCATCGGAATCTGCAACAGTGAAACATTTACTACTCTTGAAAATCTCGCACATATTCATGTATATTTAATGAAAGTATGAATTTTGTTTTAATGACCTATTAATATTAAATTTTGATTTAGGTTGATGACCAAATTGGCCATAATGAAACTTATTCATATATACATTTATCATTTATACTTTATAATTTACAACCCTAGTCCAAATGTGTTTTCCTTTCTTCAATAAGAAAAGTGTATATATTTCATTCAACTAAAACCAGAGGAGGTACTAGAAAAGAAACTACGATGTCCTTCCAAAGATGTCCTTCCAAAGATATGAAAAACTACATATTACAAAGAAAATATTTAGTGGTTTCGATGTAAAGCTTTTGAAGCTAACTTTTATTTATACTTACTATAAGTAGCAAATAAAAATATTTTTGTTATAAAAAATTGTCATGAGAAAGACTATATAAAAGTATTTTATGATATCTATATAATTTTAATTTCCTAAAATATAAGTTTGTGTGCACACGAACATCTATAGGCATATACGTGCATTTACATACAAACTATTTACTAATAGTTTTTAACTTATTTAAATAATCCAGCTTAATCTTAACTTGATATTGTGGGTTTAATTAAACAAATGAACTTAATCAAGTATTAATGAGTTAAATTTAAATAGTTTATAAATAATTCAACTTATTTATACTCTTAATGTTATGATACTAAAGAAAAAATATGTCAATAAAAATTTTAGAGTGTCATACGTTTTATTAATATCTATTATTTCTTTATATTTTAATTATCTTGCTATCATATTATATCACACCACTTTATATTCATAAACAGATATTTGATTTATACTAAATTTGAATTTCAAAAATATGGGTTCAGAATTTGAACACTAATTAATGTGTATGAAGAAAATTTTATTGAGAAGAGATTCACAAGTGCCTACATATCACTTGGAAGAGATTAAAATCCTATTTTACTTTTATCCTTTTCTTGTCTACTCTCTTTTTTAATGTCTAGTAACTTATTTTTTCCAAAACTCTGAGATATGAAAGAATTCTTATTTGTAGGTTGTAGCTATTCTCCATTCTTGCTTTGCTATTGCATGGTTCATATTCCTGTATAGCGTCTGGTATAAGGATTTTTAAATTCTAAACTACATGAATTTCTTAAGAATAAGATTTCCAAAAATACGGTTCTTCAGAAAAATATTTTTATTTTCTTTTACTGAATATGAAAAAACTTGCATTTCATCATTACTTTTCCAAAAATGTATATTAAAACATTTATTATTTATATTAAACATTAATACATCGACCTAAATCAAAATGAATTAATATTAATAGGTTATTAAAACAAAATTCAAACTTTCATTAAATATACATGAATATGTTCGAGATTTTCAAGAGTAGTAAATGTTTTGCTGTGGCAGATTCCCATGACTTTTTTTCTTTTGTATATTAAATATTAATTGCTTCATCCTATTGGTTATGTGGTTGAACCGTGATAAATGGTAGCTTTTTCCATAAATCCTTCTACAATGCACCCAGCCAGCCTCATCAATAAATCCACCACAGCCTCGCTACTCTTTCCTCCACACTCACCTTCTCTCCTCTTGTCCATCCTTCATTCACTACACCCTCTTTCTCAAACCCTAACTTTTACTAGGTGAAGTTTCCAACCTTCTATTATTATTTTTCCTTTTTGTGCATCTATCTATCTCTCATTGTATACATCTCTATCTAGTGTTTAATTTAAATTGTTCAAGTCCTCTTTTGTATTATGTTTATTTAGTTAATTATATTAACGTTAAAGATCTAATCCATTATTAAACTAGTCTATATAAATAAAAAAAGACAATTCTTGCCTAATAAAATAACCTTTGAAGTAGAAGAGAAAAAAAAAACACACAAATTTTAAGAGTTGTTGTTTCAGTTTCGCAATGGCGGGAGTGAGGGAACAAGATCAGTACATGCCGATTGCTAACGTGATAAGGATCATGAGGAGGATTCTGCCGCCGCACGCGAAGATCTCCGACGACGCGAAGGAGACAATCCAGGAGTGCGTGTCAGAGTACATCAGCTTCATCACGGCGGAGGCAAACGAGCGGTGCCAGCGCGAGCAGCGGAAGACGGTGACGGCAGATGACGTGCTGTGGGCGATGGGAAAGCTGGGGTTCGATGACTACGTCCAGCCTCTGAGTCTCTACCTTCAGCGCTACCGCGAGAGTGAAGGAGAACCTGCTTCTGTGAGACGCGCTTCTGCGTCTGCATCTGCTGCTTCTGCTATGGGGATGATGCACCCACCTTATCCTCCTCAAGGATTTGGAATGTTTGACTTTGACCCAACTCAAGGGTTTTTCAGGGACGATGCCTCAGGCTCAGGCTCTGGCTCTGCTGCCAATTTCATTGGCGGCTTTGATCCTTTTGGCAACATCAAACGTGATTCCATGTGAAGTGTGTGAACAAGTCTATGTAATAATACGAACAGGTGCATGCAATGCAGGTACTGTACGAGGATGATGTTATGGAATAATTAGTACTAACTAGTAGCATTACATGCTATGTTCCAGTTAGTTAGTTATTTTCAAGCACATGCAGTTGCAGGTGTGGGACTTTTTAGCTTCATTTTCAAGTGTTGTACTCTCTTCTTGTTATGTTTTATTTAATAATAAGACTCTATGCTTGTTTGTTATGATCCAGTTACCTTCAATTCATAGTTGACTCTTGTTTTGTTCATTAAGAGATAAGATAGAATTAATTTAGGGAAGCATCTTTGCTTCACCGTTTACAAAGTCATACATACTCCTATTAAAGGTTTTTTAGAATTAATTATTTAATTAATAACCTCATTAAACATTTTCCATCTTCTTCTTTTATATGTTAATTTTTTTTAAAATTATTTTAAAATTTTAAACCAATATATTAAAAATATACAACTTTTTAAATAACTAGCTATTGTGTACCTTGTTAAAAAAGTTTTATTTAAAAATATTTATTAATGAAAGTATAAAAATCACTCTATATTTATTTTTTAAGCAACTTAAAACATTTATAATTGAAAACTCTTTTTTTAGTTATATACTTATTTCTTAAGAGTAATACTATATTTTTTTTCTTGAGTATACAAAATATTTAATGCTTTATCAAATAAGTATTAAAAATAACAAGATGTAAATACAAAGTATAAAAATATTTAATACTTTCTTGTAGGAAGATTTATAGGAATATGTTGCAGAAAAATAAAGAATTATTTATTTCTTAGTTACTATATTTTTTTTTCAATTTTAAAATGACATTACAATGTTAGAAGATAGTAGAACAAATAACACAGCAAACATCATGTTGGTTTAAATAAAATTGGATTAAAATAAGTTTTTAGGTTCAAATTTTGTGAATAAAAAAAATTATGTTTGAGAGGATAATCTTACTGAAAGTAATCAACTAATTTTTTTTTACAGAAAATAATCATCAATAAAATGGTTAAATATATTGTACTTATAAATAGTAAAAAAAAAAAGGCATACAACAAATAATAATAATTATGCATAGATAAAGGATATACTGTTATATTTATTCTTAATTATGCGTCACTTCAGGATTATTGATTCGTTTCAAAATAATTTTCGCTTTATATAAGATACAATTAAAAGTATTAGTTATTTTTTGGTGTATATTAGTTGTTTTTTTTTTTACAAACACCCTTGCACAATTTTTCTGCTTTTGGAATTTAGACTTATTTTATGACATGAATACTTAAGTATTTGACAAAGTTTATGAAAATTAATATTTTATAATTTATTTATACTTTTTTTTTACATATTCTTTAGTTTATTTTAATAAATTCTCAAAAGATAACTTATAAAAATAATTTATAATTTATATAAAAATAGTTTAACTTTATCTTCTAAATAAATGATTATATGATAAATTCTCAAACGAGCCCTTAATTTTCAAACGAGCCCTTAATTTTATTCCCTTTTTGAGTTTCTAACTTCCACCGTTAATTACAACCAAGGATAAGTCAAGATGCCATTTAATAGTCCTAGTTATGGTTCTGAGCTGGAACAAGGTGCATTTAATAGTATTAACTATATATTCACTCCCCAAAAATAGTATTCACTATTTAACTTAATTTTGCATATCTTACCATTAATTTTTCAAAAAGTTTTCCATTCCTTTATTGTTTTTTTAAATGTGTTTTTAATTTTGTCATCAACAGGTGTGGCTCAAGGAAAATAAGGTTAAACTTTGTTGTTATTTTCAATTGTATTGGTTCAAGATTAAGGAAAATGTGCACACTAAAATGTATTGGATTGTTTAAATATTTGATGCATTTTTAATTATTAATTAAAATTTATTAAAAATTATAAATTTTCATAGATTTTATTTTTTATTTAAAGAGTCTTATTCGTGAGTTTATAGTTTTTAATAAATTTTAATCAATAATTTAAAGTGTTAGAAGAAGTTGCTCACACTCATCAATATTATTTCTAAAACCTATATAATTTTTTTTTTTCTTTTGAATAACTTACAATTAAAATTCCAAAACTTTTGATTTTGTATAAATTTGACAAAAACCCTAAATCTGGCCCTAATTTTACAACAAACACTAAAACATCCAAAGCAAATTGGTACCATTAGTCTTTTTGGTTGATGTTAACTTAGTGTGAACCAAGCCAACACTAACTTCCTGTGGGTCAAGACGACAATGGAAGCTATATCAAATTAAAAAGACTCAATAGTATTGACCAAACAAGTGTTAACTTAAATAAAAAGTTGATGCTATTTGCATCCATAAATAAAGGTTAATACTAAATTGCAGAATTTGGTTAATGCTAAAGTTAATGTTAAGAAGAGACGAAATAAAACTTTCATTATAAATAATTTGGTCATATCATGGTGGCAGCAACGTTATCATGCATTTCTTTCTTTATTGTTGTCCCTTTTTTTCTCTACCATTATGCTTTGTCATCGCCATTATGATCCTCTTCTTCAACTTCATTTGTTGGTTGGAGGAGTTGCTAGAAATGATGGTGCTAAAGAGAGGTGTTGTTGAAGATTATAGGAGTTGAAGAAAAAATTATTATAATTTTCGCTATCACGACAATTATTGTTATTATTATCGTCATTATTACTATTATTGTTGTTGTCATTGTTTTCATCATCATTACTACTTATAACAAGAAAAATATTTTTTAGCGATTAATTTTCACAGTTGCTAAATAGCGACGGAATTAGCGATCGAGTAGGATTTTTTTTAAAAAAAATTAGCGACCGATTTAGTGACCGAAAATAAAAAAATAAAAAAATCAATAAAAATACGAATTAACGACCGAATTTCATAAAATAAAAAATAAAAAAATAAATTAGTGACCGAATTTAAAAGTTCAAAAAATTAAAAATATATATTAGCGACCAAAAAGAAAAGTACAAAAAATGTTATGTTTTTGCAACCGGATTAGCGATCGAAAATGCAGAACAAATAAAAGAAAATTAAAAAAATTTAGCGGCCGACTTAGTGACCGAAAATAAAACGAAAAAAAAATTATTTTAGCGACGGAACAAGAAACAACAAAAGGTTTACTTTTTTGCGACCGAATTAGCGATCGAGTTACATAAAATAAAAAAATAAGTTAGTAACCAATTTAGCGACCGAATTTAAAATTTAAAAAATTTAAATAGAAAATATATATTAGTGACCGAAAATAAAATAAAAAATTTAAAAAATATTTTAGCGACCGATTTTCAAAGTTTTGAAAAACTTTTTTCCTCTAATTTTTCCCTCTCTTTTTCTTCCACTCCTTTATTTAAACACTCATCCTCTCATTCCCTCTTCTACTTTTCACTCACTCCCTCCTCTCCTCCCTCCGCCACTACCATTGCCACCACCGCCACCGCTACCTCTTATCCCTTCTTTCCTCTTCTCCTCTCTATTCTTCACCCTCCTCTCTTCCTACACCACCATCACCACCACCACCACCCTTCCACTCCTTTCTCTCGTCCCTTCGCTCCCTCTTCTTCTCTCTATTCTTTACCCTCCTCTCTTCCTTTCTCTCTTTCTCCTCCACCACCACCACCACTCTCCTTACATTCCTTTTTCTCCTTTCTCTCCTCCCTTCCCTCCTTTTCTTCTCCTTTATCTCTCTCCTTTTCCTTATCCTTCACTTCCTCCTCCCTCCCCAACCACCAACCAACTACCACTGCCACCCAATTATTTAAAAGCTAAATAAAAATAACGACCAAATTATTTAAAATAACAAATAATAATAGCGACTGATTTAGCGACCGATTTAGTAACTGAAATATTTAAAATAAAAAATCAAAACTAGCAACTAATTTAGCGATCAAATTATTTTTTAGAAAAATAAGAAATAGCGATCGAATTAGCGATCGAATTAGCGACTGATGTTTTAATATATAAATAATTAAAACAAAAAAAAAAGACAGAGGATTTTAAAAAAAAATTAAAATAGTAACCGATTTAGCGACCAAATTTTAAATTTAATTAAACACCAAAAGCATTTCGGTCGCTAATTCAATTAGCGACTAGACTCTTCGCAACGGAAAATTATCGGTCGCTATTTTTGTCGCTAAGTCATTTAGTGACCGAAATACAACTTTAGCAACCGATTTTACCGTTTAAGCGACTGATTGTTTTAGTTGCTAACCATGAAGTTTTTAGTGACTGTTATTACCATAGTCTCTATCATTGTTGTCTCTAAAAACTTAGATGAAATGTTTTTAGAACAAATGGAATGAGAATGAAATAAAGATTGAGGAAAGGAAATCAATAGAAAAAAAATAAAGGAAGGAAGTGAGACGAGAGACTCGGAAGAGGGAGAAAGTTTATTTTCATGTTATATTAAAAACTAGTTTTTTTTTTAATTTAAATTTAGTGTAGGTCATGATCGTTGTTAACTTCTTTATTTTATTTTTTCTAATTTAGTTTGAGTTTGGTCGTCGTTAATTGTAAAAAAAAAATAGTTTTTTGAAAAAATTATTATTTGATTGAAGCATGATTGTTGCCAACTTTTTTATTTTTTCACTCAAAAATTTATTTTAGGTTTGGCTGTTACTAATTATAAAAAAAATTCTTTTAAAATTATTATTTATTATGCACTATGACTGCCGTTAACTTTTTATTTTCTCGCTCAAATTAAAAATTTAGCATGGTGCATGGCCATTCGTTAAACATTACACAAATTCTCTCTTATTTTAAAAATATATTACAATTAAATCTTTCTATTGTAATAAAATTTTGAAAATATTAAATATATAAAAGGAAAATAAAATGAAATTAGAATAATAGCTATAGTTTCGTATCTTCAAATAATAAGGATTACTTTAAAAATTTTGAATGAAAAATTTACCCATATTCACAAAAATTTTAAAATATTTTTTATTTGGAAGATATAAAATTAAAATTTATTTTCCTATTATATTATTTAAATGTAATCTTAAAGTTTTTTTTACTGATTAAGTATTTGATGTTTTCAATTTTTAACTGTAGAGAAATTTAATTGTAACGTGTTTATAAAATACAAAGGGGTTTAACTACCCAAAAAAATACAAAGGGGTTTTATGACGAGGCAAATTCTATGATAAGATTATTTTTGTATTTCGACCCAAAAATAAAGGTTTTGAGTTTAGATGTATTATGGAAAAAAATCTTTGGATCTCAATTGTTTTAAAATTATTTGAAATCTGGATCTTGTTTAATTTTAATATTTAATCATGTTAATATATAAAACATAACATGAATGGTGAGATTTTAAAACTGGACATAGAGCATATGCATGCTCGATGTAATATATATATATATATATATATATATATATATATATATATATATATATACAAAGTTTTATGAATGTGTTAGAAATAAAAGGGTTTTACGTAAGAAATGCAAAATGTAAGTGTTTGAGTAATTTACCATTATTTAAATTTTATTAAAAAATATATAATTATAAAATAGTGTATGCTTAATGAAATATTCAGGTTTGACAAACCTGAAAAAAATCATAAAAAAATAATGTATTAAAATTAAATATTATATATGAATGCTTGCTCATTTAATACTTTTATATGATCAAGTATTAATAAGACTATTAAAAGCACTACAGAATTAATTTTTTAGAAGAAAAAATTGCAAAAAAAAAAGAGACAAGATTGAATCATAAATCATTCTAAAAAAAATCTTTGAAAGTTAATCACCAGTGGAGTATAATAATATAAATTTGAATAAGAAGTTCTATATTAGATTAAAAAAAATAAATTGAGTGAATAAAAAAATTCATAAATTTGATGTCTTAATATTTTAAATTAGAAATAAAACAAATTTATTTACATAATTAACTCATAACTCATTAATGAAGTTGCTTTATTTATTTCTCTCACATTCCAAACCATCACTGTCATTAAAACACAATTAATTGTGAAAGAGTGTTATAAAACAATATATCCTAAAATATTGGCACAAAAGACTTAAAAAAAGAGTTCCAATTTGATTTATTAAAGTACTGGAAGGATGACTAAGAGGATGTTAAAGAAAGATATAGTATTACTTCTAGAAAAAAAAAATTAAGTACATGACATTTTGTAAAAAAAAAATGAGACAGAAGATCCAATCACAAATAAATCTAAAAAATTAAAAAAAAAATTGAACCATAACAGCAAAATAATCTCATTACTCAATTCCATAATATTGAAAAAAAAGATCCGAGAATAGTACTTAGAGATCACCAGACAATAGAAGAAAGAACATATTAGTAAGAATGAACTAAGTAGGTGAAAAAAAACTAAAGAGAACAATAACAAAACAAACAGATTGTGTGATCTACTAATATTAGATAAACGAAATAACTATATGTAAAAACAAAGGAAAAAATAAACGAGTGTTGAAGTTGAAACTTCAAATATGAGAATAGATTGAATACAAAAAAGAAGTTAAAGATACGTGTTCAATTTCGTTTGCATTTGAAATTCAAATTGAATGCCTTCAGTTTTTCATGTTTAAATATAAACTATTTTTTGCATAAAAAAAAATAGAAACTAATTTGATGATCCAAATCAACCTAATTTTTTAAAATTAGATAAACTCAAGTTCATTTGATTCGTGGGTTAGTTGAGACTCATACTCTTCCTATATATTTTTTCATGCTTTATAAATATATTATCTAGAGGTCTTCCAATATTAATTTTATTTAAAAAAAGCTATGTATTTAAATTATACAATTGCTTTTTTAAACAAAGACAAAAGCATTACAATATGATGGCACATCCTTCATTATTTCCATGTTTTCTCTTATCCTCTTAAGCCATGACCTCATCATTTGATTGTTCCAACGAGAAAACATCTAACGATATTTATTCTCATCCATAAAATGTGTCTGGGTAACAAAAACAATTGAGGTGAGAACAAAACAAAATTCAAAACTAACTTATTCACAAGAGTATTAGCAATGCCAATCTCAATTTGATTATCCAACGTTCAAAAATAGTAAAATATTAATTTTTATTATTGTTGTTGTTTTTCAGAAAGGGGACCAACTTGTTTAAAAGAACATCATAAATGAATATTAATTTATTGAGATAGAAAAAAAATAGTTTTACTTATTAGCAATGTTATTTGTACATATTGGTCCCAAACAAGGAATTGAATACGCATTGGCCCATCAAATAATCCCAATAATAAACTAAATACATTGGTCCCCAATGTAACCCACGTAACAGCAATCCAAGAAAACTCCATGAGTTAACGTGACCAGGAACTGATTCATGATAACCCAACATGCGACAAAACTGACATGCACTACAAAAAAAAGGCGTATTAGCCACGGAAATTAGCGACGGAAAAATAAACGTCGCAGTTAGCGACAACATTAGCGACGGAATATGCATATATGAGAAGGATATACTTTTGCCACCGATTTAGCGACGGAAAATTTCACACAGAAAATAATATTTAAAAATCGACGAAGTTAGCTACCGATTTAGCGACGGAAACGTGGAAACTACAACCTTTATTGTTTGCAACCGAATTTGCGACGGAGTAATAGCCAAAATAAAAAATATAAATGACTTTAGCCACCGAATTAGCGACGGAAAAATTGAAAAACCATGAGGTAGCTTTTGCCACCGATTTAGCTACGGAAATCTAGATTTATTTAAGGAAAAATACGATTTTTAGCGACGGAATTAGCTACCAGATTTAATAAATAAAAGATATATAAAACAAAATTTTAGCCACCGAATTAGCGACGGAAAATTGATAACCAATGAGGTAGCTTTTTTGCCACCGATTTAAATTATTTAAATCTGGATTTTTTAAGAAAAAAAACGTTTTTAGCCAAAAATTAGCCACCGAATTTAATAAATAAAAAAATATATAAAACAAAATTTTAGTCACCGAATTAGCTACGGAAAAATTGAAAATCCATGAGGTTCTTTTCTTACCGATTTAGCCACGGAAATATGAATTTTTTAAAAAAAAAACGTTTTTAGCGACGGAATTAGCTACGAATTTAATAAATAAAAATATATATAAAACAAAATTTTTTTTACCGATTTAGCCACGGAATCTGGATTTTTTTAAGGAATAAAACGTTTGTTAATGACGGAATTACCAATTTAATTTAATAAATAAAAACTATATATAAAATAAATTTTAGCCACCGAATTAGCGACGAAAAAATTGAAACCTGTGAGGTAGTTTTTGCCACTGATTTAGCCACAGAAATCTGGATTTTTTTAAGGAAAATAAGTTTTTAGCGACGGAATTAGCCACCGACTTTAATAAATAAAAAATATATAAAACAAAATTTTAGCCACCGAATTAGTGACGGAAAAATTGAAAACCCATGAGGTAACTTTTTGCCACCGATTTAATGGCGAAATCTTGATTTTTTTAAGAAAAAAACGTTTCTTATGCGACAATTAATTAGCCAATCGAAAGTAATAAATAAAAATATATATAAAACAAAATTTTAGCCACCGAATTAGCGACGTAAAAATTGAAAACCCATGAGGTAACTTTTGTCACCGATTTAGCCAATGAAAATCTGGATTTTTAAGAAAAAACGTTTTTTAGCAAAGAATTAACTAATCGAATTTAATAAATAAAAAATATATAAAACAAATATTTAGCCACCAAATATAATAAATAAAAAATATATTTTTTAAAATAAAAAAATTATAATATTTGTTTAATTTAATTATATCTAATTTGATTATTTATGCAAATAATTTTTTTATGTGTAATTTTATATAAGTTCTTTAATTCTATATATTTTTCAGTAATTAGTGTATTGATTTTTATTTTAGAAGACAAAGAGGTGAGTGTCATGATTTTTTAAATAAAGTAAAATTAGTAAATTTATCTTTAAAATTAAGATAATTTCTACATTTATCGAAATAAAAGTATGTTTACTAGTTATTTATCAATTAAATGAGTAATTTGACTATATATTTAAAGTAATTAGGGTGTTCAAGTTTATTTTACATGATGTGAGTGTCATGATTTTTTAAATAAAGTAAAATTAGTAAATTTGTCTTTAAGATTAAGATAATTTCTATATTTATCCAAATAATAAATACGTTTAGTAGTAAGTTGACTCTATATTACAAGTAATTAGGATGTTAAATTTTATTTTACATGTGGTGAGTCTCATTATTTTTTAAATAAAGTAAAATTAGTAAATTTGTCTTTAAAATTAAGATAATTTCTACATTTATCCAAATAATAGTATGTTTAGTAGCAATTTATCAATTAAATGAGTAATTTAACTCTATATTACAAGTAATTAGGGTGTTCAAGTTTATTTTACATGATGTGAGTGTCATTTTTTAAATAAATTAAAATTAGTAAATTTGTCTTTAAAATTAAGATAATTTCTACATTTATCCAAATAATAGTATGTTTAGTAGCAATTTATCAATTAAATGAGTAATTTAACTCTATATTACAAGTAATTAGGGTGTTCAAGTTTATTTTACATGATGTGAGTGTCATTATTTTTTGAATAAAGTAAAATTAGTAAATTTGTCTTTAAAATTAAGATAATTTCTATATTTATCCAAATAATAGTATGTTTAGTAGCAATTTATCAATTAAATGAGTAATTTAACTCTATATTACAAGTAATTAGGGTGTTCAAGTTTATTTTACATGATGTGAGTGTCATTATTTTTTAAATAAAGTAAAATTAGTAAATTGTCTTTAAAATTAAGATCATTTCTATATTTATCCAAATAATAGTACGTTTAGTAGTTATTTATCAATTAAATGGGTAATTTGACTGTATATTTAAAGTAATTAGGGTGTTCAAATTTATTTTACATGATGTGAGTGTCATGATTTTTTAAATAAAGTAAAATTAGTAAATTTGTCTTTAAAATTAAGATAAATTTCCCACCTTCTTAAAATTTTCCTCCTTCTTAAAATTTCCCACCTTCTCAAAATTTGTCAATTAATTTTCCCATCTTCTCAAAATTTTAAGATAAAATTAAGATAAATTTCCCACCTTCTTAAAATTTCCCTCCTTCTTAAAATTTCCCACCTTCTTAAAATTTCCCACCTTTTCAAAATTTCCCACCTTTTCAAAATTTCCCACCTTCTCTAAATTTGTCAATTAATTTTCCCACCTTCTCAAAAATTTAAGATAAAATTAAGATAAATTTCCCACCTTCTTAAAATTTCCCTCCTTCTTAAAATTTCCCACCTTCTTAAAATTTCCCACCTTTTCAAAATTTCCCACCTTCTCAAAATTTGTAGATAAAATTAAGATAAATTTCCCACCTTCTTAAAATTTCCCTCCTTCATAAAATTTCCCACCTTCTTAAAATTTCCCACCTTTTCAAAATTTCCCACCTTCTCAAAATTTGTCAATTAATTTTCCCACATTCTCAAAATTTCCCACGTTCTTAGTTAATTTTCCCACCTTCTCATTAATTTTTCCACCTTCTCAACATTCCCTGCACTCTACAAAATTTTTGAGTTTTCTCCTTCTTCCCAGCCACGCACAACCGCCAGCGTCACCTAGCACTGCCGTCCAGTTCTGACTCAATATCGCCGCCCGACCGCGTGACCCCATTCCGACCACCGTCAGACCGTGCGACCCCAGCTCCGATACAACCGCGTGAACCCCGTCTATAGATCTGTTCATAAATCTGGTTTTTTTTTTGTAACCATAGCATTTTCAAACAGTGGCAACCTAGCGTATGTGTTTTTTTTTTAATCTCCTCTCTTAAATTTCCATGTTTATGCTTATTATAAGAATTTTTTTTCAAAGCTGTAGGGAGATTTTTTGGTCTACTTATTACTTTTTGTTCAATGCTATAGCATATGTGCTTACTTTTTGTTCAATGCTCTAGCATATGTGCTTATTATTATTGGGACACTACGAAAATCTTAAGCTGATGAAAGAAGGGGAATGAGAAAAAAAAAACTGAGCTTTATAGCTTACCATGGACTGGTTACTATAGTTTGGGTTTTTAGGTAGGCATATACTAACATAGCGACATATCCAAGTTGAATCCAAGTTTTTTTAGGTAGGCTTTATTGTATAATTTTTTTTCTGATCGGTATATCAACTATCATGTGATACTTGTATTTGTTGTAATTTTTTAGTACTGTATTTGCTGTAGATGTAATTGTTGAATAATCATGAGGAGCAAAGTGAGCAGATACGACAACAAAATCAACAAATGCAGAATTTTATTTTACAACACTTGCAAATTTTGAAATCTCTTATGCCACCCCCACTGCACCAGATAATAGTGATGGCCATGGTGATAATGCTTAGGATGATATCTTTATAAGATGATGTAATAGACAATTATTTTCACAATGTTTAGGATAATTATGTTCATAGTTATTATGATTTTGAATATTTAGTAATCATCTGGATACTTTTAATTGTTAATGTTTTCATACATAATTGTTTATTTCAAATTTGTTATTGTATGTTATTTATAGTGTGATTAAATTTGTAATTATTGATAAATATTTGGCAGGTTCATAATATATATTACTAATTTAAAAAAGAAAGAAAAAAACGAAAAGTTTTAGCGACCAACTATTTCCGTCGCTAATTTCGTCGCTAACGTAATATGAAGCTTTAGTTTTAACCACCGAAATAGCGACGGATTTCATCAATCAAAACATTATTATATTATATTTCGAAATATATTAGCCATCGATTTTAGCGACCGATCATTTAAATAATTAAATTTCGTAATTAATTTAGCGACCGATATAGCCATTCATTTTCGGTCGCTAAACTTCCAATTACGTATGTTTGCCTACAGAAACGAATAGTCACCGAACTTTTCCGTCCCTAAATCCGTCGCTAACCTAATATAAAGCTTTAGTTTTAGCCACCGAAATGAAACTATTATTATATTTCGAAGTATATTAGTCACCGATTATAGCGACTGCAAAGTTTCGGTCGCTAAATTTCCAAACAATTACCTACCGAATCATATAGTCACCGAAAACTTCCGTCTCTAATTTTGCCACCGAATTTATTCCGTGGCTAATTCATTTAGCCACTAGGGGTATTACCCACCGACCAATTTCGGTTGCTATTTCCGTCGCTAAAGGGTTTAGCCACCAAATATCATATTTTGCGACCGATTTCTAATATTTAGCCACCGATTTTTGCGGTCGCTAATCTTGAATTTTTTTGTAGTGATGACACGGTAACACTATTTAGTTGAAGAAAATAAAAATAAAGTATAAAAATGTATTATTTAAATAAATAGAAATTAAAAAAATCTGTATATTTAAATAAATAAAAGCTAGTATAGAAACAAATACATTAATAAATTATATATAAATGCTTTTTATACTTGTATATAAATTTGATTAATTATAGTGGTTAAGTTTTATAAGTTTATTTGAATAATTAAATGGCGTGTGTTAAATAAGCATAAGTCATTCAATAGAATTTTATAAATTTATTTGAATAATTAAATGGCGTGTGTTAAATAAAATATTTATAAATTTTTATTGAGACTATTTAATATATCAATAAATGTAATTATTCATTATATTAAAAATATAAAATTATTAAAAAATTTAAATGATTAAAAGCAATTATTAAAATATATAAATCTTCTTAAACAAACATGTCAAGATACATGCTACGAGAAAACTGTGGTACCTTGTGTACTTTTGGAGGAAAGAATCTTGAAAAAATTTAGTTATATACGAAGAAAGATGTGGGTAAATTGCATATGTATTAATGTGCTCATTGTTGAAGAAATTAAACAGCATAAAACGATAAGAGAGAAGAAGAACTTGGAAATGATCTTATGTTTCATTTACCTGAGAAAAGGATATACATACAAGCTATATGCAAAAAGTGTACAGAAAAGCTCTACTAACTTTTTAACTAACAACAATAAGATATTCTAACTAACAATACAAAGATAGCAAACTTGAGCTAATTACAACTTATCTAATATATATATATAGCATGCACGGTTACCCTTCAAAGTGGAGAGTGAATGTCTTTCATGCACAACTTGGAGAGAAGAAAGGGAAAAAAAAGTTGAGAATCCAAGGGCTTGTTATGCAAGTTAGCCAGTTTAGTAGAACTTAGAATGGGTAACAAATGAAAAAGCTTGACTTGAAATTTTTCACGGCAAGTCGGCCAATTGAGTAGAACTTAGAATAGGAAGTAAATAAAAAAGCTTCACTTGCAATTTTTCATGAACCACATGAAAATCAATGTCACAGTGTGTTTTGTTTGCTCATGGAAATTGGCATTGACAGCGTGATGTGGATTGGACCTATTAGGAACTTAGAGAGTATTCCACTTCAAGGTCCCTTAACAAGGGGTAGAATGATGAGACTTCAAGAAGGAGTGCAAAAAGAGTTTCGTACAAGGAGTAGATTGATGAGCCTTCTTAAGGGTCAAGAAGGGCCCATTAAGAGACACACTTTATATACTTTGTTTAACTACCACATTGGCCCTACTTAGTATTTTGTATAAAGTATTTTTCTTGTACTTTCATAGTAGAATAAGTGTATTTTCCTTGTATAGCTTGCTCTTAGGCCAAAGGCCCACTTTAGGACCAATTTCCTTACTTAGTGAATTTGGTCACTACTTTCATCATAAAGTTGTAAGGCCTTAGGGGCTGAATTGGACTTCATGAGGAGGACTCGGAGTCGGCTGGTGTCGGGTTCATGGGGGCTAACTTGGAGTTGGCTGGGTTACGGTTTTCATGGGGATGACTCGGAGTCAGCTGGGTATCAGTTTCATGTAGGCGACTCGAAGTTGGCTGGGTGTCGGTTTCCTAGTGCTAACTCAGAGTCAGCTGGTGTCGGTTTCATGGGGCTGACCTGGAGTCGAGTAGGTATTGGTTTCATGGGGTGACTTGGAGTCGACTAGGTATCGGTTTCATGAGGGCGACATGGGGGTCGACTCGAAGTCGGCCCCATAGAACACAGTATATGGCTGGGCTGTGCAGAGGAGTATGCTAGTTTGAAGTTGAGGGCCACTAGATGAATATGCGTAAGGAAAAGATCTTACCTTATATCCAAGAGTTGTGCTTCAACTATCTATAGAGAAGGGGATGAATGTCTTTCCTCCTTCGTTGCTGGATCTTAGATGCTTTCCAGTGATTCACGATTAAGACTTTCTCCTTCTTTTTCTTCCTTAGAGCTCCTCCTTTTTCCTCTCCAAAGTCCCCTCCTTTCAAGGTTCGCGTCTCCCTCTAGCAATTCCTCTCTTTTCTCACTCTCCCACCTTCGAAAACTTCAAACTTTCTGCTCAAACTTTCCGCTCTTCTCTTAAACCTTCGACCTTACCTCTCCTAAAATCTACCCTCATTTTGTTTTTCGGGACCTTTTATAAATCGCTCCTTAGGTCACCGTTCTACAATTGAATCAATCATGTGTCCAATACGACAACGGGTACTACGGACCATGTCGGGGCGAAAGGTATATCCAGGCCTTGCCTCCCCGACATGTTAGGTGCAAAATGGTTTTTCTAGGCCGTGCTCTGCCCTGTACCTCCTTCTCGTCTGTCGCGAGCAGAAAATGGGCCCCGTAGGACATGGAAATGGCCATAGTGGATGCCACGAGTACGGGAGCTGTTGTGAAAGGTGAAGGGAAAAAGGAAAAGGATCTGTACAAATTTTTTCTTTTCTGTTTTTATCGTCTTCCCTTCCTCCTTTTTCTTTCTTTCTTTTTCGTGGGAACCAGACAAAAACGGGTGCCCACAATCAATAAGTAGCCCTTTACTCATTGTTTATATCCAAGAAAAATACATTTTCTTGCTCAAGTATTCAATTTATGCCGCCCCTATTAAATAATAGATGCAAAGGCCAAACAACCAAAGACCTTTAGTTATTGCATATCAGGTGTAGTATTATGAAGCACTTCATATGGAAACTTTCTAGCAAGCACAAGAGATGGTAATTTATTTATCAAATAGATGGCATGGTTTACCGCATAGCAGCAAAAGGCTTTTGGAAATTTCCATTGAACATTAGGGCTTGTCACATTAAGAATGTGTTTGTGTTTTCTCTTTGCTCATTATAGAATTTTGTCATAAGGAATTCATGGCCATTATATGACTCGATCATCTTGATTTTGTTTCCAAACTAAGTGTGCACTAAGTTGGTAAAGTTCATTATCAATTGTCTTGTTTCACCTTTTGATTTCACGAGGAATAGCCCAATATATCTTGTGAAGTCATCTACAATAATTAAGAAATAAAAATGACCATGGATAGGTAGAGTTGCAAGAGGTCCCCAAATGTCCATGTGGATTAGATCAAAAGGAGCAACATATTAGATATGATTAAGATTAAATGACAATCTATGTTGTTTGGCTAAATGACGACAATCACATATTTTATTTGATGAATTATGTACATAAGGAAGTTCATTAGCAATGTATTGAATAAAATTGTGTGATGGATGTCCTAGTCTTTGGTGTTAAGGGGGTAAAATAAGAAGATACAGTGATCATAGGATGTGAAGTTGACATTTTTATTGAAAGTAAAAATGTAACTAGAAGCTTGATCCAACACATAGACATTGTTGATGGCTCTAGCACACCCAATCATATTCAATGAAGGCATCTCATGGGTAACACAAGAATAATGATAAAAATCAATCTACATTTTAATGAGTTTAACAACCTTGAAGTAGAAATCATATTGAAATTAAACTTTGCCCCATACAGTGATTTGGACTATTCATAGTTCCAAGGTTTTACAAAATTGAGCAACTTTACACTTCACAATCTACTTATATTCATTGTGATCACCATATATCAAGTCAATTGCAACTTTCATCCTCACAAGTGGTTCATTAAGAGTCTAATATATAAAAGAAGCTAAGTTAGTTGGTGATAAGTCATATTTTAGACACCTTACAAGGGACACTTTTGAACTTGTTTTGTAACTAAGGATCCTATATTAGCTAAGATTCAGATTGTTGGTCTAGAAGTAGGAAAAATACAAATCTGTGTTAATTTGAAGATATTAGCTAATAAAAGGTTCAACTTAATTGTGTAGGTCAAAACAGGATCTCGACCAAAGATATCGGCTTTGTCAAAGATAACGACTTCGCCAAAGATAACAACTTCACCAAAGATATCAGCCTCGCCATCATAAGGATCCCCGGTCAGAGATATCGGCCTCGTCATAACAAGGATCTCGGCCAAAGACATCGGCCACGCCATAATAGGATCCTGGCCAAAGATACCAGCCTCGTCATGACAGGATCCTGGTCAAAGACATCGACCAACTAAAGGACCAGATCCTGGCCAAAGATGTCGGTCAACTCCAGGTTCGGGATCGGATTGCCACTGCCAAACTGACACCAACATTTGGAGTCAAATCAACTTTGGTATAGTAAGACCAACGTTAGCAAAAAGACATGCAATGTACCAAGGAAGCCAAAGCATCTCCCAGAAGCTGTTAATAGTTAGTTAATTGGTAGTTAGGTAGTTATAGCTAGAAGCTTCTAGAAACTTCTCAATTAGCTTCCTTTAAAAGCTTGTACTAAAACTTCCACTAGAAGCTAGAAATTGTGTATAAATAGGAGACGTAAGCCACTGTTAGAGGTTGGTTGATACATGTGTACACTTTGTCACTCTCACACTTTGTAATCTTCGTTTCACATTTCTCGTTACGCTCCCGTTCCATTGTTCGGTGGTGCATGGTGCCTCAATGATGCTTGGTCGAGTGAGAGAGCGTAGGTCAAGGTTCAAGTTGAGCAGAGTTGCTAGAGATGACTAACCAGGAGGGATGAATTTGTTTGTCTTCACGACACGCTCTGGAGTGCACCGCCTCTCATGCTCCTTGGTCTTCTTCGGCTGAACCACTGTAGTCTCTCTCGTCGTGGGAGATTGAGTTTGTATTTCCTTCATTCCATGTACCGACCCCTATATCAATGACTTGTTCTCAATAAATAACTTACATTTCTATATCTATTTTCTGTGTGTAATTCCTGCCATATTGAATTGCTCTGTACTCCATGCTTGTAAGAGGAACAACAGAAGATAACGTTAGATTAGGCCGGTTGGAACCGATCTAATAACAAGTTAGATAATTGTAAGAAAACCTTAGACCAACCACGTGTATAATCCTTGCCAGCTCATGAGGTTGCGATTGTGTAAATCCTCAGCCAGGCAATGGACGAATGTTCGGCGATCGTCGTAAGACTTTGGGTTGGTTTGGTATTGCATGCAAATCCTTAAGAATCAGAACCATTCATTTATTAACTTGTGAATTGATATGGTATCTATTTGTAGTTTAATTGTTATTGTTTTCATAGAATAGTTTACTTTCCGTCGTGCATTTACTTTCAACCCCCTTGTTTATGTCTCTGAGTCAGTACTCTGCACTTGGATGTTTCTGGATGAATTTCTGATCTTGTATTAGACATAATTGAATACACTGTGTCCAACCAATCTTTTGCAACTCCATCCAGGGAAAATGGAAACGCCTTCCTCTTAATGTGGTCTTCTGGTATCTCTTGCGACCTCATCATGGAAAAGACCACGTGGAACTCCTTTAAGTGCTTGTGGGGGTCTTCTCTTGCAAGACCATCAAGATTCCTTGATCCTAATCTTATAGAATTAATGATTCCTTGATCCTAGCAGATTTCTAACTAAATTACCCAAATTCCATATTTTTTAATTTAGTCTTCCCAGGATCGCGTGTTGTTCCATGCTTGTAGGAGTGATTTCTACTACTGAAATCGGCTTGGCCAGGAGGGCTAGTCTAACCGAGAAGGCTAGTCTAGCCAGGACCGCTTCTTCTAGGCCAAGACGCTCCAATTGGGCTGAGACGTTCTGACTTGGGCCGAGATGTTCCCTGACTTGGCCTGTAAAACGAATTCGATCTTTTATTAGATAAAATCCTTATTTTAGCACATATTTATGTTTTCCCTATTTCTAGGTCTATAATCTGAATCTTAACTAAAACAGGATACTTAGTCACCAAATAGTCTCATAATACCCATGTTAAACCCTTGTGAGGTGTATAAAATATGACTTACCAATGGCAACAGACAAATGTTCGACGATCGTCGTAGGAATCCTAGGTTGATTTGGAAGCATGATCTTGAGTGAAGAACCGAGAACTGATTGCTTGTTGAACTCTGTACTGGTACAGTAGTTAGTATAGTTTAGTTTACCTTTACTGTAGTTACTTAACTTTACTCTATTTACTTTTTGCATTCTTATACAAATCCCCCCTATTTCCTGCATTTCAGTATGAGACCGAGTCTAATCCGACTCTGTCGTGTCCGTCGCTGTTCGAGATTGTTGCGTCCATGTCTGTCTGAGAACGCTCTTAGCCGAGACTGTGTCAGATACGAGATCATATCGGTTACACCTCAGTCAAGGACATATTAGTCACATCTCTACCGAGACCGTGTCGGACCTGCCTTGGCCAAGACAGAGTCGGCATTCCACACACACTTAGTATTTTCACATAAATTCTAATCTCCACATTAAGCCATGATTGAACACACTATGTCATTGAGAGATTCGACCTAGGGTTGCATTGTACTATAGTTAGCCTTAGTTTTTATTTGATAAACAGAATACAACTAAATACTAGTTATCAGGCCAACCTTTCTCCATTAACCAATTCCTTATGATAGTTAGGAAGATAATAACTTGATGTCATCATTTTAGTGATAACAGTACACTGGAAGAAGAAATAAATATGTTACAATTTGATATCCAACAAATATGTTGTATAAGCGGTAATTTGTTTGTAGTCTTTAACCTACAGTGGTCATCATATTGTCACGTCTATTATCGACTAATTCATCTGTTAAGTGTGAATCCAAATGATATATGATTTGATCTTCCAAACATAACCATTAAAAACCAATAACCATTATACTCTTCAATTGGAACATACACCAGAATGAAAGAAAAAAAATGACGACAACTATGTGGCTAATGAAGATCCAATTGTAATTGGAATATCAAAATGTATTAGATAAGTACTTCATATTTCAACTGATTATAAGGCTCCATCCAGGAGTTTGCATACATTTCCAATAATTGTTCAAGTGTGTTTCCCTCAATCACATTTCGCTGTTAAAAATGGCACAGAAAAAGGTACATATACTTACACAAATATATATTTTACATTTCCATATATAAATTAATTGCCATAGTGATCATACCGCAAATGCTAGAGGAAGGGACCAAATAATCTGCTCAGTCACTTTATCTTGCATCCAAATAGCCTTCATTGCCATCCATTTAACAATGTAATGTCGATCATACAAAACAGTGTCACAAAGATTTTATAATTTGACATACTATTAAATATATAATTTAATGATGTTAATGAATGTATTCAATACCTCACGTTTGCTTTTATTTCCTAAACTCAAATTATGAAAGTCTTGTCTTGTTCCCTCCATATAGTCCATCTTGCATAGAACCTGACTATTGTATTGCATAAAAAATTGTTAATGCTATTATGTTGATCATGCACATAGACTAAACGAAAATACAACGAACATTAATTGTGAAGTGAATATGCACAAAAAATGGTTGGTTAATTTCAAATAAATGAGTAATGAATATCATACGTTGCATTATAATTTGGGTAAAAATTATAGGCACACAAATTCAGTTCTTCCTCTATTAGTCTTATATCTTGCGTGGACTTGAATATTAACTTTATATTTTGAATGAATGGTGGAGTTAGTCATGTATCAAACACAGTAAATACATGCATTCAATTTTACTGTTCAAATGACTAATGAAAACAACATTTACACATGGTAAAATGCACCCCATAACTTGACTAATGAAGTATCCTTAGTATTTTGCTTGTATGTTGATTTGACTCCCTTCTTTGCAATCTGTGTTGATTCTGCAAGAACTTTTCGTGCCTTCCCAAGTCTTTGTGTTGCAAATTCTTTGTATTGCAAATTCTTTGTATATGAAGTTCTTATATAAGTTTGATGTGGTAAGTAAACGAGATTACCTTTCACTTGCATTTCCCTACAAAATAAACATACGTTATATAATAAAAAACATTATATAAGTTGTATGAAAAATAATTTATAAAAATATTTTTATTATTTTTATTTATACATATAGAAATAATGGATTAAAATAACGTAACAAAGTCTAATCCAAATTCATTTAGATAGATTGTTCTAATCAGCTTAAATTTGATTGATTTTGAATCTTACTTTCGTGGAAATGTTTCCTTCGTAAGTGTAGTTAATAGTTTCTAACTATTGCAGTGAATGGACTTGACCCTAGTTTGGTTGGTCATATAAATATTTTTAATATAAATTTGTCTTAATTATAGATATTTTTATTTTAAATTAATATTTCTCATTTTTTTGAAATTAATTGTATTTCTTGAAGATCTCAAAAATAGCATCTGCATATATAGTAGTTTATAAGATAAATTAGATAAGGAATACAGTTTGAGTAATATATTATATTGTGAGGATGTGAGTGTGTAAAGAGATGAGAGAGAATGAAGGGAAAGAACAAGAGAAAGATGGAGAAGAAAAAGAGAGAGGATGAAGTGGAAGAAATGTTGGAAGCAGTGCAGGACGAAATCCTCTTAAATCTCTCACACTCTCACATAGTAGGTGCTAAAAAGGATAACAATATTGCTGATACTCAAGATCTGGATTTGGATCTGGATCTGGAGCGTCGATTCCAGGCCTTGAAAATGAAAACCAAATCTGCTTCTCAACAAGATCTCTCCGCCAGATTCGATGCTCTCAAAGCCAAATCATCTTCTTCTTCTGTGGGCCCAACTGTCACAACATCCAATTCCAATTATTACCAAGGAGAAGAAGAAGAAAGCGAAGAAGACGAAGAGGCACAAGTTCAGAAACTCATCCAGTGGGCTAAAGACGCTGCACGTCTTGATCCTTCTCCGCCCTCCGATGATGACTCGGATATCTAGAAACCTATCCGAATCAGTACTATTTTATTATTGCAAATTCATACATACGGTTAGTTACTTACTTTGGGTTATTTCATTGATGAATTGAAGAGTTAATTAGCTTGTTTCTTGTTGTATATATATAAATGAGACTTTACCAACCATCGTCTATTCAGACCCACCTTCAAAAATTTCTAGATCGATTCCAACCAAAGCCAGGCTTTAACCTTTCAGTTAAGAAACAATTTGATGAGCTTAACACAAGGCCTTCTATTCTACCAAATTTGGAACCAGCTTCTTCTCTATAATCCCACTTGTGGTGCCTTTTGATCGTTTGATTCTCCTGTGTCCGCAACCAAATTTTGCTTATGGATCCAGTCCCCACTATGTATGTAGTTGTTTCATTGGTGGTAAAAAGAAAAGCAAAGGAAAATTGGTTTGATGCTCACCTCCAGTTGAAAAGCTAACTTCGAACCCCGGTAAGATTACCTCAATAATGTATATAATTGGAAGCATTTTTCTCCATGGTTGGATTAGTCATAAACATTCACTTTCTAACCTGGTAACCTGGTATCAGATCGATTGTTATTGGATTTATCCGACTATTTACGTATATTCAGTCTTATAAATTTTATGATTAAGATATCTAGTTTTCAACATGATAAGTGTGTTGAAAATTTTATATTGACTAATAAGATAACCTAAATAGTGTATATTAGTAGGGATAATCTCATCTTAAAAATCATTTTATTGAGTTGAGTTAAACTTAAAAATTCATTTTCTAATTCCTCCCATGAAGAATCTCATGCTGCAATTAGTTACAACCCATCAACTAATGAGATGATCTAAATATTATATATAAGTAGAGCAATTCTTACCTAATAATCCAGTTTTATAGGGTTGAGTTAGGCTTATAAACCCATTTTCTAATACCTCCCTGCTTAGGCCCATGCCAGTGTTAGTTTCGATTATCTTTAACCCTTATTGTTTCATTTGTAAGTCTGTTATGTTTGTTTCTTGCTGTGTACTTGTCATAGCTAGCTGCAATTCTTTTTTGAATAATCACAATATTTCTCTCTGTTTGTTCAGGTGTTTTCATATTCAAATCTATTTTCATTATTTCTTATTTTCTCTTCTCTTTTGAAATTTTCTTGTAGCGGTGAACCCTTTTTCGCATCCATTGCCATTATAATTTATTTCTTTGTGCTATATAATGCATTATTGTGTTAAGAAATTTAATCGATTTAAACCCTCAACATGTCTGACCATATGGGACATGCAAAGAATGCATGTTCTCAAAGAAATTGATATAGAAGTTGTTACAGTTTTTCTTTTACGAGTCACCTTGCTGCACAACCATTTAAGAAGCTTCGGGCATTTGCTATACAACCATATTGGTGCTACTTGTTTAAGTGGAAGAGAAGCAACCCAACCAAAGTTGGTTATATAAAACATAAACAATGATTGACAGAGACTTTTCCAATTGCATTCATCTCTATTTTGAATCAACAATTATTGCAATTGCAAGTAAGAAACAGAGAAGAGAGAATGAAAATAGAATAGAATAGAATACAAGTAGTACATATTGAAGAAAGAAAGACTTTGTTTTGAAAACTATTGGTCTGTGGGGAGTCAGGACTGCAACCGCATCTCTTTGCTGTTCATGCATGATGTAATTGCAACCATATTTTTAACTTTGCTAAGCTATGCAACTTCCACATTTTATTAAAAGTAAATTGAATCAATTACAGCTACTGATTTTTTTTTTAAAAAAAATTGAAATATAATATATTAAAAATAAATTATATTATAATAAATTAAAATTAATGAATTGAAATATAATAATAATATAAAAACTAATATTATTAAAATGAATTATAAGTGTTTAAGTAAATTATATTTTAAAAATATATAATATTAAAAAGTAAATGAGTGAATTGAAAAGTAAGAACAATGTTAAAAATAATAAAAAAGTATTGATCATAATGTATTTAAAATTAAAAATAAATTATATAATTATATAAAAATAAATATATTACTTAATTAAATCAAACATAGAAATTATATAATTATCTTAATTTAAAATATTTTTTATTATCTTAATTATTATAATTAATATTTTTATTTTATTAGTCATGTCAATATTAAACTAATTAGAGTTAATGATAAAAAGTAAAAAAGAATACTAAAAAAATAATAAAAAATGTAAAAAAAAAAAAAAAAAATTTGTTCAAGTACTAGCATTAGATAGAATCATACCTTTTTCAACACGAAACCAAGGTTTACAGTACTTAACAACCCTAAGCTAGATCCCACTAGTAAATCAATACTAATTCATTGAAAGAGAACAAATAATTTTATTTATTAAAAGAAAGTATAATGGTTAAATTATATATATATATATATTATTATAAAAAATTGTTAATAACATATTATGAATATTTTAATTAAATTGTATGTTAATTTTTCTAATAAAAAATATTTTTTAAGTCATTCAATAAAACAAATAAAATTTATTTGATAATAAAAATATATTAAATGACATGTGTTAAATAAAATGTTTATAATTTTTTTATTGAGACTATTGTTATATATCAATAAATGTAAAATATTCCTTATATTAACAATATAAAATTATTTAATATTTATTTTTAAATAATTAAAATTATTTATGAAAATATATTAAATATTATTTAACAAAAATGTCAAGGTACATGCTACTAGTAAACCTTACATACTATTGGAGGAAAGAATTTGAGAATTCAGTTATCAAGAAAGATGTGGGATAAATTGCATATGTATTAAAAGGGCTCATTGTTGAGACATTAGAGAAGACGAGTTGAAATTCTAATGAACGCAATCATTTTTTTATTCTTCATCGATATTTCTTATTAAATAAGGAAGAGTTTATTAAATTAGGATTTATATACATTTTTCTTTTATTTTCTTCTTGTCAATGTTCAACCAAGTAATCTCAAATCATCTTTTTTCATTTTTTAAATCCAGAGAATTTTTGTAACAACTATCATAGTAAATATTCAATTTAATTAAAATTCTATTAATGGGTTAGTAACAATACAAGTACATTTTTCACATTTACAAATCTAGTGCTACAACATTAATGTATAATTTAAAACTTCAAAAATAAAGAAAGATATACTAAGTAATATACATAAATAATATAAAAAGTTAAAATAAAATATTGTGTTATGATCGGGAACAACGTCGAGTTTGAGTTTTTTTCAACTCAAAAAAAGCAAGGTGCAGTGCGGAATGTAACTATCTCTTGTTTCCATCTCCAAATCCGTCTTGCTGCATATATATAATTTTTAATTATATATAATTATTTTCATATTTTTTTTATAACTATTGAAATATAAATGAATTATTCTAATAGTTAATAATTAAAATAATAATAATAAAATAACAAAGATAAAATTATACATTTAACTAAAAATAAATTTTTAATTCTTAAATAATTTTTAAGTTCTTTATTATTTATTAATTTTTATACATTATTTTAAATAAAATATAATTATTAATTTAATATATTGTTTATTTAAAAATATATAAATAAACTAAATTATAAAACATGTAGAATGCCCACGAATTTCTTCAAACTCGATAAATTCAACAAGATTGGGATTAGGTTTCATATTTTCATCTGCCATTTATCAACTTTACCTCTCTCCCAACCCACTTTTTGCACCCACTTTTTGCAAAGACAGATGGGAAAAGCCAAACTTTACCTCTCAAAAGAATAGAAATAGATAAATAGAAGAACAATAACATTTATTAGTAGATAGATAATAGATAAATAAAAGGGTAAGCTTATGACATTTAAAATAATAAATAAATAGAAAAACAATAACATTTATTAAAATTAATCAACATGTAATTAACTCAAGAAAGAACTATAATCAAGCATCATCATATATTTGTGCAAACGAAATGTACATGACAATTAGTCATGCACTGCATACAAATTTAACTCCAGTAAGATTTTTAACATTTGAGCAATCAACGTTGACATTTCCTTTAACATGGTACAACAGTATAGAGAGACTTCGTGGATTCAAAGGGTAGCACATGCTAAAACTTATTACAGGACATGGTTGATTGATCTATAGAAATGATATAGTGATTTGTCATGATAAACATACGGATAGTGGTTTATCACGAGATAAAGTTTGCAATGACCTTAATCTATAATGTGAGATTTGTTTGTCTATTTGTCCTCAATGTCCATCAACATCTACCCCTCACTAACTTTTTTAGCATTAGGTTAAGGGTCCAACAAAGCAATCCTAACTTACATGTTTGCTTGCAACATAACATGAGATCCATCGTCATCTACCTTAGTTGTGTATTCGTTCATTATTGCATGTACATTCCATTAACAACAATTATTATCAAATGCATATATATTTTTCGTCAAATCTACAACATACTAAAAAGGTCTTGATAGATACCTTTTTCAAACAAGGGCGGAGATCCCAATAATAACCTCTACCAAACAGGGGTCTCATTAGATAACTCTTATTCAGTAGCAAAATTTAGTCCCCATGTTTAATATTTTTTGTTAATAACGGATAACATTCGTTATAAAGATTTATAAAACATTTAATTAATTTCACTAGAATATTTTAAGTATTTTAATTTAGACTAATACATCTTAAGTTATTATCTCTCTACTACTAAACTTTTATTCAAAGTTAGATAAATTATAAGTTTTTAAAATTATCATTATTCCTTTGTAAAATCATTGAATCTTAAAATTCTAAATAAATCCAAATCAACTTAATAAATTCTAAAATTTTAAATCTAAGCTTTTGAAATCAATTTTAACGCTTAGAAATATTTTTAGAATTTGTTAAGCTTATTTTAATTAAATTTACTAATTTATCCTTATTCTTATTTAAATTGACTAGAATTATCATAAAAGCATAAAAAATTATAAAATACTGTAAAAATGTGTTTTTATGAAAATTTTCAGTAAAATATATTATTTTTAACTTAGTAATTTTCCTTGAGAGTTAAAAGTTATCATATAATACCTAAACATCACAATTTCCACATTTATAGACCAAAATTTTATTTATTTATTTTTTATTATTATTTATAAAAAAAATAAAAAAATTGAAAATATCAATTTTATTAATTAATTAAAATTTTGTTTTAACAAAAGCTATGCTAAACTTTAGTCTTTTTCAACTATACTTTTCTAAATATTATCATAAATTCTCTAAATAAAATTAGGGTCAAGTATTAAATTTTAGACATTGTTATTAACTGTTACAAAAAGTTTATCCACTATTTTTCATTTATTTGTATTTTTTTAGAATAATTCTTGCCACTAATTTTTTATTCAACTGCTACAAGATCTACAATTCTTTGAGCTTGGGCTCTGACATAAAAACATCCATTTCCATGTCTTAGGATATAACCCATAAAGATTTACTCGTTCTTTGTACATAAACCTTTGTGATAGTTTCATGCAGTTCTTCTGCTTCGAGGATAAATTCTCCCATTTGTGCTTCATAAAAAGAACTAGTAGGTTGGTGGATTAAATTTTGGACCTAAAACAACATTTAAGGATTTGAATCATAAACTAACAAATGTTATATACACATCCCATTATTAATAAATATACTTTCATGTTCATTTTTTTTAAAAAATTTCTAAAATATCATTTCCAAAAAGTATTTTCTAAAATATATTTTAACAAAAAATTACATAGTTTTAGAAAGTACTTTCCAGAATATGCATTTTTTATTCCAGAAAGTACTTTTTGGAATATATATATATATTAGTTATGGAAAGCATTTTTCAATAAAATTAAACAATAGAAATTGAATTGTACCTTAAATTGCAATGTCCACTGCCAAAGGAAACAATTAACATCGACCTGTCAAAGAAAATTATGTTGGAATATATTTTATATGTGTCCAAAATAACTCAAGTATTTTAAGGACAACAAACATTATAACAAAAGAGTGATGACTAATGATTTGACTCTATACTTAGTCTTTAGGAAAACAACAAAGTCACTATAGTATGGAAGTTTGGAATGCGTCCATGTAAAACAAAACTTGCTACTATAATAAGTTCATCTATTCATGTCCAAACAAGTTCCGTCGTCCAAAAAGAAAAACTTTGTCCAATAAAAGATTCAGTTTCTTGAGCGTAAAGTTTTCTTGTTCTTAATAATTATCATAACTTGTCTTTTTAACTTGTGCACTATTGTTTCAACGTATCTCTGTTCAAAGTTTTGTATAACGTTTATATTTCTATATACGTGTTGTGCTTTATTATGCTTTATTTTTCATAACAACAAAGTTTCCTTTTCAAGCTTTGAAAATCAAGTCAACCTTGGTATAAGAGAGTTTTGATCATGCTTTTACTATTAAGGAAACAAAAAGAACAAAACATCTTTTATCAAGCGAAGATAACACTGCTAAGGAAAATAAGAAAACAAATTTTCACTATCGCACCTTTTTCTCTGACCACAGAAAAAGACAAACCTTTGCAACAACTCTACAAAAAGAATCTCTTTGGCATTTAATGCAAAAGATCTCTCTCCATGCAAAATAATGTCTTCGTTGCTCTCGTCTATATATTGGTTAAACAAGCTTCCAAGAAGAGAGTTATCTTTTGTAAAAGATCTTTTGTTTTTGTGATAGCCTAAAGAGACTAAGTGTTAAATAATACTTGGTGTTGCTTGTAATCAGGTAGATAACAAGTGTTGTATAACTTGAAGAGGTTGAGAATACTTGGTTTGTAAGTCTGTGTGACTTTAGTGGATAAATCCTTCGGGTTGAAGGGATTGGATGTAACTCTTGTGAAAAAATGAACTAGGATAAATTCCTTATTGTTTTTCTCTCTTACCTTCTCTATTTTAATTCTACACATATTTGGACAGTCTGTTTAGATAGTGCTTGAAATCTTATATACGTCTTGTATTTTCAAAAAATGTTAATAAAAAATCACACATATAATTCAACCTCCCTTCTTGTGTGTTTCATGTTTCTTTAGTTAGTATTAGAGTTCATCCTTTAGGGGTTGAGCATCTAACAGTGCAGGAGAAAAAATCCTAGTAGCTATGGAAAATGCAATCATTTGATACATGTCATATTGACTTATGGCACATAGTGGAAAATGGAAGATATATTCCAACCTTTAAAGATGGAGCAGAGATCTCCATATCATCATTATAAGAAAACAAGGTATTTGTTAAACTTTAAAGTTAGAAAATTTCTTATGTATGCCTTGACATAAGCAGAGTATGTAAAAGTTCATAACTGCAAATCCTCGAAAGAGATGTGAGACATTTTGGCTTTAGCTTACGAAGGAACGTCTCAAGTAAAAGATTTCAAAATAAGTATGCTTCTACATTAGTATGAGTTATTTAAAATGGAGGACCATGAAAACATTGATCGAATATTTGGAAGATTCCAAACAATTATCAATAATCTGAGGTCTTTTGGCAAAACTTATAATAATTATGATCATATAACCAAAATCTTGTGAAAATCAAGATTTTTTTTTTCCATTGATCACAATTTTTTTAGGATACTTCACTAAGTTCCTTTTCCAAGTGGCCATGATACCCTTGGCTAAGAAACCAAAGTTCCATAGAAGCATACCAAGATAGGTACTTTTTTCCATTAAGTTTTTCTAAGGTTATGGTGGGTGCTCTTCAAATTGAAAAAATAGGATCAGAACTAGAACTTTCCATTTTATTACAATAGGGAAGAAGAAAAACACCAATAAAAGAAAAAAATAACACTACCCAAATAGGGGTAAAAAAAAGTAAGTTGAGACTTTAAAAGGGTTGAGGAAGGACTGATAAGGCTCTTGGAGGAAGCATGGCATTGCTTCGGTGACTAGAAGATGATAGAAAACGATTGACAGTGGTGGATAGTAGCTAGAAGAGTGACTAGAGATGAAGATAGAGCATGATCAAACCCGTTCTAATACCAAGTTGAAGATTTGAGAGTTTAGAATATTTTATGAATTTCTTAAGAGAGTAAAAGCAATTAACATTACCTATTATTTACAATCACTTTAGATTGAATTACATTATTAAATAATAAAGAAGAAATGTAACTCTTATGATACTAATAATCACTATACATGAATTTGACTATACACTATGTTAGATATTAATTCCTAAGAATAGAAATAGTTTACAATACACGCAGACACACGTGTGCGCGCGCGCACCCACACACACATATATATATATATATATATAAGGAAGGATCAAATTACTTTTAAAGAAGTTATTTTTCATTTTTACCATTCATTTTCTTGCAATCTACCAGAAAAGATATGTCACTCGTAAAATCATTAGATTGTAATAAAATGAATGGTAAGGATGGAGAGTAACTCAATTACTCTCAGAGTAACTTGATCTCTCCCCTGTATATACACACATAAAACACATACAAGTACTTACAATATGTAATTAATTAAAACACAATAATATAAAACTTTGTCATCACAAAATAAATAGTGTAAATATAACATCATACATCATAACCATCATATATGTATACAATATCTAATCAATCAATATACACAATATATCATTCAAGTATCACATCCACCAAAATACCTTTTGAGTTAATTTAGATTTATACATAAATACAAGTAAAAGAATTATACTAATTAGAGCAGTCAACTAATACCTAAATCATCCTTAAATTAGTAACTATATTTAGAAACCTAACACCTAGTGAGATCCCTCAAATGGTTGTCCTTTGAATCCTCATCATTATTGCCAACTACTACTTGTCACACCACATTAAGCACCTACAACAAAAAGAAAAGGAAGGAGTGAGGTGATTTAATCTTTAAATAACCGGTCACAAAATGTAGTCTCAGGAATCAAATATACAAAGCAATCATTGTTAGTGATCATCTAGAGTATGCTATGGTTTTCTCTAAGTTGTATTGACTCATGCACATGTAGGCCTATACTTTTTCTTATGCACCTTGTCAGATCATCATTTGTTATTGGGAAGTGACTAGAAGTACATATTCCTTCTCTTGATACATCATTTTATATTCTAGGGATTTATGCAATTTTAGTTGCCTTGAAAGAATACTCTCAATCAATCTTGATGATGTTTTGCAGTTGTTGAGGATGTCAAGCTGGTTTACATGATTTTCTCAATTCAAAACTATATGTTCTACCATTAGAATTTTACAACTTGAAACCTTATTCTCCTTGTAAGATTTTGCGAGAGCCTTTGCCTCCATCCTTCAAGTACCATGTTGTATACTTTCCTATAACACCATTAACCAATGTAAATGAGACATGAACATACATAAGATTACAAAGTAATATATTCTAAGTTTCCATCTCTTTGGAAAATTTGGCAAAATTTCCTTTCTTTCACTATACTTTCCACATGCTTTCATCATAGATATGACAATTAAATAATAGAGACAAGTGTCCAATTAAAATGGTTAATGTTATAATAAAATATGTTCAATCCTCTTTCACCAATTTCAATGGTATAGACAATTAAATCATATCTAATACTACATGGCTAAAACTTACAATTTCAATAACAAAATCAATATTAATCTGTTTATTTAATTAATCCATTTTACTCAATAGTCAGTAATATTATTTTTTTTCACTTTCTTTAATTATGGTTTCTAATAAACTTTTATTTTAAATATTAACTAATAAAACCTTAGATAATTTTTCTAAAATCTAAATTTCATTTATTCCATACACCTAATTATTTCTCTAACAATTTACTTTGATTAATTTAATTTAAACCATTTGTCTTTCCTTGGCTATCCTAAACTATGTCATACTTATGGTATCTAAGGGTTATTTGGCTTAATTTTTATCCTCGTGATAGATACCCAACCAACAAAGTCAAAGACCCTTTGCGTGACACTGGAGCTCTCATGTTTAAGTTCAAAATCAAAATGATGACGCAATCTTTGCAAGGCTTAAGTTTGAAAATTAAGGAAAATTTAAACCAAAGTCAATCAGAGACTGCACTAAAATGAGTCATTTTATTTCAAGTTGATGAAGATTGGAGCCTATCTTAAACAACACATATAAAGCTCAAAGTCATTGTTATGTAATTTGGGTTGAGTAGTTAATTAGGAAAGTATTTTTGCATAAATCATTTTGATAGCTGGTAAAAAGAGGGAAAGTTTGATAGTTGATATAAAAATAAGGAGGTCATTTATAGTGACAAACAAAAGGTTAGTAGAAAATTATATCGGATGAGATTTTAGATTTTATGCCAATTAAAATATCATTAGACATTAACTCCATGAAATTTTATGTCAATTAAAATATTAATGGGCATTAACTTCGTAAGATTTTATGCCAATTAAAATATTAATGGACTTTAATTCCATGAGATTTTATGCCAGTTAAAATATTAATGCGCATTAACTCGATAAGATTGCATTAACCTTAAGCTGTCTAGTTAACCTTATAAATAAACTGTTGCAAGAGAGGACTGAATTTTAAAGTTTAATAAAATCAAGTTTTCTCTATTGTGATAACTTTTCCTTTGTTTTTATTCTCAAAAAAATGATTCAAATTTGTTCTAGTTTTTTAGTAATAATGGAACAATCATATTTGTAGAAATAAAAAAGAAATAGATTTATTCTATACCTGATAAGTAACAATACGCCATAATGGGAAGACGAGAGGGGTTGACAATTTTCTCTGTGAATATTTAAATAAGTAAACGCAGACATATTTGTTTATCACCCCAGTGAACCATTCGGAACAACTTTACTTTATTTAATATTTAATTTAGTATTTTTTTATTTATAAAAATGCAATATAAAAAAGTAAGTTAAGAACGTTGCGGTTAGGATCACGCTTTTGATAACTTTAGTTCTCCCGGCAGGTCGTGATTAGGATCAAGTTCCTCATTTTGCCTTACTTTCAAGACGATCCATTTTAAGATTGTGTCATTTTGACGCTAGAAGAAGGGCTTTGATACCAAATGACACGATCTTAAAATGGATCATCTTGAAAGTAGGTAAAAGAAAGAACTTGATCATAACCGCTAGCTGCCACTAGAACCAAAGCTACCAAAAGCATGATCCTAACTACGACCTGCCGATAAAACCAACGCTATAAACATTCTTAACTTAAGAACAAAGGAAAAGTTCTCACAATAGAGAAAACTTAAATTTATTAGTTGGTTACAAGAGTTTATTTATATGGTTAGCTAGGTAGCCCTGGAGTTAATGTCCATTAATATTTTAATTGACATAAAATCTCATGGAATTAATACTCATTAAAATTTATTGGCATAAAATCTTATGGAGTTAATGCCCATTAATATTATAATTGGTATAGAATCTTATCCAATATAACTCCCCATTAACCTTTTATTTGCCACTATAAATAACCTTCCTATTTTTTCATCCACTATCAAACTTTCCATTTTTCTATCAGTTATGAAAATGATTTATGCGAAAATACATGTAAATGGATCCTAATTAACTACTCAGCCTAAGTTACATGACAATAACTTTGGTTTAAACATTTCTTAATTTCCAAACTTAGGCCTTACAAAGATTGTTTCATCATTTTGGTTTTGGACCTAATCATGGGACCTTTACTGTCATACAAAGGATCTTTATCTTTATTGATCGGGTCTCTATTGCCTCTTAATTTGATACTTGTCAATTTTAATTTCTAAGTGAAATCAAACTCATATTTTCTGGTCCATAACTTACTACTAACCAATGTATTGCTTAAACTAACTATATGCCTATTAAAATTTACCTTTATTTCTTCTATAGCTTATTATTACTAGAATATATATAACCTACACTAATTTATAATATAAATTGTGTTCGCCAATTCCTTCCTTGACTCTTAAATTAAGATTACACGTGTCATGTCTGACTAGTTACTAATTTTTAACATAATAAAATGGTAATTTATTATAACAAACAATATTGTTAAGTAACTCAGGAACTCAGTATCATTATTTCATTAAATCTAATCATTCAATAAAGTGTTCACATAATTTGATCTATTTTGTATAGCTTATAATTGAATACTACGAAGACACAAGGTACCAAATTATTTTTAATTCATTATCTTTACTCCTAAGTCAGGATATCATCCTTTAATAATATATAAAGTATAATTAATTACCCATCATTATAAAAATCATGAGCTTTCAGGGTTAACCAAGATACAATCAAACTTTTCAAATAATACAAGATTATATATATATTTGTCTATTACCAATTTGCTTCTATACATCACCCAGGTAAGAAAATAATAAATTCATAGAATACCCTTCAACCTCATCAAAATCATATAGGCTAGAGTCATGGTTATAAGAATTCAAAATTTTAACACATATATCATGTATAACCTATCAATAGACAACATTACTTCATTTGATACAACTAATATTCAACACTAGGCCATTGAATTGATTAAAAAATATAACTTATACATGTGACAACACAAATACAAAATTTTTACCTATAATCAAAAGATAAACAAGGGACTAAAGGGGCTCCCCTAAATCCTTAAACTCATTTTGTGACCCAAAACAAGAGATTAGTCACCTCCTCCCCTTTACCTCCTGTAGAACTGAGTGAAGAGAGAAGAAGAGAGGATGAGTGCTTGCCCTATCTAGTTCCCAAAGTCTCTTAAAAAACTTCACCAAAGCTTTGAGATTAATGACGATTGTGAGAGATTTTGGAGAAGGAAAAAGAAAATAAAGGTGAGTAGGGTGGGAGACGTTGGTTTCAGCAGAGGAAGAAGAAATTTAACTTTTCACGTAAGTGTTATAATAAGCACATGGTGAAAAGATGCATCACTGCAAGATATTTTATTGGTATCGATACACATAATTCGTCGATAAAAAGAAAATTCAATTGGCAAGATTTTTTATGATATTTTTTTATGGATAAAATTTTGTTAGTAATATGTTTGTAAGAAACCTCTATTAATGAATTATAAAAAATTTTGTTAGTAATTTTCGACAAATTATTTCGTATGAATTTTTGTGCATTTTTTTTTTTTTGGGTAAATTGACTTTGGTTTCATCCGTGGATAATTTAACTACGACTCAATCCATAAATAATTTTCTTACAGAAAATTTCGTGAATAAATACATAAACAATATGACAATATATTTAAGATATCACACAAATAATATATTTTACATTAAAGGTATGATTCTATCCCAACTAATTTAGCATTAAAGGTATGATTCCATTTAATCAATTAAATACTCAAGTATGACACTACTTTAAAGTTACAACACAAACAGAATTATTCACATTAAGGATATGATTCTATCCCAACTACTCTAGAATTAAAAGTATGACACTTTCTCAATATAAAAAAACACACCATCAAATATCCAGATAACAAAATGTAAAATTTGAAATGAGAATAAGAAAGAGTGATGGAGCACTTAAACACAAAAACAAATTTGAGTTTGTTATAAATTCTACATATTAAATTTATGTTAAACCCAAAATGTTATAATTATCCATATTTAATGACATTGATCCATAAATAAGAGAATTAGCAAACTATATTTTCTCCCCCATTCGACTGCCAACTTTTTTCCCATTCCACTACCAACGAGAAATATAGAGAAAAAGAATAAAAATAAATAAATTTTATCACTCATCTTAACAAATATAACTTATTTATGTATTTAATTTTAAATAATAGTTCTAGAGTTTTATGTTTTATAAAAGAATACATGAAGATTCTTTTCCCATTCCACTACCAACGAGAAATATAGAGAAAAAGAATAAAAATAAATAAATTTTATCACTCATCTTAACAAATACAACTTATTTATGTATTTAATTTTAAATAATAGTTCTAGAGTTTTATGTTTTATAAAAGAATACATGAAGATTCTTCTACTAATGATAATATTACTTTTATATTTTTATATTTCATTTGATATTCATAATTGTATTTTGAAAGTTAAAAAAATATTTTCATTTAAGATATAAAGGAAAAGAGATGGATAATGGAGACAAGAGATTCATAGTATATTAGTATTTTTTCACCATTACGAATCCCAGTTAGATTCAGGTATGATATATTTTTTAGTTATTGGAAAAACCTGAGTATTGGAATAATCAATTTATTGATATGGAAAGATTCAAATGATTCTTCCAATGTATCATTTTTTGGTCCAATGAAATCCATAGATATAGGAAGAAGTCCTGTCAATTTTAATTAGTAATTGAAGTGAATAACTTATGAAGATATATTGTCTTCTTTAATAATTTCATTCATATTATACAAAGAATAATCATGTTTTATTCATTCATATTAAAAAAATTAAATATAATACACAGATTTTTCAAGAAGAGAATAATTTCTCAAAATACAAAAGAAAAAGTAATATTATTTAAGTATCACTTATATAAGAAAATATAATTTATTTATATTTTGAATTAAACTAGAATAGTTAAAGAGATTAATCATTATGTACCGAGAATATAAAATAATTTTTACTATCAGCTAATCATAAAATTATAGTTAAAATAATTTTTTAATAATAATTATAATAAAATCAATAAACTTATCATACATATAAATTTATGATTGAATAATAATATAAAATTATTTTTTACATATAATATATAATTTATTTTTTATGATTAATATTCAATTTTTTGAGAAGCTAATTGATTAATTTACTAGACAAAGACGTACAACACAAGTTTGTTTCCTTAAAATGTGTGGCTTCTTTTCACGAATACAGAGCCTCTACGACTTTTTATTCCCCTGGCCTCTCTCCCTCCTTTAGGACCAGCTATAAACTTTTCATTGAAAAATAAATAAATATTTTGGATACAATTTATCGTTCATTAATGTAAAGAATTTAATCAGGTTTTTATATTACATTGAGTTTTAATATATATATATATGAATAAATATTATTATGACCAATTTGATCATATTTAAATTGAATTACGTACAGTTATTTAAACTATTAAAACTCAATGTAATATAAAAGCCTGATTACATTATATATATATATATATTACAACCCTAGTTCAAATGTGTTTTCCTTTCTTTAATAAGAAAATTGTATATATTTCATTCAACTAAAACTAGAGGAGGTACTAGAAAAGAAACAAATGAGAACTGCACCATGTCCTTCCAAAGATATGAAAAGCTACATATTACAAAGAAAATATTTAGTGGTTTCAATGTAAAGCTTTTGAAGTTAACTTTTATTTATACTTATTATAAGTTGCAAATAAAAATATTTTTATTATAAAAAATTATCATGAGAAAGACTATATAAAAGTGTTTTATGATATCTATATGATTTTAATTTTCTAGAATATATATTATTTACTAATTATTGACGGTAAGTTTGTAAAATTTGATTTTAACTTATTTAAATAATCGAGCATAATTTTAAACTTGACATTGTGATTAATTAAACAAACGAACTTAATCAAATATTAATAAGTTAAACTTAAATAGTTTATAAATAATTCAACTCATTTATCCTCTTAACTCAACCCTACATGCTTAAGTGATTCTAAAAAAAAATTTGTCAATAAAAATTTTAAAGTATCATTCTCTCTATTAATATCTATTATTTCTTTATATCTTAATTATCTTTTCTATCATATTATATCATACCACTTTATATACATAGTAGAATGATTGATTTATATTAAATTTGAATTTTTTAAATATGTGGTCGAGAATTTGAATACTAATTAACACTAATTAACGTGTATGGAGAAAATCTTATTGAGGAGAGATTCACGAATACTAACATATCAATTAGAAGAAATTAAAAATCCTATTTTATTTTTATTTTTTTTTCTTAGATGTTAATTAAATATTAATGTCTAATAACTTCTTTTTTCCAAAACTCTGAGATATGAAAGAATTCTTGTTTGTAGGTTTAGCTATTCCCCATTCTTGCTTTGCGATTGCATGGTTCATATTCCTGTTGTATAGTGTCTGGTATAAGGATTTTTAAATTTTCAACTACATGAATTTCTTAAGAATAAGATTTTCAAAAATACGGTTCTTCAGAAAATTCACAAAATATATTTAATTATTATTCAATTTTTATTAAAATAATGTTTACAATCAATTATTATACGATAGTTCAATAAGTTTAGTTGATTATTGCAGAAAATTCTCACTTATTTACAAATTAATATTTTTAAGAATCTTTTGTATTAAAAAATATTTTTATTTTCTTTTACTGAATATGAAAAAACTTGCATTTCATCATTACTTTTCCAAAAATATATATTAAAACATTTATTATTTATATTAAACGTTAATTTAAGATTCCTTTTCTTTGAAACTAATTAAGTTTCCTTTTCTTTACTTTTATTTTCAGACAGACTCCAGCATAAACTTTTTATTAAAGTGTACAAGAAAAGAAGCACATTGATTTAAATTGAATTACATAGTTATTTAAACTATTAAAACTCAATGTAATATAAAAGCCTGATTATATTCTTTACATTAATGAACGATAAATTGTATGCAAAATATTTGTTTTTTTCAATGAAAAGTTTATAGCTGGTCCTAAAAGAGGGAGAGAGCCCGGGGAATAAAAAGACGTAGAGGAAACAAACTTGTACTTGTGTTGTACGGTTTTTCTCTAGTACATTAATCGATTATAAATTAACTTCTCAGAAAATTAATCATCCAAAATATAAATTATTTAATTATAAAATTTGTCCACTTTTATTATAATTATTTAAAAAATTATTTTAATTATGATCTTATGATTAGTTGATAATTACATTATCGATATATAATAATTAATCTCTTAAATATTTTAGTTTAATTCAAAATATAAATTATATTTTCTTATATAAGTGATAATTAAATAATATTTTTTTTTTATTTTGAAAATTTTTTGTATTATATTTAATTTTTTAATATGAATGAATAAAACATACTATTCCTTGTCGTCACTAATTATATAATATATTAATGTAAAATTATTTTAACTTAATAAGTAATTTCGATTCTTGAGTTTAAATCTTGAATATGAATCTATGTATAATGGTCTTTTTAACTCGAGAGAATTGCTTTTGGTATAAAACTTATAGTCAGAGTGTCAATGAATTGAGTTATTAATGAATTATTAAATACTCTATCAAGTTTATTTTTTAATTAAATAGACAATATCAAGCTTTAGATTGAGCTTCATTATTTGAAACAAGTCATATCCAAACTTTGTAAAGTTGACATTAATAAATAATGAATAATTCGTTTATTTAAATTAATGATAGAAATTTTATTATTTATATATTAATTATAAAATATGTAAAACTTTGTTTGGAATGTTAAAATTAATTTTGAAGTTAATTAAGAAGTTGAGAGTTTTTATTTATTGAATTATAAAAATACAATAATTTAGAATGTTTGAATTCCCACATGTTAAAACACAGTTTTCTATAAGTAAATTATCATCAAAATTGATAAACAAACAAATCAACTTCAAGTTGTTCATTGGGCTCATTTAAATAAATAAGACACACATGAGTACGTAATTATTTTTGTACACTAACCTTAAATTATAAGTGTTGAACTCGTGACCGGTCTCCTCGTTTACTCTCCTACCTATATTCGTAGTCTAAAAACAACATGGCTATCCATTCATAAATCTAACTTTATTAATAATGTAAATATAATCATTCAACGAGCAGAATTATATCTATTAATACATGTGATCTTAAAGAAAAAAAAAAAACTACCATCCATTCATTTCACAAAATAAAACTTCGTTAAAATTTTAAAAATAACCATTCAATTAAAGATAGGAAGTTTGTCAAAAAAAAATTGAATAAAAATAAATTATATAGATCTCTATTGATCTTTCAATTCTATGACATATATTTTTAAATTTTTAAATTAATTATTATAAAATTTATTAATTTTTTATTTAATCATTCATAATGAGATAACATTTAAATTTATTTATGGTGCATATTATTGTAAATGAGTATCTTATTGGTCATTTAGATTTTTAATCTCTACCGAGATTTTGTTAACACTCATAGGTAGGTTGACACTCATAAGTAGGTTGTATCCTTCCACCAAGACTTTCTAATTGACTATTTCAATATATAAAATTAACATCATATTTATATATATCGTTACTGGTTGCAACAAGGTATAGTATAGTTGGTGTAAGATTTTCATGTCTCATATAAGAGATAAGAGATATGTGACTTTTTGAAACTAATAAATAAATAATTAAATAATTAAAGACTAAATTATAACTTTTAAAGATAACTACTACTTAAACAAGAGTAGTGAATTAAAAAGGATTAATTCTCACTCCACCACAAAAGAAAAAAAAAATATTCTCTTAACCCTCACCATAAAAAAAAAATAGAATAGATGGAAGAGTCAATCTTGATATCAATATATAATAAGAATTTTGAGCAACCCTCGTTATAAAAAAAAATGTACAAATTCTTTCTTAGTTATAAAGCAAAAATCATTAATTTTTAATATTTTGCTACTTTTCTATAATTGAGAATCTTAGAAAACTCTAACTCACGTATGATATACGAGCATGCAATTTGATGATTCTCCATTATGGATGTTATCTTCCTAATTGGTATGAATCCTAATTTAAAAAATAATAATTAAATTAGAAACTATTTGATTAACAATTTCCGCTGCATGTATGTAATTGTTCCCATTGGGTAGCAAAATTTATTATGTAAATCATGACTATTGAAATTGATTTTCAAAACTCAACTTGTAATTTCGTAACCAGCCGAAATCGCCGTTGATCACATTATTCAATCTTCGATTGGATTTTGTTTTTAAGTTTCGCAAATCAAGAATTGGCTTTCAATCTTACCTGCCTTTTGAGAATTGGTATTCAAAGTCATAGGGGATTGAATCCCAATTCGTAAAAGTTTAGATACAAAGCATGTACGTGAATTCTTTTGAATTTTATATCAGGAAACTTTCTTGCTTTCAAATTCTTTTGAATTCATCATTATGATGCACGATTACCTTTATTTCTTTACTAGTTTAAGAAAATTTTGACACAATGAATGATCCCTGAAGCTTTCGATCATTGTTGGTTGTGTTTTATTCTACCATTTACGAGAAATCCAATGTGAGGACATATGATTTAAATTTATTTTGTTTTGGAATTATAGTATGAAAATGTTTTTTAATCATCAAAGTAATTAGACTTGAATGTTAAATAATTTCAAATTTAATGATGATATATATTTCAATTACGCATGCTAAATTACATAATTATTGATTTATGGATATATTGAAATTCATTATTATAAGGCATTTATGGATTGTCTAATACTTGATTAGCAATCCTTATAATTAATGAATATAATTGTAGGTAATTTATGTGTACCATTAACTTATTTATATACCTAAATGTAGTAGATAATTTTGATTGGTGCATGTTTTATTGCCAAATAGTGTTGAAATTGAAAATATCAAGTAGATATAAGAAGCAGCGTTAAATTTTTTTGCAACAAATATGAGTTTAAAGAACATGCTATCAATAAACTCTTCAAAAGGAAATGATAACAGAAACTAAAAGAGAATGGAAGAGAGATTTACACATGTTGTTTATTTTGGTTCACTCTACAACTTAGAGCTACGTCTAGTTTCTTCCACTAAAGGATTTTCCAATGAGTCAACTAACTTATAACAACAAGTATTTTCAACTTCTTCAAACTCTATACATTTGTAATCTACAACCCAGATTACAAGCAACCAAATATTTTTAATATTGAGCCTCTTCAGGCTATCATACAAAAGTAAAGAGATTTTACAAAGAGATAACTCACTAAGTGAACATACAAATTTCTAAGCAAAGATAAAACTTTGCATAAACAAAGCAAATACATTTTAAGAACAAAACTTGAAAATAAAACAAAGTTTTTTACAAAACTTTTCAAATCGTCATCCAAAGCGTTTAGAAAATTATTTTTCTTATAACTTGCTTTTCTCATTAGGTTCTTCTATTCTTCTTCTCTTCATGGATGAATATATAAGCCTCGGAGAAATACCCGTTGAAAGCAAACTAAGACAACTATATCTTTGCATTGATGCCAAAAATAACTTTTTATAGAACTGAATTTGATACTTTTCTCTAATATTGAGGAGAGAGAAAAGGTATAACACAATAAGTTATTTTCCTTAAACATGCTAAGTCAACAAAAGTACAAAGATATACATTCTTCTTGTTACCTATCTCGTGGATGTCTTAATCAGTACACTCAATTATCATAATTGACTTGTTTTTAGAGCTTAAGAGAGTAAGTTTTGGTTCCTAAAAAATAGAACAACAATGATAACATACACTAATAGGAAATTAACCTTAATATATTCCTAGTTAACATCTAAATTCAAATAATAAGAGATACAAAGTATTAAGTTAAAACACAAGTTTCAATATGCTTATATATCTGATATAAACATTTGAACACTTATTGGATGTTTTCACATTTACGAACAACAAAGTCCTTGTATGGACGACGTTTTCTTATGGACTACATTCCATAAGTTATGTCTCTTTGGATGCAAATATCTTTCTGATTATTCTTATGATGACATAAGTTACGTCTAAAATGTTTGAACACTTAATCAAAAGATTAGTCATCACTCTTGAGCTATAATGTTTGTTATCATCAAAACATGAGAGAGTTTGGATGCATTCACTTGTTGCTCCAACAAAAATTTTATTAGCATCATTATGTTTGAAAGTTGTTTTGATGCATTGCCTAAAAGAGAACATCAACATACATTGATTGTTGTTTGAATATTTTATATGTGAAACATGTTGGAGCAAAATTGGTATGAGTCTAAAGGACCCTTATGTTTTGATAACAACAAACATTATGACTAAAGAGTAATGATTGATATTTTTATGTTAGTACTTAGTTATTTTAGAAGTACAACAAGTCATCACAACAAACACAAAGTTTATATCTAAAAGGATTCATTTTTTAAACAAGTTTGTCAACGTTGTCCAAATGACCATGTCATCCAATAGAAGAAGTTTGTCCAAACATTTAAAAAGGGGGCAATTCTTTTTAAATATTGATAATACCTTGTAACTTGCGCTTTAACTTATATATTTAATATCTCGTATCAATCTACATATATGTTTTACTAGGAACATTTTTAAACGTTCATTTCTATTATATGTTTGCTACTTTTGTGCTCTGTTTTTTAGAGAAGGAAGAATTTCTTTTTTAAGCTCTGAAAAAACAAGTCAATTATAATAAAGAAGTGTTATACTCAAAGCTTTCTACAAAGATGGGAACAAGTAGAATCTGTTTTTACATATCAAAAGAATGAAGCACGTTTAAGGAAAAAGAAAATAGTTTTTTTTGCTGCACCTTTTTTCTATCCTTAGAAGAAGATAAATATTTGCAAAAAGATCATCTTTGACATTTAATGCAAAGATACTTCTCTCCAAGCAAGATCAATGAATTTTTTCCCACGTTTTTGTATATATATCCATCCACAAAGAAGAAAGAAAACACACGAGTATCACAAGCAAAAAATGAAAAAGAAAAGCAAGTTATCAACACCTTTGGATGACAATATGAAAATCTTGTAAAATGTATTTCTAAGTTCATAGCTCTATTCTAAACTTGTATCTGCTTTGCTAAGCAAAGTTTTAACTTTGTTTTGAACTATTTTATGCTCACCTAATGAGTTATCTCTCTTTGTAAAACTCTTTGTTTTTTATGATAGTCTAAGGAGGTTAAGTGACAAATAATACTTATGTTACTTATAATGAGAGTGATTACAAGTGTTGTGCAACTTTAAGAGGTTTAAGAATAATTGGTTGTAAGTCTTGTTGATTTAGTGGTAAATCCTTCACGTTGAAGAAATTGAACATAGTTCTTGTGAAAAAGGTGAACTAGGATAAAAAATTTTGTTGATCTTTCTATCTCTTCCTCTATTTTATTTTTCTGCACGCTTTGGACTATTTGTTCTAAAACTGTGTTTTTGAACTTATTTATTAAACATTTTTAAAAAGTGCTAAAAACCACACACATAATTTAATCCTCATTTTTGTGTGATTCCTATTTCCTTCACAACATGTGTTTTATGTCTCAAAATACTTATGTGAAATTTTATTATGTAGTACCTATTCTTAATTCTTTGAATTCTCATGTATCATGTGTGCCAATATTTAATGGGCTTAACTTTTTTGACTGGAATGGACAAGTCCAATTTCACATAAGTGACTTGAATCTTTCTCTTCTAATCCATCAACATTAGAAGGAAAAAGAAAAATAAATTCACATTTAATGAAGATCTAAGGTACCAAATACAAATTACACCATAATTGAAAAAAAAAGGTTTAGCTATTATATTCATGGTGAACGCAAAATAGGCAAGATATATATATATATATATATATATATATATATATATATATATATATATATATATATAGAGAGAGAGAGAGAGAAAGAAAAGAAAGAAAGAGAGGAGAAAGAACAAAATCCACGGAGGTCGAGAGCTTCATTACCTTACTTGCCCTTTGCTTTAGCCTTGCTATGGCCTCGATCTGCTCATAGAGAGCTAAGAACCAAGAAGGAAGAAAGAAAGAAAGAGAAAGAAAGATCATTAGATGTTTTGAGGTCTCTAGTCCCTAGTTGCTCCCTTTTACAGCTACTTTTACAGCTAGGGGAATGAGTTGACATAGTGAGCCAGTATAGTTGTATTGCTCGTGCTGTAGGTAAATTAGGGTTACATTATCTTTATGCGTTTTTTACATTATACTTCTAGTTATGCACATAATTAATGACATTGTTTTTTTGGTGATGCACACAATCAATTTGTCAAACAAGTTGATTAAAGACAAAAACAAAGTAGAAAAGATTTTTACCGGATCATAGAAAAGGTATATAGGATTGGAAAAAAGATATGGCTAATTATAGTACCAATGTTTGTATCACCTTCAATGAAAAGACAAAAATTTATGGAGAGTGTATTAGATTGAGATTTAAAAGATTATTTTGCATAAAAAAAAAGTCCTGTGAATTTTAAAAGACTATGTATGGATGTAATGACTTATAAGATTTTTTTAAAAAAAATTTACATCATGTGAATATTATAATATTTGAAAGGACTTCATGGATTTATAAGATTTGATAAAACTCATGAATTTTAGCAAACATTCAAAGTTACCTGTTACACTTCTTTATCTTTTTCTTTGTTATTTTCTTGTCGAAAATATCTCATTTAAATTATTAATATTACATATGTTTAAAAAAATATAGTTATCTTTAATTAAGAAAATCAACTTCACAAGAATATCTATCATACTAATCAAACAATATGCTTACAAATATTTGTAAATAACATTACTTTTAAATAGAATTTCTACATATTTTTTATTTTTTATTTTTTGTAATAATGGATAAAAAGACATGAGAAAGACAAAAAAAAAGACATGAAAAGGAAAAGAAAACATGAAAATTGGTAATCCACGTCAATGTAATTGTGTTAAAAAAAAATGCAAAAAGACAAATGTTCTTATGATAGAATCAATTCCCAATACCTATATAAAATAAAAGATTATCTTTATGTGTTTTGACTAAGTATAGAAAAAGATCAATTTTCCAAAAATCTTTAGGGGTTTATAATATTAATTTGTTCAAATAAATTGATTAAAAATATAAAAAAATAGAAAGATCTTTTACTTAATTGTAAAAAAGACATGTATGATTTTAAAAAAGATAAATTATTGTACAAAATTTTGAGAAGAGAATGAATTATGTGATAGGAGAAAGAAAAGTTTATAAAATCTATTGAAATCCACCATACAAAATAATTTATCAAAATTTATATGTTTTTAAATACTACAAGAATTTTTATAAGTTGTAAACAGTCTTCGATGAACGCTATTAGATTTTGACATCTCGCTTAAAAAATCATAACAATCTTGATTGAATACCACAAAATTTATTTATATTATTTAAATTTTTTTATTAAATACTACAAAACTTTCTTATCACAAAAAAATTCTTTTAAAATCTCAATTTACTATCCCAATATAAGAGAAAAAAGGTTTGACAAAGAAAAAAAAAAATGAGAGAATTAAGAAAGTCTCAAGAGCATGGGTGAGATAGTTGAACAAATGATTTCCTATTAAAAAATCACACAAAGTTCATCAAATCTATCCTAATAAATAATCGATCAAAATTTATATTTTTTTAATAATACTTTTTTTTAATTATAAAATATTTCAATTAAATATTACCGAACCCTAATATTCTCCTTAGTCTTGTACTCTCGTTGTTTTTATGCTCTATATTAGACATTCTCGATATCTTTTCTTTCTTTCCCTTGGATGGGTAAAATTTACCCCATCAACTATTTCAGACTACCATATATTTATAATTTACCCTTTTATTATTATCTTTAAATTGAATTTTAATAATTTTTAAAAGAATTATAAAAAATAAAAAATAATATTATATCAAAATTTAAATTATTTATTATAAATCTAAAAAAAATATAATTTATATATTTAAAAATATTTATTTATTATAAATTTTAATTATATAAAATAAAAAATTATCATATATATAATATCCTTAATTCCACTCTTCCATAACAGCCCGCATGACCCAAACTTTTTCACCTTACTTTTTATATTTTATTCATTTGAAGAATACGTACTCTTAAATATTAAACATGTTTTTTTATTAATTAATTTTATTAAATATTACAAATTTTGTGTATCTTATTTTTTATTTAATATAATTTTTAATAAATTTTAATCAAGAGCAATGTATATAAAAGAGGGTAGAAAATCTGTCTTTAGTATTCCAGTAAAGAAAACTATATAAATGTATATGTTTGTTGTAAAAGAAAAAGCTTGGTACCCAAGTAAAGCACTCCAATAGAAGTCTACTACACGTCACCTATTGTAGCATTTGAAGAACCCAGCTTTGGGTCAGAATTTTCGTCAAACATCATGCGGGCACGTTCAATTCGCTGCACGAAGGCCTCAGTTTTTAATTCTTGTGTTTTCTTCGCCGTGTAAGAAGGCCAACTGGAGCTTCGCGTTTCGGATTCACTATTTATAGATTTGGCTTCTTGTGGTCATTTTGTTTGGTGTTTAACTGCTTGTTTGAATTGGTTGCGAAATGGTACTCTGTTAATCATTGACATTTAGTCGTGATACCCTGTTTTCTTGTGGTTCATTTATTGTTTGGATTCATTCCAGGTAACCATTATTGCTGTATGGTAAAATTAGCTTATAAACCATCGGCAGCTTATAAGCTATATTCACTTATTGAATTAAAAGTGTTTGGTATTTCGATAAAATTAATTCATAAACTAATTAATAAATATAAAATAATATAAAAAGACACGAGTATTTGATTTCAAATTGATAAAAAGAGATTTAAAAAAAATTAATGAAAATAAAAATAAAAAAATAAAAAGAATTGGTAGCTTATAAATTACTTTAAGTAACTTATAAAAATAAGTTAAAATATACTAAAATAAACTCATATACCAATCAGACTTATTTTAATCAAATTAGTTTACAAAATAGTCAAGGTAACTTGTAAACTTTTAAAGTGCCTTACCAAATATATTTTATGTGCATAAATTTTGTATGTGTGGAGTTGTATTAGAACAGGTTGCCTTAATTATACAATGATGGTTTCTGTTTGAAAACAGAAATCTATGCTTGGGATATTGAAGAAGTTAGCGGCAGGAATTTTCAACAAAACACATAGGCTGACTATACTTTTTAAAGTTTCTGGTCCTAAGCAATTTGAAGCAAAGTTATTATTGCTTGCATCTTATTTGCCTTATCTAGTAGAGATAATTATATGTTTTAGGTGAATGACATGTACAAATTCAAGGTCAAGGGTTCTACCTATGAAGTTCTATTATGAGATCTCCCTGTGTTTTGGTCATCCCTAACCTAACAATTTCAGTAGTATGTGGGATTTGGTTTCCAATTTGGTTGTTAAATCTACCATTGGTTGCTGATGGGTGTTTATGTGGTGCCATTATGCCACACCTTAGATTTTGGCCTTGACTATAGTAACACATTCTCTAGTTGTTAAGATTGTGTTTGTTGGTCACTTTCTCACATTGACATTTGCATTAACTTCATATAAAAATATCTTCTTACATGGTGATTTATTGGAGGGAATTTATTTGGAGAACCACCTGGTTTTGTTACTGGGAGTTTAGATTAGTTTGGATTGGTGTCAAACCCTGTAACTACTCCCTAGAGCTTGGATTTCAGTATCATAGATTGACCTACCCTTTGGAATGTCATGATGGTTATTATAAGGAGGATAAATATTGTTTTTGGAATTAACTGACTTTTAGAAGATGGTTGGAAATGCCATTCTTTTTTTCTTCTGTGATAGTATGTGGATGATCACTCAGTCAAATTTTCATCCGTATAAGCACGATTGGTTATTTATCTACTTTCCACTTTTTGAGAACAAATAGGCCCTTCATTTTTTTCTCCATCCAATTTCTTTTAGCTTGGGCAGTTCAAACTGAAGGAACTTGTGCATGATAAGTCTGGGAAACTGATCATCACTAAAACTTACGGTTCTATCTGATGGGGAAAAAGTCACTTTAATGATGGGAAGGTAATAAAATACTAGAAAAATCAATAAAGCACCACCAATGTGGTGACATAACGCAGCGGATAAAAATTCTTCTATCTTGCAAGAATCTTTAAGAATAACCATAAATAAAAATGATAGTAACAGTGAGAAGAATCACACAAGAGAGACCAATATTTTTTAATATGGAAAAACCCCCTCCTGACCAAAGACATCAATCCACTATAATCAAATAAGGATATAAGAATGTTCAAGATCAGTATTTGTTCATACAACCAACCAACTCAATCAAGCAACAAAGCTTGCAAGTGAAGAACAAGAAACGAGAAACAAGAAAATGGAGAACTCACAAAATCGTGATATTGTACGGGCACGATGTCTCACACCACAGACCTCCAAATCAAGATCCGAACGGTCAAAAAGATATCGTGATTTTTTGACGTTGTACTGATCTATGTAGAGATGAAAGTGAAACTCTTTCTTTCTCTCTCTTTCTCTTTTCTCTTTTGGCTATAAAAATCCATTCTCTCTCGATCTCCAAATTTGACCCCTTCTCCTCTTATAGAGAGAGACCTAACGGACTTGAGAGTATTAAGCTTTTGTTTACATAGTTGGGAACTCAAAAATAACCCAACACTAATCCCTGGCGAACCTATAAAAAAATGCTGTCCAAAAGGCTGGTGGGAAACTTGGGAAGCCAGAGATCTCTACTGCTGCTACAGATGCACGCCACTACCGCCCATGTGGATTTCCCGTGATTGGGCTATGGCAAACACTCCTATTCTACTCCATGAAGACAATGTGGTGATTCCTTTCATTTATTGTGTGCATCATTGCTAATTTTGCTCGAATGCGTATTTACACAAGTGGTATCATTGTCTTAAGAATCACATGTCTGATTTGTTATTTAGAATTAAGGCTTGCACTAATTCTCATTTAAGATAGGGCTTTCATGAAGATGCATTGTGTTATCTGTGTTGTGGCTAAAACAGTATAGTCCTGGACAACCTTTTTTACAGGTTATTTTTTCCTTAATTTTGTTTTCATGTTGTTCCTTAATACAGTTGCTGGATGGTATACTCAGTTTAACTTTGGCCTCTTTGCTATGGCTATTTGCCAGATCCCAGACCAGGGATTATTTTCTTAGAAAATAAGTTCAGCACAAACATGCAGGATTCATGAATACTTTGTTTGATCTGAGAAATGTTATAGATTTGTGAGTTGATTTTGGTTGTATCCTGATGGGAGAAGGTAGTGCCAGAAGTTGTGGTTACAATAAATCATAATATTTTGTTTGTTTGGGAAGATTATCTCACAGATATATCACTGGCATAGAAGTTGGGTCCTTGTAGACTCTAATATGGACTGAAATTTATTGGAAGTCACATAATTTGGTAAGATTTACTTTCATTTAATGAGTCTCCTTTCAGATTTTTTTTGGGTTATTTTTGGGTTCTACTAAAATTTATGATTTTTAATCATTTTTAGTAAATAGTAAATAGCAGAAAGAGTAAGAGTTTCGCTAGCAATGCTGTTGTTTATTTTTGCTATGAACTGCTCTAGTGTTTCACCATCCTAGTTTATTACTATTCTTCTGCAAGCATCTCCATGGTATTCCTCCTAACACTATGCAGTTCCTGCACAAAGATGAATACTTGAAACTTGAAAGGGATTGAAATCTGCAAGTCCATAATTAAGGCATATGCAGTTTGACTTGAGCAATGTGCTTTCCCAATATGCAGTTTCTTCACAGTTTCTACATGGAAGGAACGGAGGATCCAGAGATGATGAATTATGGGCAAATTGTGTGGCGCCCACCACTTTCTGGATGTAACAGTACTTATGGACTCTGTTACGTAGTTTCTGACATGTAAGAATAAAGAGGAAACAATATTTTGTTACAAACTTTGCTGAGAGCTACTTGTAATCGGTGAATGCATTCATAGAGAAATTTTATATGCACAACTTTTCTTCCACTTTTCTCCTCAATTAAGGAAAATTTGATGCAAATGGACGAATCTATGTATTCAACATTTGTATTAGTCAATAAAAAGGGGGTAAACTTGTTGAGCTTGTGCGCGTGGAGATAATGCAGAAATAGGTACAAGTAGCTTGATATTTTTAATAAATATATTCTATTTATTGAAGTATATATTAATTAAATAATAATAATTTTATAAATATTTATTTTATATAACTAAAATTTATAATAAATAAATATTCTTTAAAATATATAAATATAAATTATATTATAATTAAAATTTATGATAAATAAATATTTTTGACATATAAATTATATTTTAAATTTATAATAAATAATTTATATTGTGATATAATATTTTGTTTAACCATTAATACAAATGACATAGGAATTTTTTTTTTAAGAATTATATTTTACTTAATTAATATTTTCTTTTTTACTAGATTAGCAACTTAAATATATTTTTAATTTTTTAAATTTAAGTAATTTTAATTTATTCTTTTAAATTAAAATTTTTGTTTTATAGTATTCAATGATAGTTATTTGATATAAACAATGTTAAAGATTTTTTTCCACATAACCAATCATATTTGACTTAACAAGTCGAGGGACATGTTATTTGTAAAAATAAGAAAATTAATTAATTTTAAAATTGAAGAATTGAAAAATAAAAATTTTAATTTGAAAGAAAAATAAAAAAAAAGTACTAAGAATACTAAAATTATGTTTAATCCAAAAGAATAAAACAAACAGGAAGTAAGCTTGTTTAGCTGGATTGCAGAAAGATAAGTAAGGAGTGCAGAAGAATAGGAGGTGCAGTAAGCAGCAGCAGCAGTAGCAATGGCGTTGATTTGCAGAAACATCTTGGTGATACTTATTTTAGGAATATCAATGGAAACAGGATGGTCATCAGAAGAAGAAAGCAGCAGCATCATATCACGATTCCAGCAATACCTGAAAATCAACACTGCCCAACCCAACCCGCGTTACCAGGAAGCAGCCGATTTCCTCCTATCAGAAGGCAAATCCCTCTCGCTCGAATCCCAAAGCATCGAATTCGTGCCGGGGAAGCCTCTTGTCCTTCTCAAATGGGAAGGCACAAACCTCGACCTCCCATCCATCCTTCTCTACTCTCACACCGACGTCGTTCCATCCGAGCCTGACAAATGGTCCCACCCCCCCTTCAGTGCCCACCTTGACTCCACCGGACGCATCTTCGCCAGAGGCTCCCAAGACATGAAGTGCGTCGGTATGCAGTACCTCGAAGCCCTCCGCCGCCTCAAGGCTCAAGGCTTCCGTCCCCTCCGCTCTCTCTACGTCGCCTTCGCCCCCGACGAGGAGATTGGCGGCCACGCTGGCGCCGAGATGTTTGCTCAATCCGATATCTTTCAACGGATGAACGTGGGCGTGGTGCTTGACGAAGGTCTGGCTTCGCCTGACCAGCATTACAGGGCTTTCTACGCTGAGAGGAGTCCCTGGTGGATGGTCATCAAGGCCGTTGGGGCTCCCGGCCATGGCTCCAAGCTTTATGATAACTCTGCCATGGAGAATCTCTTGAAGAGCATTGAAAGTATCAGAAGGTTTCGCTCTTCGCAATTCGATTTGATCAAGGCCGGCTTTAAGGCAGAAGGCGAAGTTGTTTCGATTAACATGGTCTTTCTCAAGGCTGGAACTCCTACTCCAAATGTAAGTCAACTCCCTCAAACTTTAAATCTTACCTTGCCTTGTGTAATGTAATGTATGCTTTTCTATCTATTCATCAATCCTTCTTATATTATAGTCACAGAATAGGAGATGATTGCTAGCAACACATATTCTAACACTCTTTTTCAATGCACCCTTTTGGTATTTGGTGAAATAATTTATTTAGTTCTACTAAACGTGTGAGTTTCATTTCTCTTTTGGTGGAGAAATTATTAGGTACTCCAAAACTATCACAATATCACCTGTCCATGATCCCAACTAATCTTTATATGAGTGTGTTGAAAAGAGTGTTACAAAGTATGTTATTAGTACTCCTCAAAGTTATGTTTTCTCTCATCGTGTCAATATTAGATTATACATGAGTGGAATCTGCAAACAAAGACATGCTTACAATTGAATTTAATTGACACATCTCACATGCTTTGGAAACTGTTATGGTTGAGTATTCTGAGTCCCAGATGATTCTATTCTATCTGTCTTTTTCTCTGCCAGGGTTTTGTCATGAATTTGCAGCCATCTGAAGCAGAAGCTGGATTTGATATTCGGGTGCCACCTACTGCTGATCCAGAATCGTTGGAGAAACGCATTGCTGAAGAATGGGCACCTTCATCCCGCAATATGTCATTCACTGTAATTAGCTAATTATCCACTCTTTGCTCTATATTTATCTTTCATGTAGTGTGATTTTTTAAATACACCATGCTATAGTTGACTCACTGCTTTGCTTTTTACTATAGAAATTTGCACCCATTGGAACCTTCTTTTTCTCAGAACTAACATCTGCACTAGAACATATTAGATCATGACCTTCATCTTCTGCAATTTTTATGACCTTTTCAATTAGGACAAAAAAAAGTTAATGTCATGGGTAATGCTGTCAAGTGTTTAGATCTACAACAAAGACACAAAAGGGTTGAAAAATCCATTTCTATTCTAGCTAGTGCTAAGCTAAGGTTGTCTAGAAAGAAGCCTTAAATGTCAAGTTGTTTATTAGAAGCACGTAATTTCTTAAATGATTGTTAGCTCTCAACTCTGCAGTAAATATAACCTAAAAACTTGTTAGAAAAAACTACATCATGAATCTCAATGAGCTAGAATGGTAAATTGACACCGTAAGGAACTATAGAATATCTTATCCCAAAATTTCCAATTTATTTCAAAAAAAATTACAAATCAAATAAGTTGTATTTTACTCAGACCGATAAATAGAGCTGAGGTTATAATTAAACTGCTAGTAAAAAACCAAAATAACTAGTTATACTGTGCATATAGAAGCTAAATGAAATATGTTCTTTTTATACATATGTTTATAAAGCATTTCCCTAAATTTCCATTTTTGAGAGAAAAAAGAAGATAAAAAGTTTTTCTTGCTTTGCTACAAATAATATACAAACCTATATTTTCATTACAAGTATCAACATCAACCTGGCACTTTTAAAAGATAGATTTGTTTCCTCTTACTGCTTGGTTGGTTATTCTGGTAAATAACTATTCTTTTGTGGTTTTTGTCTATCAAATTATGACATACATGGTTCATTATTCGTTCTGTTTTGTTGGTTCAATTTTGTTCTGGTTATTAGTTTCAGAATGTTTCAAGATTTTGCCTGGTGAAGGTGCCTTCCTATTTTTGTTTGTTTATATTTTGTAGTGTGTGGGTGTGGATGCATGTGTGAGATGACTGTAATTGCACAATTGTTTGTTTGCTAATGCTGAAAACAAATAAAATGAAGCGTGATGAAATTGGCAAATTAATTTAGATTCTTTTAGTATTCAAAACAAAATAGAGTGGAAGACATTCAGGTATTTGTTTGTTTGGGGGATTAATCCTGGTCAGGCCTTATGAATTGAAGTATAAATTGTTTAAAAGTGGGTGTTAACTTTTAACATCCCAAATTGACCTACCTTTATGAAGGCTATGATGATGATTATTAAATGGATAAATATTGTTTTTGGATTAAACTGGCTTCAAATGGTTGGAAACTGCCATTCTGTTTTCTTAAGTGATGGTATGGGTGATCACTTTTGGTCAAATTTTCATCTGCATTCATGTAATTTCTCTTAGCTTGGGCAGTTCAAACAGAAGGCACCTGTGTATGATAAGTCTGGGAAACCAAAGCTCACTAAAACCGATGGTTCCAATCCCTGGTGGGCCCTCTTAGAGAATGCTATCCAAAAGTCTGGTGGGAAACTTGGTAAGCCAGAGGTCTTTCCTGCTGCTACAGATTCACGCTACTTCCGTGAACGTGGATTACCAGCTATTGGATTCTCACCTATGGCAAACACTCCTGTTCTACTCCATGACCACAATGAGGTGATTTCTTTAATTTATTATTGTATGCATAATTGATCATTTTGTTATTATGCTTATTTGCACAAGAGATGTCACTGTCTTTAGAATCATATGCCTGATTTGTTATTGAGAATTGAGACTTGCTATCAATGTTTTAAAATTCAGACCTGTCATCGACTCGGTCAGGACACCAGGTCACTGGTTGAACTAGTGGGTCGCTGGTTGAATCTCATGACTCAATCTTTATTTAATATTTTAAAAAAAATCATAACATAAATTTTATAGAACTTCTTAAATAACATTTACACCCTCTTTAGTTTCTAAAAAGCACTCATCTCCCTTGAATAGTATTTAAAAAAAGGATGTGTCATTTTATTAAATAAAGTAGGACTGTGAGTGTCTTTTTATTAAAAAGATTAGTAAGTGTCTATTTAAATATTAGGGGTTATACATGGTAGTTAAGAAGACCTCAAGAGAGGTGAGTGTAATTTTCCCTTAAAATTATAAAAGAAAAATCATGACATAACTTGAAAAAAAAAAATTCATATTACAAATTAACATAATCATCTTTCCTCGCTCATGTGTAAACCTCGATCAAATGATAAACACACATCACTCTTAACTACTGAAAGTTGATATAAGTTTAGTTTACTTCACTAATATATGTTTAAAATAATTTATTTTAGAAAATAATTATTTTTCCATAAATTTTGTATGCTTTTATGTTTTTCTTGAAAGAATAAAATTCAAATACATAATAAATGATATATATTATATATATTCCAACACAACATTACCAAGGTCATCAACACTGACCACACTAGGTGAAAAGCTTGTTAGAAGCCACATGGAGTTAATATACCTTGCTACATAGTGATACTTGAAAGACAAAACCTTTTTTTTTTACATGCATATCAGCCATCGATTAAATCAAATTGTAGAAAAGGATAATCATATCCTATGGTTGATGGCTCAATTCTGGGAGGTGAGTGATGCAAGTCTGCAAGATTGAGGGTGCAACGAGTCTGCAAAGGGGAGCCAAAGCTGGTTCATGGTTCAACTTGGAGCGACTGCATTGCAAAGAAGGAAACTGCTGTGCGTCAAGGGCAGGACAATGAAAAGTGTTTGGAAGGCTGCGGAAATTGGTTGGAGGAGATCAGTGGTCCAGGTCATTAAAACTTGTGGGTCACTGTTTAACCATAAAATTCACCTGTTCCCACTGGGTCAAGTACATATCCTATTTGGACCGGCTACATCTCTGGTCCGAGGCGAGATTTAAAACACTGCTCGCAATAAGTCTTAATTAAGATAATCTTTTCATAAAGATGCGATGCATTAGCTCTGACTTGGTTAAAACAATGTAGTCATGGACAAAACATTTCAAGCTGATTTTACACTTTTATTTATTCCCATGTTTTCTTCTTAATACAGTTGGCATCCTCAGTTGACCTTTGCCTATTTTGTTATGGCTTATTTGCCAGACCAGAGACCGTTGTGAGGAATGTTATAGGTGTGTTTGAGTTAGGTAGTATTCTAATGGGAGAAGGTAGTAAAAGAATGTTGTGTTCACAAAACAACACTTTTTATTTGGATAGATTGTCTCGCAGATGGAAAGCATAGAAATCGGTTATTTTTTTATATGAAATTGTATTGATGTTTGATGTTTCTATATCTTTATGAGAAATGTTAATGACACATTCTCTGGCACTCTTCTCAACAAACTCTTTTATTGTGTGAAATTCATGGAGATCCTACTAAATATGTATGTCCTAATTCAAAATTAATGGGACTCACATGAAATTAAATTAATAGAAGAGTTAGTTGAAAAAAGTGTTTGTTCTAGGACTTCTTGTGTCCTTATGGACTACCATTCCTCTGCAAGCATCTATCTGGATTGACTTTATCTGTATTTAGTTTGGAGTTCAACTTTGACTTAAACATTGCTTTTCCTTTATGCAGTTTCTGCACAAAGATGAATACTTGAAAGGGATTGAAATCTACGTGTCAATAATTAAGGCATATGCATCTTTCGATGATCATGGAAGAGATGGAGCATCCAAAGATGAGTTATGAGCAAGTGGTGCAGCACCTACCCCTTCTTAATTCTCACTGTCTTCTCTCTGTAACAATAAAGACCAAAAGTAATAGGTGAACTGACTCCATCAAGTAGTTTCTGACAGGTAGCAATAAAGAGGAAACAAATAAGTCCTTTGCTCAAAGCACCTTGGGCCCCCTGCGTGAATGCTTTCATAAATAATTTCTGTGCATAATTATGAAAAATCACTCTCATTTTTTATTGCAATAATTGGTTCGATTGCTTTTAAAAAGTACTGTATGATAATAAATAAATAAATAAATGAGGAACTAAAAAACAAGGTATACAACATGGTTTAGTCAAACTTGAAGGAAATTATCAAATTACCTCAAACGACTTGGATATGAATAATCAAATTGTCTTAAACATGACTTGGTTAGATGAGTTCTTGTAGCCTTCATTTTGAATTGAAATAAATTGTGCCTGTACTACTATGCATTTAAGTTATGGTAGGATATTTGATAATGAATGAATCGGAATTAAATGGAGAAATAGAACAAAATGAAAAAATATATTATAAATAATTGCGCGGCTAGTGTGTTTATTGAGGCCTTGGTTTTCAGAAACTACTAGTTTCTCCTGATCAAGTACGCCTATTGCTGAAATCAGTTGGCAGAGACAGACACTGTTATTGCTGAAATCAGTTGGCAGAGACAGACACTGTTGGACCACAAAAGGTAGCAGCATATTGAATTAATGGGTTCTCGGGTTGATATATTTTTCCTTGGTTAAAGTTTAAGTGCCATTAATTTCAACATTATTATGTGACTACCCTTATCAAGATATTGTGGCCAATCAGTTGGCAGAGACAGACACTGTTGGACCACAAAAGGTAGCAGCATATTGAATTAATGAGTTCAGGTGTTGATATATTTTTCCTTGGTTAAATTCAAGTGCCATTAATTTCAATATTATTCTGTGACTACCCTTATCAAGATATTGTGACCAAACATTACGTCCGTGTTGCAGTGTCACTGTGCCAGTGATAAATATATTGACAATGATAACCATATTAAAATTTATTTTTATTTAATTACTATAAAAAATTTATATTTTTTAAATATCTGAGTCATGATAATTTGATCAATTCTAAAATTTTTAAATTATAAAAAGTATTGTTAGTGAGAATTAATTTAATTTTACTTAGTTATTGTGAAGACATTAGGTAAGAATCTGAACTATTTGAATATTTGTATTAGAAATTTCTCGAATTAATTTTTCATTTTCAGAAAGAATATAATTAATAATTTTATGTTTCAGATTATCTCTTTTCTAGAATATATCTTTACTAAAAGTTTTACTAAATTGGTAACATTCGCTATTTCATATAAAGAATCGAAATAAAATATTTTTTTTTTAATTGTGATTCATTGAACATAGATCCTATTTTTTTTATTTTTATTTTTTTTACCGTTCCGGGTGATATAAGATGGACTTTGTTGAGATATTTTATTCATTTTTCTGGCAAAATATATAATAATTTAGTAATATTTATTTTTTAAAATAACATAGATGACTTTCTTTCCTATATTGAATGGTACAAGTCAGCAAGGACATACTTTTGTAGAGTTAAAAAAATTATTTTAATAATTTTTTATTTCAAAAATAAAAAATTAAACAATAAAATTCTTGTATATTAAATAAAAATATTTAAAATTTTAAATAATAAATATATACAAAAATGTATTTAATGAAATTTTTCTCTAGAAAGATATTTTTTTAAATTACTTATATATACTAAAATTAAATATAAAAATTGTAAATCTCAAGACATATACATAATATTCTCAATAACTAATCAAATAAATTTTAATCATTTTAAAAATTTATAATCGTTGAAATTCATGATTTTGAGAATCATAATTTTTAGTATAAAAAATTTCTTTTACCAAACTTTTTTTAAAAAAAAAATAAGAAATAAAAAATGTATATGTAATATAATATGATATATATATATATATAATAACAAATATCAATCGAGTATTTACATTGTTGAGATATCCACACACAAAAATACGCAAACCCAAATCACACAAACAGATACAATGACAGTGCATTGTGAAATAATAAATAAGACACAAACATGATTAAGACATGTTAAATAAATAAATAAATAAATAAATAAATAAATAATAAAATATATTTCAAACGCAAAATAAAATATCTCAAACATAAAAACCTGAATTTTTAACAAAGTAAAAATATCATAACATACTAAAATTATTAAAGAAGACAATATATCTTAAATTATTCACTTCAATTACTAATTAAGAGAAATACTAATATATTATGAATATCTTGTCTTCATTATTCATCTCCCTCTTTCCCTCTATATCTTAAGTGAAAATATTTTTTTAACTATTATTTTCCAATGAAAATGTTTTTAACTATCTTTTTTACCGAGAGTATATTTAAGGAAAAAATATTTTTTATCTTTTAATATATTATTTTTAATATTTTTAGTTATAAATTGAATTTAAATATTTTGTATTCAAAATATAAATTATTTATTATCTATTTAAAATTTGTTATTTTAAGATAGGAACTAAAAATATATTAAAAAAATGCCATAAAATCGTGACTATTGAATTTGAAATCAATGATCCATATTTAAGTATATTTTTAAAAAAAATATCCTAAACTATATATAAAAATCTATTAGTTGTATTTGAAATTATTAACCCAACTTCATCCCAACTCAATGAATTTTCTCACAATGATATAATTCTTACTTTTGAATAGCGGTATAGATGAGTTGAATTATTCAAAAATTATTTGAGCTTCACTGTTAAATACTTAATTAAGTTTGTTTTTTAAATAGTACTTAATTTAATATTTGTTTTATTATTAATTATCATAAAAATAAAAAAATTTATTAACATTATATAATTAAAATAAATAACAATCAATATATAAATTATGAAGACAAATACTTATATAATATAAAAATATATATTATACGTGAAATAAATTAATATTTAAATCACATGATAGATATTTATATCAAAAGATAAAAAGTTTTCCTAAAAGATATCATTATATAAATTATAAGATTTGTTTTCAAAAGTGAAAATTTAGTTTGTATTGAAATTATAGTTATCAATTAAATTTATTTTTATCAATTAAATTTATTTTTATATTTAAAAATTAAAATTAAAAATAATATATTTAAACCCCTTCACTTAAGCATTCACTATCCATCCTTTTTACATTACAAGTAAAGGAAGTTTGTCTCTTTATATTTGTACATTTGATATAAGTTGTATCATGATTTAGAATGGAGTTAAATGCATGATAACATGTTGCAATACCTTGTAATGTGATCTGTTAAGAAACTTTCTTGAAAACAAGGATATATATATATGATGTATGATTTTATGATTTGTTGTGAAAATGTTGTTTCTGGTGAATGAGTTATGTGTGAATGAGTTATTTTGATGATGTTATAAGATGATGTTTTGACTATGAATGAATCATTATACATGTTTTTATGCATTATATTTAAAAAATCATACCAAGTGATGGAGTTGTTACTTGGGATAGCAAAAAACTCTGTTCCTGCATATAAAATTCGCAACGGATAAAAAATGGATAGTTTTAATGAGTATCTACGGGTAATGAATACGGATATTTTTTTTTACCCACTTGTTAACGAGGCAGAATGGGTATAACCCTAATGTTAATTTAAGATGTCCTAATTTGATACATTTCTCTCATTTCTTTCTGCCACAAAAGACTGTCAACGTTTTGGTTGTGCTCTGCAAAACTGTAGCTTCTTGCCTTTCTTCATTTATTGTACCTTATTAATTTTTTATTAGATTTATGGGATTAAATTATTTTAGTTTATTAACTTTTATTTGAACTTATGAGATTAAAGTATTTTATTATTTAAATTTAAAAGAGTAATTGCATAAAATATTTGAATAGTTTTTGTTTTTTTATCTTTAAGCTATTTAAAAAAAATATATCAATAATAACTAAATTTTATTATTAAAGTGTTTTTTAAAATATTTTAAATTTTTTTAAAAAATAATTACTAATACTCACGGATATTAAAAAAATCAACAAATATCCGCTTAAGAGATACTTACATGGGTATGGATATGAGTATGTGGGGATATTTATCTAGTAGGGTGAGTAGCGGGGGTTTACTACTCATACCCATCCTGTCTTGTTGACATCCATAAGTGTTACAAACCGAGTAGTTCTACTCGCCTAACGAGAATCATTTTCTAGAAAATTTTATGACTGTTCATTGAGCGAGCCCTGTGTGTCCATGAATGCCTCAAAACAACACATGAAAAATCTGAAAAAAAAAAAAAAAGACCTCTCACATTAAACGAGTCATGTATTTGTTGAGTGACAATCATAATCATTTGAATATGTATAGATGCTCATTAAGTAGAGTAGAGTACTCAATGGGCGAGGATCATACAAAACCTAGAATCTTAGGCAAGTAGAGTACTCACTGAGCAAAAGCCTTAGGAACCTAGAACCACCATGTATTTATTGAGCAAGTCATCTACTCGCTAAGAAAGAACCGATCACTTTGAAGTGCTCAATTTCTTGTCTTAATTTGTTAGGCGAGGCTCTTGTCTTGCTGAGCAATTAAAATGACAATTTGAGAGAAAACTCTTTGTGGCTTTATTCATTAAGAGAATCTAGAATTCGTTAAGCGAATGCTAGTGCATGACTCTCTATAGTCTCACTCGTTGAGTGAAGAGAACTCTTTCGCTAGAGCAAGTAAGTCAACTTTGAAAAGTCACACCTCTTATGGGTAGATTCGCTGAACGAGAATACCCACTCACTGAGTGAATGCCCGAGGAACAAGGAAAGACCATGAGTGATTTGTTAGGCAAAGGAGAAGTATAGAAACTGCCTTTGTGAATTCTTTCCTTTTAACTAAACTTAGTTAGCCTTTTTCAATTAATATTAAGGATTAAAAGAATGAAAGTACATCAAGATGGAAACTACATCAAGATGGAAACTTCAAGAGAAACTTTAAGGACCCATGAATTCGTAAGACTTAAGAAAAAAAGGTCATTCACCACAATGACAAATGACGAATGGAATTAGTGGACTAAAAGATCTCTTTTGAGTACAATGTGTGTTATTGCTTGTCAATGTTATGATTTGATGAGACATATTAAGTATGTGAGTCGATAGTAATATATTGTATTGTGAGTAGCCACATAAGCTTGGGTGGTTGTTTGGATTGGGCCTCCAAGCCCAGTGCCTTATAAGAAGTGACAGTGATTAGGCTTTAGGAATAGGAAGACAAGCAATTCCATAAGGGGTTAAGGTCATTACCAACCTTAAATTGCAATTAGCTAATACCCACCTATATCTATGTTAACAAACCACTTATCTCATCTGTAGATCAGGTTTTCGGTATTTCTCCCAATGATCTGTGACATGTGTCGTGTTATGATGACTTGATAGTCATGTATACTATGTTAAGAAAAAGTGTTCAACTAATTGCTCGAAAGTTAGAGTCTCCCATGGGGTATGACTGGTCTAGTTTGAAGACTGAGAGTTTATAATTTGTATATCTATTTGAATGTTTGAACTGTGAGAATATGATTGTTTATTGTATCTTCCATGATTAAATTAAATATGTTTTATTTTATGAATTTACTCTTATATCCTTGTTGCGTATATACAACTACGATGATCTCGAACAATGTATTTTTTAAGAGTAAATGTCGAGACCTATGCAGAGTTGAAACTCTTTACACATGTCATTGAATTGAATTCACATGAAAATCTTTATTCTTTGCTTCATTAATATCACAATGGACACAAAGTGAGGAATGTGGAGACATCTTCATAAATTAATCTTACTTAAAAACAAGTTATATTTTTTAACAAATCAAGTCTAAACTTTCTATTAAACTTACGTAAACAAACATATAAGTAAAATTTAATTTTGATAAGTTTAATTTTTAATTTTTTTATCCGTCAAACTAAAACTTCAATTAGTCTGCCTCTGTTGAACTCGTATACACACTCTTGGGTTAATGGACCAAGTTTTTTACCTGTTTTTTTGCACATCCAATCATGAGCCAAGAGCAGGATCATGAGAGCCACCACTAGGACCCAAGTTCGATAGTGACCCAAAAATTAAAAAAAAAATATTATTATGTGATAATTTTTTATATTTTTATGTTAATTTTATAAATAGTTAAAATTATTATCTTCGATATCATGTTTCATTTTCTTTATTTAAATTAAATGTGAAATGTGATTATAAAATATTTTTATTGTTATTTTTTTTTCTAATATATTTGTTTATAAATTCATGTTAAATGGATTTTTAGTTTATTGTGATATATAAAAAATAGAGTAAACATATAATATTGTCTAGACTTTTTGTTATTGTTTTTTTTAATTAGATAAAAAAATAAACTAAAAATAAAATTATAAATATATTTTCATATTATAAATAAAAATTTCTAAATTTGATAATGAAACTCTCATTCTCCTCACTCTCAATTAGAGAATTTTAACATTATTTAACAATTAGTATAAAATATCTCTTTCTAAAATGTTAAACTACTCTCAATTTATATATATACATGCATGTCTGTGCGTATAATTTTCTTAATTGTCTATTTACTTTAATTTAAAATATATTATATATTTTATATACTTAAATTTATTTATTATAAAATAATTATAACTATATAAAATAAATATTGATCTTGAATAGTACTCATGCTAAAATACTAGTTAAAATTAAAAATTAATATATTAATAAAGAACAGACATGTAAGATTTAATCTGAAATATAATATTTTATCGATGGTAGACAATAATATAAAAGTAAATTGAATAAAAAATATAATATATTTTTAATTTTTTTTTAAAACTATATTATTTATTTAATAAAATAAAAACATTATTTTTAATAAAACTATGTATTTATTTTTTAATATAATATATGTATATTTTAACAAATTTTATATATAAAAGAGATGTTGTTGTTGAGAGGTTGGCATGCGGGCCCATGCAACACAACGTAAGAACAACCTGGCCAAGAGGGGAAGGTGCAGAAGCGAATGAGAATTACTTGTACGTGTTTTGTAGATGGCAAGATTGAAATCATGAAATGATTAATAATAATATAGGAGTGGTGCAAGTAAGGAACCTCACCCAGCGACACCAAAGCAAATGTCTTACATGCAACTATCTCAGAAGTTTTACGATGCTTTCAAGCTTTGTGGGTCTCCACCCATTGCTCGCAAACTTCATGCCCAACTCATACTCTCAGGTTTGGACGCTTCCCTTTTCTTACTCAACAATCTACTACACATGTACTCCAACTGCGCCTTGCTGGACGATGCTTTTCGTGTTTTCCGTGAGGCCAATCATGCCAATATCTTTACTTGGAACACGATGCTCCATGCCTTTGCTGACTCGGGTCGGATGAGGGAAGCACAGAACCTGTTTGATGAAATGCCTCTCAGACTGAGAGACTCCGTTTCTTGGACCACCATGATATCTGGCTATTGTCAAAACGGCCTCCCTGATCATAGCATCAAAACTTTTACGTCAATGCTTCGGGACTCCTATAATCGAATTCAAAACTCTGACCCCTTTAACTATACTTGTACAATGAAGGCTTGTGGCTCCCTGGCCTCCACTCCGTTGGCTCTTCAGCTGCACACCCATGTCATCAAGTTACATTTTGGAAGCCAAACCTGCATTCAGAACTCCCTTGTTGATATGTATATTAAGTGCGGAGCTATCACATTGGCTGAGACTGTTTTCCTTGACATTGAAAGCCCGAGTTTGTTTTGTTGGAATAGTATGATTTATGGATATTCTCAATTATATGGACCCTATGAAGCTCTCCATGCATTCACTCGAATGCCTGAGCGGGACCATGTTTCTTGGAACACGTTGATCTCGGTGTTCTCTCAACGTGGCCTCGGGGTTCAGTGTCTTAGTATGTTTGTGGAGATGTGCAATCTTGGGTTTAGGCCCAATTTCATGACTTACGGTAGTGTACTCAGTGCATGTGCCAGCATTTCTGATATGGAATGGGGTGCCCATCTGCATGCTCGGATTCTTCGTGTCGAACATAGCCTGGATGCATTTCTGGGAAGTGGTCTCATTGACATGTATGCCAAATGTGGACACTTAGGACTGGCGAGGCGTTTGTTTAACAGTTTAGGGGAACGAAATCAAGTTTCATGGACTTGTTTGATTGCTGGGACAGCACAGTTTGGACTTGGTGAAGATGCTTTGGCACTATTTAACCAAATGAGACAGGCTTCTGTGGTGTTGGATGATTTCACTCTTGCCACAGTTCTTGGGGTTTGTTCAGGTCAAATTTATGCTGCCACTGGGGAACTACTTCATGGATATACAGTCAAAAGTGGGATGGATTCCTCTGTTCCTGTAGCAAATGCAATCATTACAATGTATGCAAAGTGTGGTGATACTGAGAAAGCTAGCTTGGCATTTAGATTCATGGCACTTAGAGATACCATATCATGGACGGCCATGATCTCTGCATTCTCTCAGAATGGAGACATTGACAGGGCCCGCAAATGTTTTGATACAATGACTGAGCGTAATGTCATAACTTGGAACTCCATGTTAAGCACGTATATTCAACATGGCTTCTCAGAAGAAGGCATGAAGTTGTATGTTTTGATGAGAAGCAAAGCAGTCAAACCGGATTGGATCACTTTTGCAACTTCTGTCCGAGCTTGTGCTGACTTGGCTATTATAAAACTTGGGACACAAGTCATATCTCATGCCATAAAGTTTGGGCTTGGTTCAGATGTTTCAGTTGCAAATAGTATTGTCACCATGTATTCAAGATGTGGACAAATCAAAGAAGCACAGAAGGTTTTTGACTCGATACATGCAAAAAACCTGATTTCCTGGAATGCCATGATGGCAGCATTTTCTCAAAATGGTTTAGGCAAGAAAGTAATTGAAATATTTGAAGATATGTTGAGGACAGAGTGCAAACCTGATCATATAAGCTATGTTGCTGTTTTATCTGGGTGCAGCCACATGGGGCTTGTAGCTGAAGGGAAACATTACTTTGATTCCATGACTCAAGTGTTTGGCATTTCTCCAACAAATGAGCACTTCGCTTGTATGGTAGATCTGCTTGGTCGAGCAGGGTTACTAGACCAGGCCAAGAATTTAATAGATGGAATGCCTTTTAAGCCAAATGCCACTGTTTGGGGTGCTCTACTGGGAGCATGCCGAATCCATCATGATTCAAGACTAGCAGAAACTGCCGCAAAGAAGTTGATGGAATTAAATGTTGAAGATTCTGGAGGTTATGTCCTTCTAGCAAATATATACGCTGAGTCTGGGGAGCTAGAAAATGTGGCTGATATGAGAAAGCTGATGAAAGCAAAAGGAATTCGAAAGAGTCCAGGTTGTAGCTGGATAGAGGTTGATAACAGGGTACATGTGTTCACTGTAGATGAAACCAGTCATCCACAGATAAAGGAGATTTATATAAAACTGGAGGAGATGATGAAGAAGATAGAAGATACAGGAAGATATTTTAGTGTTGTCTCTTCTGCTCATAGGAGTCAGAAATACCATAGTGAAAAGCTTGCTTTTGCTTTTGGATTGCTTAGTTTGCCATCTTGGATGCCTATTCACGTAATGAAGAATCTCCGTGTCTGCAATGACTGTCACTTGGTAATAAAGTTGTTGTCTTTGGTCACCTCAAGGGAACTTATCATGAGAGATGGATATCGATTTCATCATTTCAAGGATGGGTTTTGCTCCTGTAGAGACTACTGGTAGTCTGGGGTACACATTATTCTTCTCTATATCTGCTTCCTCTCCCATTGCTTCTGCTTTATACCTTTTTCCTTCTCAAAAGCCAGCAATCATTATTTAAAAAGAGTATGTTAACTGTACTATAGTTGTTTCATCAGTTTTTATCTAAATTAAATAGGAATTTTGCATATAATTGCTAGCAATTTGGCAGAACAGTCGTATATACTGCTCCTGATAGCTAGCTCTTTTGGTATTAAAAAAAAATAAAAAAGAAAACCAACATTAGTTAGTGTTGTTAACAAATTCCAAACATCCACAGAAGAGAGGGGGAAGGTTGACAGAGAGTGTAGCGACAAGTGTCTTGACCTTGAACCTAATCCAGTTCCTATTCACCATTATTCTCTACAACTTCAGCTGCTGCAGAGTCAATTAAACAGAGGAAAGGCCAGTGGCATAGGGAAGGAGGGGGGATTTTGACCCTTTTGTTGGTTGATATCTGACAATCAACGAGGTAAAGGGAGAATCACAGGGTAACAATTGACAAGCTCTTCATAATACATAATTGGGTTTTGTGGTATGATTGGAAGTTGTGGATTTAAAGCATGACAGAGCTAATTCGATAACTATTAAACTTCTTTCCATATTGTGAAATCACACGTCTCATGTACTAGTACAGAAGGGTACAGCTTTCAATAATTTTGTAGTGTGGTGTTTTTCTCACGTAGATGTGACTTACAGTTAGTGCTTTAGCTCCATTTGTTCAAATCCCTTACTGTGCACTTCTTGTATTTTGAATTTGATAATGACTGGTTGACACCCAAGATCTGTACACTGGATTTATAGTTTTACACTCACTGACAAGTGGAAAAATACCAAGTCATCAACCCATGAAATTATTATCAAAACCAGTGAGCCACTGCTTTTTATAGCAAATGAAAATACACAAAAGAAATTTGAACATGCACTAAAAGTTGAATGTTCCCTCAAACCCCTGTTCAAGCCTCCCTTCCTTTTCTCCATATTTTTTTGGTGTTGCTATTTTAGAAGTTGATGCATACACGGAAAGCTGCAACCAAGAGGAAGAGGTGCAGGAAGCTACCCCTGCACTTGAAGGTCCTATGACGAAGGATAGGCCCCAAAAAAGAACCAAAAGGAAGTGCATCCAAAGGTTGGCTCTGCTGCACGGTCAAGAGAAGACACAAGAGGGGTGTATTGTGTACCATTTGTCCAGCTGCCTTCACGGCACTGTATAGAGCTCGAAGTTGCAGTTTTGTAGCATTGCATAGAGCTGGAAGTTGTAGGACATAATCAAGGGTATAAATACCCTCTGTGTAATTAGAATAAGTAATTTTTTAATGAAATTGAGTTTGTGCCTAAGCACTGCCAAGAGGATTCTCTCTACTCTTGTCTTCACAAGAAATCAATTCTTATCAAGCTTCCATAATGCTTGTAGTGAATCTCTATAATCTCTTATCTAATTCCTAAGAATTAGTGGCGAGCCATTTCGATTCTCAATCCGCTTTTTGTTTTTCTTCTCTTAATTCTCTGTTTTTCGTTTTTTTGCTGTTAATTATCGATTCTGCTTGACTAGATTTTGATTGTGGATCCTAAGGTTGCATTTTGATACTATGAATGTGTCAGAAGTATAGAGTTTGTTAGAGGAAGAAGTAAAGTTTCCTTATTCTCCTTCAAAACCCTGAACCCAGCCTCAATCCTAAAGGAAGAGCTTTGTTTTCTTGAAGAAGTTGAATGTGCAGTAAAATCTTTGTGAATATGAATGGGGAACAAGAGCACAAACAGGAGTCAGTGTATCAGCCATGCATCAGATTATATGGATTGGTCATGGTAAATGGCAGAGGTATCAAGTTGAATTTTCTGAGTTTTTTTCCTTTCTGTTTTCCTTTGATCTCGAATCAAACTTTAATCTGGAATGGAATCAGTATTTTTCTTTATGCTTTCAAAATTTCAATGGTCACTGCACTTCTGTAGGATGAAATCACACTTCAAATTTAGAGAGATAGTGGCCACTATTCCAACAGCTGGTAAATTTCTAACTATGCTTTTGTTCTCACTAGGTAAATGTATCATAATTGTTCTTTACCTGTATGAATATTAACTTGCATAGATATTCATTATCTATTCGATCTCTTTTGACATCTTACAGAACTATTTTAATGCCTCAATTATTTAGGACCAATATCTGACTTCAAGGCTAGTTAGGTCAATGATCTTTTAAGATGGAATGGAACCAACACACTGCTAAACCTGAAGAAATTTTAAAAATTGATGACAATGGTTTAAAATTGAAGAAACTTTTAAAATTATTTGGTAACAGTGCTTACACTGTTATTGATTAAATTATGATAAGTTAGAGTAGTTAGGTGTATCAGATGAGCAACTTTGGCATTTATAAAATGAATCGATTCTTTTTCTAGCATTTGTTTTGTACCATCTAGCATGTGACTTTTATTTTTTCTGCCAGAAATCACGGTATAATCCTATTGAGATTAGAACTTGTCAAGTTGAAGGACTTTTTAGTAGTTGATTGATAAATTTTGTTGTTAAATTACATGTGGGAGTTGGTACTCTTCTAAACCTGTTTGAGCTTAATCAAGTTGAGTAGAGTTTTTTCAAAACAGGTATATGAATAGATAATTACATGTTTTCGGGTAGCTAACCGTTAAGGATATTTATTTATTCTATATAAATAGAAAAGTATACATAAATATTTTTATTAGGCTTATTTGATTATAAATAATGTATCATATTTATGGATAACATTTACATATAACATATAATAAACACTTTTATATGGTATTAAGAGTATAAGCTTTTTTTCTTTCTATCTCTTCTTCTTTTTTCTTTTTTTTTTTTTGCAAAAGCAATGTGTGAACAATACCCACAACTACTATGCAGCCTCTCTTAGTGATTTAGGGTTCATTGTGTTTCCTTTCTGCCACACTGGTGAACCATACCCACCCACAATACTAGCCACCCTTTCTCCAACCTGACTATGCAATTAGAATCGTCTTCATTGTGCTCCCATGATTCCAACGACTCCTTTGTTGTCCTCTTTTAATTTCAACAATCTTTTCGTTGTACTCCCTATTTCCTACCACCTCTCCATTGCCTTTCAATGAACCTCTCAAAGATTGAAACTATGTCTCTTGAGAGCTCTATTGCGTCAATTACATTTGTAACAAGCTTGTTTTATGTGAAATATATGCTCCAATTTGAAGGAGAGTGCTAAAAATATTTATTTATTCTATGTAAATAGAGAAACGCAGAAATTACATAGTTTAAATTAGAGATTTTTATCTTTATTTGTATTTTTAATTTTAACTTATTATAAATAAAGTAACTTATGTATACGTAACATACACGATACATTTAATAACTACTTTTACAAAAACCATACTAGTTACATATGAGACTTTATAAAATTATTTTATATCTTCACTGAATAACCTATTTTTTCTATTTTTAATTTTTGATTCACTATTTTCAAATATTGGGCTAATAATTTCTTTAGTTGAAAGGCTAAAATTCTTCAAAATGTCATTTATAAGTAAAGTTTAATTTTTAATATTATAAAATTATGAATATTATATTTTTAATATTATTTAATATATATATATATTTAAATTAAAAAATATTATTTAATTATTACTAATTTAATGATGGATCAACTATAAGTAAATTATTAAACTTTTTAAATCACTGTTGTTATCAGTTTAATGACTAGTTTAGGTTTAAAACATTGAGTAATCCTTTATACATTTTATATTTTTATTACAAAGATATATTTATTGTCCTTCAAGAAGAAATCATGTAACTTTAAGAAAATAATTTGCATTGACTACCTCAGCAAAAGTGGTGCAACTGTACCAAATCCATTTGTCTCTCAAAAGCAAAAATTATTAAGTGATTTTGAATTATTATGATCTCTGTAAATTTTTATTTGATATATAATTAAATATTATTAATTATTTTTTATAAATTAAAAATTTTAAATAAATATCATATAGAGATTAATTGAAAATGATATGCTATTTAATAATTTATCTTCAGGAGGAGGAGTGACTAAATCATAAAATAATAAGTATTAATATTTTATATTTTTGTGTTTGTATAAAAAGAAAGAGGCAGGTTTTTTAATTTTAGAGAGGTATTTTAATTTTTTTACCAAAATAGACAAATTTTAAAAAATTACCAGAAATAGAATAAGCCGTGTTTAAAAAAAAATACAACTTTAAGATAGAACTCTTATTCACTTACACAACTTTAGATATTTTAATTTATTTTAGTAGAAGTTGTAAATCAAACTTTTGTAAAAAAATTTTACAAAGTTGTAATACCTTCGACTTTGTTTATTTTTAAATTATGCGATTTCAATTTTTAATGCTTTTTACTTTTTTTTAGTAGTCTGGAAGTTACAAACGACTTTGATTTTAAAAAACAAATTATTTATCGACACTGTACAATCAATCACGATCTAGGAGTATTATTTTTTATTTATTTAATAAAGTCGTAATAACAATCATGATTTTACCTTTATAATATTTTTAATATAAATGGTGTTATTGTATTGTTTTTAACTCGTTACATTTATCCTTTGTTTGGTTTGTGAAAAAAGATAGAGAAAAGAAAATGAGATAATTATTTAACTGTTTGGAAAAAGAGAATAAAAGAAAAAAAAAAGTGAGAGAAAAGAATATATATATATAAACATTAATTACCTTCTTTGTTTGTATATATTTTAATTATGAAGGGTGTAGTAGTAACCTTAATCTCCTTTTTATACTTTTCACCCCAAATTGGAAAGAATCAATTTTCACGTGGGATCACAAATTTATTTTTTTTCTTTCATTTTCTATTTTCATGTGTACCAAAGGAAGGAAAGATTTTTTTAAAAATGCGTACCCTTCATTTAAAATGTTTAAAATCTTTTCAACCAAATAAAGTGTTAGTTTAGTTTACAATTTTTTTAAAATTTAAAAATAAGAATTTATTTATTTAAGTAAAATCAATTTAAATTATTTAATAATTATTAAATTAATTAATTTAGTGTAATAAGATTATCAAAATAGAATATTTGAAAACAAAATAAAAAATGAAAACATACAACATATTAAAAACGACTTTAAGAAAATAAAATTGAAAAAATTCAAAATTGAAAGTCATGATTATTTTTATGACTTTACTAAATAAAATAAATTAAAATTTAAACCAAAGTCGTGTTATGTCATAACTTCTAAATAAATTAAATTTAAAATGTAAACTTCAAATCAAGTAAAGTCGACAACTTTGTAAGAAAAAAAAGGAAATACTTTGTTTATGATGTCTAAAAAATAAAAATAAAATAAAAATGTCTGAACTCATATTTTTCAAATACGACTTACTCTATTTTAAGTATTTTTTTAAAATCTACCTATTTTTAATAATTAAAGAAACCTCTACGATAAAAGAAAAAGAAAAAAAAAAAGAAGAAGAAGAAGCCTAGGAGACCCTATATTTTAATCAAAGTTGGACATCGACTATATGAAAAAAATGATGTGGTTTTTTTTACATTAGATGGGTAATTTTTTTTTAAATGATTAAAATTAGTAGATTTTTAAAAAAATGATTTAAACTGGGGTAAGTCGTTTTTACGACTTTTAAATTTATTATTTTTAAAAAAAATTAAAGAAATTACAAAAGTAAATTCAACTTCACTAATTTTTTTTAAGTTGTGAATTTAGTTAAGACTTTAATTATTTTAAATATTTTTAAACCAAAAATAAAATAAATTTAAAATATTAATTTTTTTAGATACCGCACCAAGCCATCCATCTTTATAGTTTCGATTATGTTTCCTAGAGGTAAATGTTTCAAAATTGTTTCTCACCATCAAATGCCAAAAATTTTCTCTCTTATATCCTTACCTTCCTCTCTTTTCTCATCTCAAACATCTTTGTCTAAACATGTTGATAAGCTTGAAACCATCATTCTTTTGGACACCCCTTCACCATCTCCTAAATCACATCCACCTACACACTCTACCTTCATAACACCTGAAAAACAACTACATTCTCATACCTTCAAACACTTTATTCATATCATCGTCTAAACACCTTTGGACACTTCTACTACTGAACTAGTTGATCCTAAAACTCGACTAAGAAAAGAATGACATGTTCTTTTCTTACAACAACCTAAACCTACACCAACTCCACAAATACAACCATACCCTTTACCCTCTTATGTTTTTGAATCAATTCCTACACCTTCTTATCCACACTTAACCACATACTCACCATTTGAACCTACCCCCTTATTGCCAAGTTAGATATCCAATCATCTTGGCCCTTTATGTGTTGTTATACATCTACAACACATATAAAGAAAAGTTTATCCTAACCTTATTAAACCTAGATCTACCAGTGTTTCTCACCTTGAGATTCATAGGCACATCATCCCTCTTAAAGCTTATAAGGAGTCCCTCTCTAGGAGCAAGAAACCTAACTTAGTCTAAGTTCAAAAATTTCCCAAAGATCTGAAATTCTTCCCCTTGGATGCTTTGACCCTAGGTTTCTTCCCTAATGTTGATCCTCACCTTATGAGCAGATTGATTGCTACAAGCTCAAAGCTACTGATGGGAATCTAGATGAATCCAACAATCTCCAAGTTTTGTAAGGAATAAAAGACTCAATGGCTAAAGTAAGAGCAAAAAAGAGTTAAAGAGACTTTGCAATGCTTAGTTAAGGACATGCAAGCTAAAGAAGATTTAGTTGAATTGGAGCTCAATCTAAAAATTGTCACATTCTTGCACCTTAAAGATAATCTTGCTTAAAGACAATAATCTAGAGCAAAATAATTTCTAACACTTAATATTTATCAAGTCTTTATGGGTTGGAGTGTATTTGGTAGCTTTTGGGATAAAGAAACAGTTGAGGCTCATTTTCTTATTTTCAATGTAATTTTCGCACTTAATTTTGTTGGAATAAGTTCATATGTCTTTTCATATTTTCAGGTCAATTTTTAGTGTGTTTGGGCTTCCCAAATAATTAAGTGTTTAATAGGAAGTTTAAAGAAAATCTGAGCTTATTAAAAGGCAAGACAATGTAATTCACAAACAAATTTGAATGGAAAACTGAGTTTTCTCCCTTTGTGAGAGCTTCCCTTTTGTTATTGAGCAAATAATTAAATTTGGTATTGTCAAGGCAACTTGTGACGATCAATCTTATGACTTATCACTCTCATTCTCACCTCTTTCTTGAGTGTGGCTTCAATACTCTTCTCTAAATAAAAGATCCAAAAACAAAAATTTGAATTCTGCAAGGTGATCATTTGCATGCATATCCATATCATTTGGTATCAGAGTTTCGACTCCTTGAAATTCAGGTATGAGTGTTTCTTTGATTTTTTTTCCATTGAAAAAAAATTATAATTCTCTTTCTTCAATTTGTGTTTGTCTTGTTAATTCTTTGTGTTATCTTTTTCAATATTTCTTGTTATATATTTTCTTTCAGTTTGATTTCACTTTTCTTTTTTGTGATTCCCTATTCTTGACTTGTGTCTTTTTATTTTTCATCTTTTTACGTTCTTCATCAAATTACTAGTTAAAATTTGAGTTTTATCCTTAAAATAAATCATACAAATAATTAAAAAAAATCAGAAAAAAAGTTGTTGGAATCATTATATTCCTAGTTGAAAAAAAACGAAAATAAAATTGTTGTGAAAAAAATATTGGAAGATTCAACAGTGCACCAACAATATATTGCACACTTCAGTTAAAAAAAAAGGGACAGCAAAGTGTAGTATAAATTGGAAATAACTCTATATATTCTCTTTGTGAATTTTGATTTGATTGATAATTATCTTTGTTCTTTCTTGTGTCTGTCCATCTTATCATATTCCCTGTTGTCTTTTGTTCTCTAAATTCTAAGTCACTTGATTGTCTTGAAAAGAATCATTGATAAGGTTCTCTCTTAAGAACTTATAAGAGGAAGTTGAGTGGTAAAAGGCAAGAGTAGTGAGACCATCATCGGGCAAAATTCAAATTGAGTGACAAATACGAGTGTACTGCAAGGTCCTCTATTTTATCATTATTTTTACTAACATCGCAGGAAGTGAAGGAAGTTCACAAGGAGAGTTATCAACCATCCAAATGCAAGCTTTAACCAGTCATCTTGAAAAGTTATTTGATCGGAAACTGGAAGAAATCCATAAATGTATGGACCAAATGGGGAATCAAATTGTTAATAGACAAACTACTCCATACAACTCAAGGAGAGATAAACAATCTAATGAAGAAGATGAAAGTCAATTTGAGGAGGAGGATAATGAAGAAGAACAACCAAGGAGGAGAAAACCTAATCAAATAATCAAAGGAGACATAGAAATAGAAGAGAGGATGATCATGGAGGAATTAAAATTAAAGTCCCTTCATTTCAAGGCAAAAGTGATCTTGAAGCATACTTGGAGTGGGAAATGTGTGTAGATCAAAATTTCTCATGTCAAATCTACCCGGAAGGTAAAAAAGTGAAACTTGCAGCTCTTGAATTTATTGATTATGTTCTTGTTTGGTGGGATCAAATGCAAAGAGAGAGAGTTAGATATGAAGAACGTCTTGTAAGAACTTGGGAGGAGATGAAAGCAATTATAAGGAGACGATTTGTCCTATCCTATTTTCATAGATAACTTCACGACAAGTTGTAACGTCTCTCTCAAGGATCAAAGAGTGTGGATGATTAGCATAAAGAAATGGAGATGGCAATGATTATAGTCAACATACTGGAGGATCAAGAAGCAACATGACTCAATTCTTAAATGGGATGAATCGTTACATAGTTGACATAGTAGAGATGTATCAGTATATAGAGCTTCAAGAGATGGTGCATCAAGCAATCAAAGTGGAGCAAAAATTAAAAAGGAGAAATAGTTTGAAGAAGAACTCTAACTCAAATTCTTTTCCATGGAAGAATAATTCCAAGAAAGAGGTTGTTGGTTCACACTTCAAAGCGGTGGATTCAAAGAAAAATCAAATTGAAGTTAACCCCTCAAAGAACCGAAACATAAAGTGTTTCAAATGCCTCAAAAGAGGACACATTGTCTCTCAATGTCTCAACAAAAGGACCATGATCATGAAAGATAATGGAGAAGTAGAGATAAAAGAAGAATTTGATAATGATTTAATGTCATTTCTAAAGGATGATAATGAGGAGCTTCCACATGATGGAGATCTATTGGTAGTGAGGAGAGTCTTGAATATGCAAAAAAAGGGAAAGATGAAGCTCAAAGAGAAAAATATATTTCATACTAGGTGACTTGTTCAAGGAAAAATGTGTAGCATGATTATAGATGGAGGAAGTTGCACTAATGTGGCTAGTACTACCCTAGTGGAGAAATTGAATTTACAAACTGCCAAATATCCTACGCCTTATAAGCTGCAATGACTTAGTGATATTGGAAAAGTAAAGGTTGACAAGCAAGTTTCAGTGTTTTTTTCTATTGAAAAATACAAAGATGAAGTACTGTGTGATGTGGTTCCTAAGGAGGCCGCGCATATACTTTTAGGTTGTCCACAGTTTGACCGTAAGGTGACCCATAATAGGTATACCAATTGTTTCTCTTATCTTTACAATAAGCAGAAAATTACTCTTGTTCCTTTGTCTCCAAAGCAAGTATTTAAAGACCAAATAACAATGAGAAAAGCAAAGAGAGTGTGAGAAATCAAAAAAAAGGGTGAAAGAACAAAAGAAAAAGGTGAACAAAAAATGAGAAAAGAAAAAGAAAAGAGAGCGATTCAGAAAAGAAAAAGCAAATGAGTTTCTTTGCAAGAGAGAGTGAGATCAAGAAGGCATTCTTTTCCAATTAGCCTATGCTTGTACTCTTGTACAAGGAGGCATGTTTAAACTCTAAAATTGATCCTTCTTCTTTGCCTACTTCTATTATTTCACTTTTGCAGGATTTTCAATATCTCTTTCCGGATGAGGTCCCTAGTGGCTTGCCTCCCATTAGAGGAATTGAGCACCACATTAATCTTATCTCAGGGGCTACACTTCCCAACAAACCACATATAGGAGCAACCCCAATGAAACTAAAGATATACAAAAACAAGCGAATGATCTCTTGTCCGAAGTATATGTGAAGGAAAGCATAAGTCCCTATGTTGTACCAGTTCTTTTAGTCCCCAAGAAGGATGGAACATGGAGGATGTGTATTGATTGCCAAGCCATCAACAAAATCACTATAAAGTATAGACATCACAATTCCTTGGCTAGATGACATGCTTGACGAGCTTCATGGTTCATGTTATTTTTCTAAAATTGATCTTTGAAGTGGATATCATTAAATAAGGATAAATGAGGGAGATGAATGGAAAATTGCATTCAAAACCAAATATGGTTTGTATGAATGGTTAATTATGCCTTTTGATTTAACTAATTATCCTAGTACATTCATGCGTCTCATGAATCATGTATTGCATTCTTTTCTTAGTAAAATTGTTGTTTATTTTGATGACATTTTGACATACATCAAAAGTTTAAAGGAACATCTTAAGCATTTGAGGAGTATGTTGCATGTGTTAAGAAAAGAGAAATTGTATGCAAACTTTGAGAAGTGTTCTTTTTGCATTAAACAAGTAATTTTTCTTGGTTTTGTTATTAGCTCAAAGGGTATGGAGGTTGATGAGAAAAATATAACAACAATTAAATAATGACCTACACCCAAAACTTTGAGTGAAGTAAGAAGTTTTCATGGGTTAGCTAGTTTTTATAGGAGATTTGTTAAGGAGTTTAGTACACTAATTACACCCTTAACTGAAATTATGAAGAAGAGTGTAGGATTTAAGTGGGAGGAAGAGCAAGAGAGGGCATTTAATTCCCTCGAAGTAAAGCTTATCAATGCACCATTACTTGTTTTTCCTAATTTTACTAAATCTTTTGAGATTGAAAGTGATGCTTTAGGTATAAGCATTGAAGTTGTTTTGATGCAAGAAGGTCATACTATTGCTTACTTTAGTGAGAAATTAAGTGGATCTACACTTAATTATCCTACATATAATAAAGAGTTGTATTCCCTGGTGAGATCCCTATAAACTTGCCAGTATTATCTCATGCCATAAGAATTTGTCATTCACATTGACCATGAATCTTTGAAGCATTCGAAAGGGCAAGGAAAATTGAACAAGAGGCATGCCAAATGGCTTGAATTCATCGGGTAATTTCCATATATGATCAAATATAAGAAAGAAAAAAAGAATGTAGTTGTTGATGCTCTTTCTAGAATGTATGTTTTTCTGTTAACTCTATATGCTAAACTACTTGGATTTGAATATGTGAAAGAGCTATATGTGATTGATCTTGATTTTACGCATATCTATGTTGCTTGTGAAAAGGGTGTACATAATGAGTTCTATATGCATGATGGTTTTTTATTTAAAGGAAATAAGTTTTGTGTGCCTAAAAGTTCTTTGTGTGAATTACTTGTTAGAGTGACTCATAGGGGAGGATTAATGGGACATTTTGGGATTAAAAAGACATGAGTACTCTGCATATATATTTCTATTGGCCACACATGAAACATGATGTTGAGAAAATTTGTGATTAGTGTATTACATGCAAAAAGGCCATGTCTAAGGTTAATCCTCATGGGTTACATACCCTACTTCCTATTTCCAATGCACCTTGGATTGACCTTTCTATGAACTCTGTGTTAAGCTTGCCTCGGTCCAAAAGGGACAAGGATTCTATTTTTGTTGTTGTTGATAAATTTTCTAAGATGGCACATTTCATTGCTTGCCATAAGATAGATGATGCCACAAACGTAGTAGATTTGTTTTTTAAAGAGGTTGTTAGATTACATGGCAGGCCAAGAAGTATTGTTTTAGATTGAGATGCTAAGCTCTTTAGTTATTTTTTGGAGGACTTTATGGAACAAGTTAGGTACAAAACTTCTCTTCTCTATAACTTGTCATCCACAAACAAATGAATAAACTGAGGTAGTAAATCGCACACTTTCCACTTTACTACGTGCTATGATTAGAAAAAATTTAAAATCTTGGGAAGAAAGCTTGCCTTATGTTGAGTTTGCATACAATAGGATTGTACATTCTACTACTAATCATTCCCCTTTTGAAGTGGTTTATGGTTTTAATCCACTAACTCCTTTGGACTTGATTTCGTTGCCAATGAATAAACAAGGTCATCAAGATGGCAAGAAAAAGGCAAAATATGTAAGGCAACTACATGAAAATGTGAAGCAACAAATTGAGAAGAAAACTCGACAATATGCTAACCAAGTCAACAAAGGGTGCAAGAAAGTATCTTTTGAGCCTAGTGATTGAGTTTGGGTCCATATGAGAAAAGAAAGATTCCCGGCATAAAGACAACCTAAGTCGCAACCAAGAGGTGATAGCCCTTTTCCAAGTGATTGAGAAGATCAATGATAATGTTTATAAACTTGACCTTCCAAGTGAATATCAAATTAGTGCTACTTTTAATGTGACTGATTTATCTTTGTTTAATGTAGGTGATGAACTTGATTCAAGGACGAATATTTTCAAAGAATGAGGGATTGATGGAAATCTGGATGAATCCAACAATTTCCAAGATCCTATGCAAGGAATAAAAGACCCAATGACTAGAGTAAGAGCAAAAATAGTTAAAGAGACTTTACAATACTTAGTTAAGGATGTGCAAGCTAAAAAAAGATTTAGTTGAATTGGAGCCCAATCTAAGAATTGTCACATTCTTGCACCTTGAAGATAATCTCGACTCAACTTAAAGACAATAATCTAGAGCAAAATAATTCCTAACACTTAATATTTATCAAGTCTTTATGGCTTGGAGTGTATTTGATAGCTTTTGGGATAAAAAAACAATTGATGCTTATTTTCTTATTTTCAATGTAATTTATGTACTTAATTTTGTTGGAATAAGTTCATATGTCTTTTCATATTTCTAGGTCGATTTTTAGTGTGTTTGAGCTTCCCAAATAACTAAGTACTTAGTGGAAATCTGAACCTCTACCTGACCCCTTGATCAATAAGTCTTTAAGATAGCAAAGCTTACATTAATCACATTTTGATTAATTAGAAACCAAGTTAATGGACATGTTTTTTAAGCTCCTTAGCCTTAGACCTCCACTGCCTCTGCCTCCTACCCTTTAATTTTCTTTTGTTTTTACCTCTAATTTATGTTTTTTTTACTATGATGTTCTTAATTTCTTCCCTACCTTATTTGTCTGATAAAAAAAATGAGGGAAATATAATTATAAAAGAGAAAGAGTTCCAATATGAATTGCTATATAATACATATTTTTTCTTATGTATACATCTTTTTCCCTTAATGTTTATGTTTTTGTTATTGTCCATAAACTTAGGGGACTTAAGATGTCATCTTTTTTGCATAATCCTATGTTACCTTGCTTATTTGTTTTACCAATTCTTCTCTTAGCATAATTTTTGTCATCATAAAAAAGGGAGAGATTGTTGGAATAAATCTTATATATGATTAAAATAATCCAAAGTGTTTTAATGATAACAAACATTGCGACCAAAGAGTAATGGCTAATGTTTTGATTTTGTACCTAGTCTTCAGCAAGACAACAAATTCATCAAGTATGGAAGTATGAATTGCATCCATATAAAAAGAACTTGTTTTTCTTAACAAGTTGATCTATTTGCATCCAAACATTCCATTGTCCATAGAAGACCCCATCTAAAAAAGAAACTATATCCAGTAAAGGATTTAGTTTCTTGAGCATAAAGATTTTATTGTTTTATGTACTTATCATATCTCGTAACTCTCTATTTAACTTATACACTCTCATTTCAACTTATCTCTTTTAAAACTTTGTTTAATGTTCATATTTTATATACATGTTATGCTTTATTGTTCTTTGTTTTTTTCAAAGTAGCTAAGGGTTACTTTTCAAGCTTTGATCAAACAAGTTAATCTTGATATAAGAGAGTTATAATCAAGCTTTTATGATTAAGAAAAACAAAAAGAACAAACATATCTTATCAAGAAAAGATAACATGGTTACGGGAAGAGAAAATGCAACCTTTCTCTAGCATACATTTTTCTCTAACTTCAAATGAAGACAAACCTCTGCAACAGCTCTGCAAAAAATATTTATTTGGAATTTGATGTAAAGATCTCTCTCCATGCAGAACATCTCTTTTCATCATGACTATATATTTGTTGAACAAGTCTTTGAGAAAAAGTAGAAGTTACGAACACAAGAGAAAAACAATATAAAAGTTCATCATTTTTCATGCTCTTTTGGCGACAATCTTAGAAAAGTTTTTAATGAAAAAGCTTTTGTATTTGATTTGTTAAGCGAAGTTAAAGTCTTTGCTTGTAACTACTATATGCTCACCTAGTGAATTATCTTTTGTAAAACTCTCTTGTTTTTCATGATAGCTTCAAGAGGCTAAGTATTAAAGAATAGTTGGTGTTGCTTGTAGTCAAGTAGACTACAAGTGGGTATAACTTGAAGAGGTTTGAAAATACTTGGTTTGTAAGTCATATTGACTTTAGTGGATAAATTCTTCAAGCTGAAGGGATTAGATGTAGCTCTTGCTACAGAGTGAACTAGGATAAAATCCTTGTGTTTTTTTTCTCTCTTCCCTTCTTTGTTTTAGTTATGCACATCATTGGACGGTTCATTTGAACCACACTTAAAAACTTATATATATTCTTATATTTTCGAAAAGCTTTATAAAAAATCACATACACAATTCAACCCCCTTCTTGTGTGTTTCCTGTTTCTTCGTATTGTGTATACCTACCAACATACTTATCAACCTTAGACTCTTCATCAATATAATCAATTGAATGTTGAATACAAAATTACTTAATTACATGAACAATTGCTTGTTTTGATTCAAATAATATTGTTACTTCTTCTAAGCCTATAACGATCCAAAAACTTCAAATCTTTGGATACTTTCTTATTAATATTATAAAACGATGTAACATATGTTTCATTGCTTAATTCTCCACCATCTTTAATTCTTTCCTTGTTAGCATCATTAACATCTCTTACTCATTTTCCTCATTAACGATTCACTAATATTATCCCTTATTGTTCCTTATTGTTGGGCTTCTTGCAAATTATAAAACTATCTGTAAGGTTAAATAACGACACTTGTGAAAGTAAATAACTAAATATATCGTCAATATGTATTACACCAACACACGAAAATTAATAAGTTAACGCTTAATAAAAACTTACTACATATTAGGTTGGCATTTAATAAACACAATGTCAATATGAACCTCATACTCTTTCTCAATTTGAACTCACTAACATTATCCCTAGAGCAAGAGGAGTGTGGACACATAAAGTACATTGGGCTTGGAATGATCCTAGGACAAGAGAAGCGCAGACACATGAACTGCAATAAGCTTAAAAGATTCAACAACTATGTTTGAAAATAATACCATCCTATAGACCATTATCTTACCACTAATTTTATAAATTTCTCATGACGAACTTTAAGATATTTGATGTTTTATTTTATTCTCTCATAGATATTTAATATTTATTGTGATTATACTTCTATAGTAAATTTTAAGTATTTTCATCACTATTTTTTTAAAAAATAAACTAAATTCATAATATTAAAAATAAAATACATCATTTTTACAAAATGTTTAATAAAAAAACTAAATTTGTAAAACAATGTTTACAAACAAAAGACTTTTAAAACAAAAAATAAAAAAAAGGTCATGTTTTTTTCACGATTTTAATAAAAAAAATAAAAATAAAAGTAAAAGAAAAAGTCGTGTCCTATTTTATGATTTTAATAGAAAAGTATAAAACTTTAAAAAAGAAATCATATCTAGAATTACAACTTTATTTAGAAAAAAAGACATAATTTTACAATTTTATTAAAAAGAATAAGTAGTAAATAAATAGCAATTTTAGTAAAAATAATTAAAACAATAAAAATATAATTTATCTTTATAAATTCAGCAATTTCTACTGCGCATGAGCAATTAAGTGGTCCACCATCATAGACAGTTAGATATATTAATAAAATGTTGGATGATTAAGATTAATTCTTTTAATTTTTAAATTATTTTTTAATAATTGAAAATGTCCAATTTACCCTTTCTTTCTCCTCTTCTCCCTCTTTCCTTCTTTATCTCCTGACCCTTTCTCCATCCTTTCGACAATTTCTAGCATCAAAGGCAACGGTATTGAGGTAAGGATTGACATCAGATATGTTGTATCAACAAAGTTGGACTTACCGAAAAAGGGGAAAAAAAGAAAATTAGGTTGTTCATCTTGTCTATCCTATTACAAAACCTTCTCCTCAAGATAAGCTTGTTCATATGAAGAATTTTGTTGGTATGACATTCATTAAGCAATGAAGTTTAAATTCCATATGGTTTAGACGTCCAAAACCATGGGCGTCCAAATGCATGTTAGTCCAAAAACTTGTAAATCCCTTATTGCATTGTAGTGGTAAACATATGGAAATTAAGCATCATTTTCAAAAAAGTGAGTTTAGGCTTAATTTTATGAGTAATGAAAATGAGTTAAGTGACATATATACAAAACATTTTCCTTAAGATAAGCTTGTTCACATGAGGAATTTTGTTGGTATGACATTCATTAAGGAATGAAGTTTAAATCGCATATGGTTTAAACGTCCATAGGATATGCGTCCAAAGACATGTTCGTCCATACTCATGTCTGGTCAAACCATGTGACTAACATTGGTTTGGATGCACATGTTGGAACATAAGTCTATGCGTCCAAAATGATCCAAGTGTTTGATGATAATAACCATTATAGAAATGGATAATAATATACTATGATTAACCATTATTCTCTAGATTTCAGAAGAACTACAAGTTATTGGACTTAAAGGTTAGAATGCATCTGTTTAAGAGAAATTAATTTTAAAATAGAAGTTCATCTACTATGTCTATAAGGAACTCATCATCCATAGACTCACTCAGCATCCAAAGGACACTGCTAGCGTCCATTGCAAACCTTAGTGTCCATGAACATAATAGGTGTCCATAGAGTAACTTGTATTCCAAAGGACATTCTTAATTTCCATAAGCTATACTCACTTTCCAAAGGACATTCTACGTCCATAGAGAAGCTCACCATCCAAAAAAACATGCTTAACATCTGTAGAAGGACTTAACATCCAAAGACGAAGCCAAGGATTCATAGAAGAGTTTAGTGTCCATAGACGTGGTAATTGTCCAAATAAAGACTCACCATCCAAAAAGGGAACTTGCCGTCCAATATGAAAGTTCAATGTCCTAAGGACTCATCTAACATCCATAAAAGAATGTGACGTCCAATAACGAGGGTACTGTCCATACTTGAACTCAGTGTCCAAAGATGCCCATGTAGTCTAAAGGAGAGATCACACAAAATGTGGAATGACTGCACAGTTCCAAATCAAGAAGTATCTCTCATAAAAGCTTAAAGTTTCATTTATCCTGCTTATCTTATCTCATGAATTCTTTGTTTTGTATAAAGAATTGATTATCTAGATCCAACACACCCTTGTCATCACAAGGAGAGATCGTCCTCCAGAAAGTGGAATGACTACACTATTCCAATCAGTATCTCTCGTAGAAGCAACTAATTATCTAGATCCAACACGCTTCTATTGTCAAAAGGAGAGATTGACTAAAAAATGGAATGACTGCACTATTTCAATGTCTGTATTGTAAACACTCATAGAGTGAGTTGCTCTTCTGTAAAACCTCTATTGTGTTAGTGTGATAGATTGAAGAAGTAAGTGTCAAAGAATACTTGAGTTTCTTGTAATCAAGAAGATTACAAGGGTTGTAATACCTAAAGAGGTAGAGAATACTTGCTTTTAAGTTAGGTAGACTTAGTAAAAATTCTTCATATTGAAGGGACTGGACGTAGCTATATTGAAGAGTGAACTAGTATAAATTTTGTGTGCTATCTCTCTCTTACCTTACACTATTTTATTTTTTCACTTCTTTTGGACGATCGGTTTGGAAGCTTCCTTTGGGCGACCATATCAAACTATGTTTTAAGTCCTTCAGTTTTGCGAAAAACTTTAAAAAATCACACACACAATTCAACCTTCCTTCTAGTGTATTATCTTTTCCTTCAACATATTGGTTTGGACTGACATGAGTATGGACACACATAGGCTGGCCCAATGTATCACCTAAACTTCATGGCTATGTATTAATAATATTAGATAAATTGGCTTGTTGGCCCTTTGGACGCATATGCATCTAGGGCCTCTAGACACACCTTTGAACACATTTAGGGTTCTTTGGATACCCTTTTGGACGCATCTGCCTTTCGATGCCATAAGTATATACAAACATCTCAATTAATTATGTACAAACATAAAACAATAAGTCTATACACAAATGACACATAAAAATCCCTTAAAAGTGTCAATCATCATATTTCCCATTAGTATGGTTTGGACTAACATGTCTTTGGACGCATATGCTATGGACATCTAAACCATATGGAATTTAAACTTCATTCATTAATGAATGTCAAACTAACGAGATTCCTCATATGAACAAGCTTATCTTGAGGATGAAGTTTTGTAATAGAATAGACAACACGAATAACCTAAATTTTTATTTCCCCCCTTTTTCAAACCAATTCGTGCAAAACCTTTGCCCATTAGACCTTCACTTTCGATGACTCCAACTTTTCCAATACAACTTATCTGGTACAAACCCTTACCTTGACACTAACACTGCCTTTGATGCACCCCTATGACTATGTTGGTGCATGCAAAGCTTAGGTATTGTAATCTCACTTACTTATTGTTATTACCCATTGTAGAAGCTAATATTGAGGTCAATACTCCTGCGTTTTATTTCTTCTCGGCCATGCGCCATTAGCAGAACAAATAAAAAGAGAACCACCTTATCAATTTATTTCCAATCTCATTCCTTGAATAATACCTCCAAACCGTTTGATAAAATGCATTAACTAACTAAGATGTTGATCTTTTAGCTTTATATAAGAAAGCTTTGCTTGCTCTTCTTGTGTCAATGACACTAGGTGTGTTGTTTTATTTCTTGTCCAAAGATTTTACTTGAAGGAGTTGTTGTACAACCTTCCTTAAAAAATTGATATAACGGGCACCTAGAGTCTATGGACTTTGGCACTCTTTGGACGCATATGAAGTCTATGGACGTATTTTGAGCAATCTCTCCTTTTAACAATAGGAGTGTCTTTGGACGTTGAGTTCACTTATGGACAATGACCTCGTTGTTGGATGTTACATTCTATAGACGTTGGATGAGTCCTTGAGATGTTGAACTCTCATATTGGATGATGAATCATTCTTTGGAAGGTGAACATGTCCTTTGGACGATAAGTCCCCTTTTTGGATGGTGAGTCCCTTTTTGGATGATCACCACATTTATGGATGTTGAGCTCTTTTATGACCCTTTGAATGTATCTTTGGATGTTGAGTCCTTCTATGGATGATAAGCTTTTCTATAGACACTAAGCATGTTTTTTTAGACGGTGACATTATCTATGGACGCAGAATATGTTCTTTAGATGTTGGGAGTGTCCTTTGGACCTTATGGATGCAATAGATGAACTTCTATTTTAAAATTAGTTTCCCTTAAACGGATGCGTTCAAACCTTTAACTCCAATAACCTACAATTATTTTGAAATCTAGAGAATAATGGTTAATCATAGTATATTATCCATTTCTATAATGTTTGTTATCATCAAAACACTTGGATCATTTTGGACGCATAGACTTATGTTTCAACATGTGCATCCAAACCAATATGACATGGTTTGGACTGACATGAGTATAGACGAACATGTTTTTGGACTCATATCCTATGAAAATCTAAACCATATGGAATTTAAACTTTATTCTTTAATGAATGTCATACCAACGAGATTGCTCATATGAACAAGCTTATCTTGAGAAAGGGGTTTTGTATATATGTCACCTAACTCATTTTCATTACTAATATAATTTAAGTCTAAACTCCCTTTTTGAAAATGATGCTTAATTTCCATATGTTTGCCACTACAATGCAATAAGGGGTTTACAAGCTTTTGGACTGGCATGCGTTTAGACGCAAATGGTTTTGGATGTCTAAACCATATGAAAATTAAACTTCATTGCTTAATGAATGTCAGACCAACGAGATTCCTCATATGAACAAGCTTATCTTAAGAAGGAGGTTTTGTAATAGGATAGACAAGATGAACAACCTAATTTTTTTTTTCCATTTTTCGATGAGTCTAACTTTGTCGATATAGCATATCTGGTGTCAATTCTTACCTCAACATTGACGTTGCCTTTGATGCACCCTTACGACTATGTTGGTGCCTATGAAGCTTAGGTATTGGAATCTCAGTTACCTATTGCTATTACTCATCATAGAAGCTAATATTGGTATCAATACTCTTGGGTTTTATTTGTTCTTGGCCATGCGCCTCTAGCAGAACAAATGAAAAGATAATCACCTTGTCAATTTATTTCCGATCACATTCCTTGAATAATGCCTTCAAACTGTTTGAGAAAATATATTAGCTAACTAAGATGTTGATGCTTTTAGCTTTATATAAGAAAGCTTTGCTTGCTCTTCTTATGTCAATGACACTATGTGTGTTATTTTTTATCTTGTCCAAAGTTCTTTCTTGAAGGATTTGTTATACAACCTTCCTTAAAAAATGGATATAATGGGCACCTAAAGTCTATGGACACTGACACTTTGTGGACGTATGGATGCTCGACACTCTTTGGACAGTCCATAAGTTTCTTTGGATGATGTGTCCTTTGGATGCCCTCTTTTGGACGACTTGTTTGGATGGTGGCATGCTTTGGATGATCCTTGATGCTCTTTGGATGGTCCCTTTTGGACGATGGGTCATTTGGATGCCTCCTTTGGAAGATGGCATCCAAAGACCCCTAGACACATCTAAAGGGGTGTCTAAAGGACCTACCATCCAAAGACCCTAGACGTGTCTAAAGGCGGATGTGTCCAAAGACCCTAAAGGAGTCCAAAGGGCCAACAAGCCAAGATTTCTAATATTTAATGCATTGAAGTTCATGTGATATGGTGGGCCAACCTATGTGCTATTAACAACTACGATCAAATAAAATAGAAAGACATCAAAAGGGGTGTTTGAACTCCATGTGCGAAAGAATGCAAATCATGCTAGGTTTGAGTGAAAGGGAGAAAGTGTGAGAGTCATGCATACGTTCATATAGGTAAAAGGGATAGTAGAAATTGAGAGAGGACAAGAATTGCATAAAGCATAGTAAAGCAGCCTTCTAGCCCTTTGGACGACTACTATATAAAAGAGTTGCAAAGGAGAGTAGAGTAGAGTAGGAATTACAAGAGCATAAAGGAAAGCAGAGTAGTCTCATTGGATGTTCTTATGGACCGTTGGCATAAGGGAAAGGTAGATGAGGCTGAAATTGGATTAAATGAATGTAAATAACTAAAAATAAAAATTGACAGCATTGAAAATAAAAAAAGGCAGTAGTTGAATTTAATAGACATTGAAGGGTCATAAATTCATTTCAATAAAAAAAAATGGTTAGTACATTTCATCAGTTAATATTATCACAAATACATATAACAAAAACATGATCATATACACATTTTACCAAAAACTTCTAACATAAATCCACCAAACTTGGAACAAACAAAACATCAAGTAATAATGCATTCAAGGCTAATCAAAGATTGCTAAAGTGAATGTCTTCTAAAGTTGAACCATCTTCATCGTTAAGGGAAGCCTACAACACAACAATACAAAATATTGCATCAAACAACACCATTTTTGCATCTGCCCAAAATATATTTGTGATTTGCTCATTAACATCCATGTGGTATGCATGGAAAAATGAAGGATTTTCTAATAATTATTGTTGAAAATATGCATGAAGACAAAATAAATAATGTCATTTATAAAATATAAACATGATTATACTTATAATGTAAATATTTTCCTTGTATAGTAGAATGGAGTCGGAAGACTAGGAGAGGCGAGGTGTAATGGTTCAATGACGATGATGAAATATCTAAATCTGGATTTAGAAGGAAGGATGAAGACGCTTGATCCATGTACGATTGATTTGATTTTGCTTTGATTTCGACCTTTTATGTTGTGTGCAACTGTGATTGGGACTACTAAAGAAGTTATTGCTAGGAAAAGGAAGAAGGGGACAAAGAAAAGGGGAGGAGAGGAATAAGTAAAGAAGAAAACAAAAATGTTGTCGTCGAAAATTGTCTCTGGCAGTGAAGCTAGAAATCGCTGGGAAAAGGGAGAATGAGAGAACGAAAGGGGAGGAGAGGAAGATGGAAAGAAGAAAACAAAAATGCTGCCATCGAAAATCACCTCTGGCGGCGGAGTTGGAAATCGCTGGAAAAAAGGAGAAGGGAAGAACAGATGGAGGAGGAGAGGAAGAATGGAAGAAGAAAACAAAAAAGTTGCTATTGGAAATCACCTCCGACAATGGAGTTAGAAATCGTAGGGAAGAGGGAGAAGAGGAGAATGAAAGGGGGAGAAGAGGAAGAAGGGGAGAAAAAAAGGGTAAAATGATTTTTAATTATTAAAAATAATTCAAAAATAAAAAATGATCTTAACTATATAATATTTTATTAATGTTTAAATATGATTTTAGTCCTTGTAAAATAAACGAGTTTTGATTTTAGTCATTGAAATTATTTTATTTTCATCCTTCCAAAATTTGTAATCATTGATTTTGGTCCCTATAAATGAGTAAATTTTGATTTTGATCCCTATAAAATATTTTTATGATTTTCATTTCTTTAAAATTTGAGATATCTATTTTTAATCCCTAATTTTCATTTTAAAATAGATAAATAACATTTATTTTAGAGATTTAAAATTTTATTTGAAAATGTTGTATGCTAACATGATACTACATACGTTAGTGTATATAACCTATGATATTACTTAATATTTCTTTAAAAATATATGTGATTAACAAGATCACATAATAAGTAAAGACTAAAAACAAAAATTTAAATGTTAGAGAAATAAAAATTGATAAAAAAATTTATAAAAATCAAAATAAAAAATCATTATTTATTTTATTGAGACTAAAATCATATTTAAGGATTTTCTTCCTATATAATAATCCACGGGTAGAAACATTTAATCGCTAGTCCACAGTAGAAATTGCCATTTTGGAAATAACCCTGCTAGATGAAAAAGCAGAAAAGGGGCCAGAGGAAGCAACGGATATGATAGTAAACTCAATTCTAAGGGGGCTCGAATGCACAAAGGGTCCATATCCCTGTGGGCGGAAACAAAGAATGAGAATTTAGACAAAAGATTATAAAAATGACATTTAAATAATAAATAGTTATTTATATTATATATTTATATGCAGTTGAGTTGAGTTGAGAAAGGCGCAGTTGGTAGAAGGGTGAGGGAAGATGTTTCCGAGGGAGAATCATAGTAACGGCTATCAGCAGGTGCCAGCGACGATGGGTCACAGTCACAGAGAGCGAGTCCGTCGCGGCACTCGCAGGTCACGTGCCTCCACTTCCTCTCACAGCCTTAGGGTTTGTGACCAACAGCAACCGCAACCGCAACATCATCGACCTCCTTGCACCGATTTTGACATGGCATATTTCCACTCCTACGCTCACCTCGGTATCCACCAAGAGATGATCAAGGTTCCTCTCTTCTTTTCTCAATAACACTCATTACGCATAGCCATAGCCTCTCAAATTTCAATTTCTTTGCCTTTTCATTTTACCTTTCATGCAGGATCGTGTGCGTACTGAAACTTATAGGGAAGCAATCATGCAGCATCAGAGTTTTATTGCAGGCAAAGTAATTTTTCGACCACACTTATAAATTGATCTGTTAACTTTTTGCTTCTTTTCTATCGCACAAGCTGCTACTGCAATTTAATATATTTTGCTGGAGTATTTGGTTTGCATTTTTATTTACTTTGCAAATGCTCACTTCTATTTCTTGGTGGAAGAGAGATAACACTTAAAACACTTCAAATCTACTTTATGAATTAATGCAGCATATGTACTGTCTCAAATTTTGAAGAGGATCGACTATTATAGCCGCACTAGGAGTAATTCTCAATAAACTTTAATCCACTAACAGAATCATAGTTAAAACTAGTAATAAAAAAATCTGAACTTAGATGATTGAATCCCTATAGCAGATAGGAGTCATAGAACCCTAATCCTAATATGAAATACTTACATGAATGCAAAACCTTGGTCAAAACTAGACTTCAGCCTCTATATAAATGATTCTAGAAAGATTGGGGAAGAGAATTCAGTGGTTCAACAAAAGTATATTTGGAGTACTTAGTTAATACTTTGTCTGTGGGCCAACTTGATCAATCTTAATTCTAGTACAACGGAAAACCCTACTGATAGGAAACTGGAATCAGATTAGTAATATTATTGAATATTCTCGCCGGAATGCACCCTTGGCTACTAATCATGGTTTTAAAAAATGGTCCACAACTGCAATTGTGGCCACAATGTCAAGGTCTTTTGACTCACTGTGACCGCAATTGTGGCCATATTTTTCCTGCAATGTTAAGGATCGCGATGTAACAACAACTGCAATTTAAAATCATGTTACTAATAATAAGATGCTGTTGGTATTAAAATTAAATCAAGCTTTACATGTAAATAAATGGAAAGCTCTCACAGTCACCAAAATAGAGACAGAAAGCTAGAGGACATACTGTGGACACATCAAGGGTCTGCTTCCTATCTTCCTAATCGTCACTCAAACCTTGCTTACCCCCCTCTCTTTCTCTTTTTATTCAATTTTACCAAACTCTCCCAAACTGACCCCAACTTATATTTCCCTCTTTGTGCTCACATGCCTCTAATTCCCTGCTTCCCTTGCCTTTTTCATCCTAAAATACACCTTTTGGTAAGTGGGAGGCTAACTCCTATCTCACACGCAATTAACCTTATTTTTAGACTTTAATAGATTTTGTTTTTAGGATCTACTTATCACAACTATTAAATGTGATTTTTCTGTTTTTTATTTGAGAATTCTTGCAATATGATAAATCAATAATCATTATAATTGCCAAAATATAAAACCTCTATTTTATACTTAATTGTTATTTATTACAACTCTTGGCCAAAAGAGATGACTCTGTTCAACTAAAGTAGGTCAGTAGGTGGCTGACTGAATCCATTGGAGGTCTTCTTGTTGGGGGTTGTGTTATTGTACAGTCAACAAATGAATGATACTTGTGTTTCACATACATATACCGCATCTTGGATACAGATCTAACCATTGATATATCATGCATAATTTGCTTGTTTTGTTAAGTTCTTCTGGATTTAAATTTCTCATGGCTTTTCCTGTCTTTCCTGTCCCTTAATCATCTGCCTTCAGGTTGTGGTTGATGTTGGATGTGGTACAGGAATCCTTTCTATATTTTGTGCTCAGGCTGGTGCAAAGCGGGTACGCTCTTTCAAATAACATTCATATATCCTTATAGTTAATAAGGAAAGAATGCTATTATATGTTTTTAATAATAAATATATTTTTTAAAATAAAAGCAAAACTGTTTGATTTCCTGTAAACCCATTTTTCAGTTTCTAACTCACATGCAATGTTATATTGTTCTTGGATGTTTTTTAAATAAAAGAAAATTATTACTTCTAAACTCTTCTTCGTTATGATTAGATTAGATCTGGCATATTCTGCGTGTAATTGTTTAAGTTTGCAGTTATACAAATAATGATTTATACTGAAAATTTATTGAGTTTTGGCACCTGTTTTTCGATGACATAGTCTGGAGATGCTGGATGTATCATGAATGGGTTGCTTTAAGCTCTGTATTTCTTCATTTCATTTTTTCTCAACTTATTTTGTTCTATATTTTTAAACTGTGGAAGATCTAAGGTACTTTTGTTGAGTTTCTCTTTGGGATTAATAATATATATTAGGGTTTAATTTTTATACACCATCAGTTTAAAATTTTTTACACTATCAATCAATTAGAAATCATGGTAGGTATGACTTTTAAGGTAACTATTGTAAAAGTCAACCAACGTTACTCAATATATTAATGTATTCTTTGAGCCTTATGCTTTTGTTTTCAAAATTAGGCTTTTTAATTTACTTGTTTCAAACTTAAAATTTTTTCTATTGTTAAAGCATTTGACATGCATTATGTTGTGGAATGTTTGTCTTGCCAGGTGTATGCAATTGATGCCAGTGAAATTGCTTTGCAGGTAATTGTCAAAGATCATAGTTTTCATTTTTATTCATTTAGTTTTGGTGTAAAGTTTGTAACTAAAAACTCAAAAGCTATCTATGGGGATTTGCTTCCATGTGATGAGCCTTCTAAGCCCAATATAGTGCCTAATGATCAGGGCCCATTGGGACAACAGCAAAATGACCGGCCTAAGATAAGGAGGGTATATTCAAGAAAGGGTAAAAGGGAACACGTGAGGGGAATGAGAGTGGGGGCAGGGAAATGTGAAGGAGAGGAGTTAGTTATGTATAGTGGAGGGGCGTAGAGAATATTTTGTAATCGACCTTAGGCTTGGAGGCAAGGTGGTAGCCTGCTAGAGCTATCCCTTGAGCTTGTTTTCATTTTCCTGATATTGTCTACGGTTTTCCATACACACTGAATTACATATATCATACATACTCTCTTTTAGAGTCATTCTATTTTTCTGGTTTGCATCATTTGGTCCGACCTGCCGGATTCAACAGGAAGGGAAAAGGAGAACGAACGATGGAGACACACAATAAGTCCAGAATCGAAGGAGCAGAGAACCGGATTATGTGGTGGAAGTGAAATTCATTGACATCGACAATCTCGCAAATGGATAGCATGATGAACATTGTGAGCCAAGGACAGAAGTCGATGGAACAAGAGCTGAGGGAGCAAGCTAAATTTTGCAAGTACATCACCTCTTTGGTGCGGCGCTTAGAGCATACAACGAACGAGAATGAAGCCGAGGGGAATTCCGTAGGGATTGGGAAGGAATCCCCAAGCGTCAATGCTCTTCTAGGAATGTTCGATAGTCTCTCAACAACGACAAAGAGGGTGGAGTTGTCAGGGCTCAATGAAAAGGACCCACGAGGATGGCTTACGAGAGCGGAGACATTTTTGGGTGAATGAGACCCTAGAGTTTGTAAAAATTCCTTTGGTTCAGGTTAGCATGGAAGGAACAACCATCCATTGGTTCACTATTCTCACGAAAATTTATCTGGAATTGTCGTGGGCCACTTTCAAGGTGGAGTTGATAAAGCATTTCAGTGGGCTAGAAATTTAGAACCTGTATGAGGAGTTGGCTGCTTTGCAACAGAAGGGTGAAGATCAAGAATATGATGAAGAGTTTGAGTGCTTGGCATCCTTGGTTCCATGTCAACCCAAGCAGCAATACGTTGGTTATTTTTTTAAGGGGCTGAAAGTGGATATCTAAAATTGGGTAAGAATTCACAACCCAGAGACACGATTGCAGGCTATGTGATTGGCGCAATGTAGAGCTAGCTATAAAGAGGACAGTGGGACAATAATTGAGGATTGGGTGTTAATGGGGAGTGGTATCGCCCAAATCACAAACTAAATATCCTTTTTCTATAGGGAGTCAATCTAATTAGGAGGTGAGTCATCCATCGTAGCAAGAGAGAAAGGTGGGAAGTATGTCACTAGGCTGGAGTATAGTGATATCAACATCCTTGAAATAGAGGGGTGCACCATTTGTCCACTCAGGAGTGGGGAGAAAGATGATGCAAGGGGTTGTGTTTTCATTGTGGATTACCTTATAGTCCTCTTCATAAGTGTGTCAATTTGAAGTTAAGCGTGGTGTTGTTGGCTGATGGTGAGTTGGTCAATGAATAAAGAGAGATTTTTTAGTGGTTGAAGTAGATGGCTTGGCTTAGAGGAAAATGAGACCTTAGAGGAAGGGGAGTGTAACATATTGGAGTATTTTGGTGTAGTAGATTTATTTCAAGTTCAAGGAAAACAAGAGCAAGTTTTAACTTCTATGAAGGTGGAGGGAAGAATTGGAAGGGTTCCTATTTTGGTTTTAATAGATAGTGGTGCTATTCACAACTTTATCTCCCTGAAATTGACTCAAGTTTTGGGTTGGCTGTTCAACAAACTTTAGGAGCCAACAAGTTTACCTCCTAAGCTCTCTTTTGACCATGCTATCAATTTGCTCCTGGGTGTAGGGCCAATATTAGTGCGACCCTATAGGTATCTACATTTTCAAAATAACGAAATAGAGCGGCAAGTGCAAGAAATGCTTAGAATGGGCATCATAAGGCCTAGCAACAATGCTTATTCAAGTCCTGTCTTACCTGTGAAAAAGAAAGACAACACTTGGCGATTGTGTGTGGATTTTTGGGTGCTTATAGTTACTATTCCAGACAAGTTTCCTATCCCCATTGTTGATGAATTATTAGACGAGTTGTATGGAGCAAATTATTTTACAAAGCTGGACCTTAAATTCAGATATCACCAAATTCGTATGAGGGATGAAGACATTGAGAAGATTGCTTCCTGGACTCATAGTGGTCACTACAAGTGTTTAGTTATGCCTTTCGGCCTCACTAATGCGCCTTCTACCTTTTTGGGCGGCAATGAATAAGATATTCTGACCTTTTCTCTGAAAGTATGTCTTGATATTCTTTGATGATATCTTGATATATAGTCAAGCTTGGAATACTCACTTGGAGCATATAGGTGCTGTCTTGGAAGTGTTATAGCAACATCAATTCTATGCCAATAGAAAAAGTGTCCCTTTGCCAAGAGGAAGATTGAAAATCTTGGCCACATCATCTCACATGGAGGAGTGTCTATGGATCCAACCAAAGATCAAAGCCGTGTTGGATTGGCTTGTTCCAGTGAATGTAAAGGGTGTGAGGGGTTTTTTGGGACTCATGAGGTACTATAGGAAATTTATTCAAGGATATGGCAAGATGGAACTACCATTGACTGCCTTGACAAAAAAGGATGGGTTCAAGTGGAATAAGGAGGCTCTAGAAGCATTTGATAAATTGAAGGTACTAATAACTTGAGCTCTAGTCTTGGCGTTGCACGATTTCCCCAAAACCTTTGAAGTGGAATGTGATGCATCTGATCTGGGAAGGGGGTGGGTGAGGACTGTCCTTATGCAGGATAGGAAACCGATAGCTTATTTTAGTAAGGCTTTGGCTGAGAGAAGCTTATCGAAGTCAGCTTATGAAAAGGAGATCATGGCTTTGGTATTAGCTATCCAACATTGGTGTCCTTACCTATTGGGGAGATCTTTCATTGTTTATTCTGATCAAAGGAGCCTCAAATTCCTTTTACAACAAAGGATCACTACAGCAGATCAGCAATGTTGGATTGCCAAGTTATTGGGATATCAATTTGATGTCAAGTATAAATTGGGATGCGATAACTCAGCTGCAGATGCTTTATCTAGAAGGGATGAAGGAGTTGAATTGGCATTGATCAATACTTCCCCATTGTGGGCTGACAAAGGGAGTTTGACAAATGGGGTGGTTCAAGATCCTTTTCTTTGTAGGATCATTGTTGAAATTCAGTCTGGTGCTCAACCTAAAACTGAATTTACTTACCACCAGGGCATTTTGAGATACAAAAACAGATTGGCCATCCTTGCATCTTCTCATTGGATCCCCAGGCTATTGGAGGAGTTTCATGGTTCTCCTCATGGGGGACATTCTGGTTACTACCGTACTTACTGGAAGCTGGCAGAGAATTTATATTGGTGCTCATGAAAAAAATGGTTCAGTAGTATGTGCAAGCTTTTGACATTTGTCAATGCTACAAGTAGTCAGCTTTATCTCCAGCAGGTCTTTTGCAACCTCTAGAAGTTCCGGAAGTAGTGTGGGAGGATGTCTCGGTTGATTTCATTTCAGGTTTGCCCCAATTGAAGGGACTGGATGTTATTATGGTGGTGATGGATAGACTTTCTAAGTATGCTCATTTTATCCCCTTAAAACATCCTTATACTGCTAGACTAGTGGCAGAATTATTCATTAAAGAGGTTGTGAGACTGCATGGTTAGTGACAGGGATCTGATTTGCATGAGTCATTTTTGGAAGGAATTATTCAAGCTTCATGGTACCAAACTTAGGATGAGTTCTTGTTATCCTCCACAAATTGATGGGCAAACCGAAGTCACTAACCGATGCTTGGAGACTTATTTGAGATGTTTTACAGTTGAGCAACCAAAGGGGGGTGGTCATTTTGGATCCCATGGGCTGAGTTGTGGTATAACACGACTTGGCATGTTTCCATCAACACTACTCTTGAGGTAGTATATGGGAGGAAACCTCCTACTGTCCTGCAGTTTTTACCTGGAGAGATTCGAGTGGAGGCTGTTGCTAGGGACCTAGCAAATTGGGATGAAGTTTTGTGGCAGCTTAAGTACCATTTATCCTGTGCTCAATATGATATGAAGATGAAAGCTGACTTGTGCAGGAAGGATGTTCAATTTCGAGGAGAGCAGGTGTATCTTAAATTAAGGCTACACAAGCAAAAATCAGTGGCTAATAGAATTAATCAGAGGTTATTTGCAAGGTTCTATGGACCTTTTACTATTGCCAAGAAGGTGGGATCAGTGGCTTATCAGTTCGACTTGCCTCCCACTTCTAGAATTCATCCAGTGTTTCACATCTCACAGTTGAAGAAAAGCATTGGGCAGTAGAATTGTTGAACCTGCCCTACCTCCTAGAATGGAAGTAGATTTGGAAGAGTCAATTCAACCTGAAGAGGTGTTGGCCACTAGAACCAAGCTGCTGAACGGTGATATGGTCTCACAATTGTTGATCAAGTGGCAGGATAAAAGTGCTGAAGAAGCTATTTGGGAGGAGGAATTTGTGATTCATAGTGATTAGGGCCCATTGGGACAACAGCAAAATGACAGGCCTAAGATATGGAGGGTATATTCAAGAAAGGGTAAAAAGGGAACATGCAAGGGGAATGAGAGTGGGGCCCAGGGAATTGTGAAGGAGAGGAGTTAGTTATGAATAGTGGAGGGGTGGAGAGAGAAGGGACAGAGGAAATATTTTGTCATCGGCCTTAGGCTTGGAGGCAAGGTGGTAGCCTGCTAGAGCTATCCCTTGAGCTTGTTTTTATTTTCCTGATATTGTCTACTGTTTTCCGTACCCACACTGAGTTACATATATCATACATATTCTCTGCTAGAGTCATTCTATTTTTTTGGTTTGCATCACCATACTATATTGAGTTCTAAATGGCTATGTATAACCCAATGGGTTGTGTAATATTTCGTTGAAGATATAACACGAATACAATATTTAGGCTACTGTATCATTTGTATGAAGTACAATTCATGCTACTGTAGCATTAGTAGCTCATACTGTATATCTAATCTACAATAGACATGCAACAATAGTGTGAATTGTAATTATGACTTACAGTAGCATGAATAGTACTCATCTACAGTAGGCCAAATAGAAACCCAATGTTTAACTTTAATTGACCCCATTTCTCCTGCATTATTTTTCCTGAGGTTGTGAAATATAATCGTTCATTTTTTGAATATTTTATTTGCTTGAAAATATGAATGATGGTATCAACCATCATGATCTGTTGCCCTTTGAAAGACTGCAAGAATCCCTGTTAGGCCTTTTCTGTTTCCCTTACCTATAGGCATTGTAATTTGTGAGATTTGTTTTTGAAGTTTTGTGCTGCGAGCTGCTTTGGTGATTTTCCATTTTTGTGCTCTTGTTAGTTTAATTTCATCTTTTTCTTTTTTGTGGGATGTACTAGAGAGCAAAGAGTTGAGTTCTTTTGTTGCTGTTCTATAATTTTAAAGGTTGAGGTTGTAAATTGCAAATAAATTGTTTAAAAGTTAACTAGCACTTTTTTTTACCTTGTGTTCTTGGTTTCAACTAGTTATTTTCTTTTTCAAGCAGGCAAATGAAGTTGTGAAAGCAAATAACTTGTCTGATGTTGTTGTTGTATTGCATGGACGAGTTGAGGTAGGCTCCTTTGAAAATATATGCTTTTCAATTTTTCATAGATGCTATACTTTATACCATAATTACTTAGTATGTGGTATTCTTTAGTATGTGTATGGGTACGATGTACATAGTATGTTTCTTGGTAAATCTATCATACAACGGGGGTATACTTAGTTTTGATATATTATTTAAATTCATAACATGTTTTCTAATATTAATTAGTACTATCATAGTTATTAGAATCTTGCAATTCTCGATTTGAATTCTATATTTCAACTCCTATCAATTTGTATCATAAGATGAATTTCAAATGACTTTGAATTTTACAATACATAGATGAACCGATGCAATTTCATATCATTGATATGTATGAATCACATGATCCAATGATTTGTTATTTTTTCAATTTTTTTCTTTTCTTTCACCAATTCTCATGAAAGAAATTAAAAAGTTCAATAAGCTTAAATTGTTCAATGAAAAAGAATTGAAGGAATACTTGTGAAATTATCCTATTTGATTATTCCACTACTTTATTTGTCACTCACTCATTCAATGCATGCATTCTATTTGGATAATTCATTGCTTTGTTTCCATTTTTATAAAATAGAGGGTTCACCAACTCAGATATAACTAAGATTTTTTTGTATGAGACTTATTGTTAAGTTGTTTTTATCTATTTCTAGTTTAAAATTATTACATTGAACACTGTATATCATCTATATGATATATTTGAAGTTATTTTTCATTGTCTCTAGATCTTATGATTCAATACAAATTAGGATTCACAATTCAAAAATAAGCTTGGCGTTTTATGATTTGAATCTCAATTTGGTAACCTTGGTACCTATTAATATAATTTTTGAAAAATATTTAAGTTGCAATGTATATATATATATATATATATATATATATATACACGCACACATAATTATTTTAGATTATTATTTCTTATATGTTAATAATTTATTTTAAATTAATACATTTTTGTCTATTTCCCTTCCGAAGGTGTTGATCCTCTTTCCAAACTAATTTTACTATTTATATATTTTTAACTTTTTTCCGTCCAAACCCTTACCCTGGCCTCTTCCTACTGGAGAAGCATCTTTCTATTGTTCCTCTGCCTCTTTCAATGTATTCTTCCAGTTTGCATCATCCTCTTTGAATCCCCTTCCATTGTCTTCTTCCAGAAGCTCATTTTGTCTTCCCCTCTTCCATCATCTTCTACAAATCTTGATTGGCCACGCTATCTGCAACCTGATTCCTACTTTAACCCGATTCAGACAAAGTTATGTAACTTTGACTACCAGAATGTCAATGGTTGTGTTGTGTGCTGGTATGAAAATGCATTGCAAACTAGGGTCAAATTCTCAGAACATCAATGGTTGTGTTGTTACAAAAGTGCACTTTGAACTGGTATATGGTTCCAATTTCACCATTCGCAAGGGAGTTGAGTGAATTTGGTATCACTAGTTTATACTTAAGATTACAATGTACTCAATATTGACACATGGTGTTTGGCCTCTATAATGTCCAAACCATTTGGATATATGATAAGTCAAATGTCCAAAATTTTGATATTGAAATGATAATAGTGTCAATATCATGAAAATTGATTTCAAAGTTTTCAAACTAGTTATTATGATTCAATCCCAAATGTTAATTGAACTACAGAATAAATTTGGCAAAAAGTAATAGTATAATAACATTACAAATAAGTTGGCATAATTGAAAGGGTTAGGGTCTTAGATTTATCCTTAATACAAATCAATGAAAAATGTCAAATAAATTTAATCTACTATATGCATTTTATTTATTTTCATAATTCATAAGATAGCCAAGTTTCCTGTCTGATAAAATATCTTCTCTCAAGATATATCTTATGAATCCTGTATCTATCAGTTTACCAAATTAAATGTTAATTTAAATAAATTAGAGATGCATAAAGATCTATGAAATTTGGTTTTATGTCTTAGAATTTGAGCTTAGGACCTAATTCAACTCTACAAAATCGACTTGTATGGTATTGATTATCCAAGCATAATAAGAACTACTTAGGCCTTATCTTTGGTTGACGCGAGATCTCAACCCCCTAAAGAGTTGATGACTTGGTGGCTGCACACTACTACGCTTCACTCATTGTCTCATCCTTTCTGGTCTGTCCCTTTGTTAGTAGCTAAGACAATTAAGGGGTAACTGCAATTAAGGCGATTTAGGGGTGATCACAATTAAGGCAACCTAAGGGTGATTGCAATTAAGGTTACTTTAGAATACCCCTCTCATGCTTAGGGCTATGGGCCTGTGTATGCAGGTGGCCTAACAATAGATCTAGGACAGACTTTGATGCTATATGAGAATTTGGGCTTAGAGCCTAGCTCAATTCTACAAAATTGGCTTGTAAAATGAGGATTGTCCAAACTTTGTAAGAACTACTTAAGACCTTATCTATAGTTGAAGTAGGATCTCAACCCCCTAAAAGATGACTTCCCAATGGCTGCACACTACCTCGATTAACCTTTCTAGTTAGCCCCCTTCGTAGGTAGCCCTTTTTTGAGACATTGACAACCAACTTTGATAGATGACTTTCTAACAATGTGTTCCAAAGACATAAATTTAACTACATAAATCCATAGTTATCATTCTTGTATTATACAAGTCAAATAACGGAAGTGGGATGACTGCTATTTGAAATATTATACAAACTAAATAATTTATAGCAATCATATAGATACTCAAAACAAACCAACCAATAACTAAAGAAATTCATGTTAAACAATAAGTCCCAATTAACACCTAATCACCATCAATCTAAGAGCAATATGAACACATTAATGATGTAAAAAATTGGAAGGTAATGTTGAAATTAATAGAATGTGAATTAGAAGTCTAGAGGAAGAAGCAAGAACAAAATATTGGAAAGTAAGTCATGTGAAGTGTGATGAAGTAGAGGTCAAAATATAGGTAACTTTTTGTGAAATGGTCAAGGAAAAAGGATTTCAAATCCTATTATGTTTCTGAAACATAAAATGCATCAGAAATGGGGGTAAATCACTATTTAGCCCCCAAAACCCTAAACAACATGGTTTCAAGAGTAAAAATGGGTTTTTGAAGCCTATATTAGGGCAGTGCAGCTATAGCATGCAAATAGCTGCTATTGCAGATGCAATAATTACTATTGAAAACCATTCTGCTATTTGAGTCATTGTTGGAAAGCCCTCTTAATTGTGGTACCCCCGTGCCTTAATTGCAACCTCATTGGGGGCTATCTTAATTGCAGCCTCCAGGGTGTGCTTAATCTCACATCAACTAGAGATGACTTAAATATAGCTTATAATGATTGAACAATGCTCACCTTGTAAGCCGGTTTTGTGGGGTTGAGTTATGCCCTATGCCCAAATTTTAAGATGGAATCAAAGCCTCTCCTAGATCTATTGTTGGGACACCTTCATTGCCACGCTATATCCCTGTGCCACAACTCTTTATTTGAGTCACAAGAGCCACTTCTCCATGTATATTTTCACTGCCCCAGTTTGTGATTTGCTTAGGTTTTTATCACCTTCCCACACCAAAAGTATGATGTGGTGATTGCATGCCAGCCATTGTGATTTGCTTAGCTTTTTTCTTTTCATCATCTTTATATCACCATCCCACCCAAAATGTAAGATGTGGGGTTTACATGGCCTTGGGTTCTCCTACCACAATGGCTATTATTGGCTAGCTTTTTTTGTGTGGTTCTTCACTGTAGTTTCTCCTCTTTTCTCTTTAACAAAATATCATCGTAATATTTTGTTTAGGTTCAATATATATTACTTTTAGGCATTTAGCAGATTCTACTTTGAAATTTGTATAGGTTTTCCTTTTTCAACTTTATATTTGTTACTTAGAACAAGCTGTATAATTTTATATTCACCTTAGGTTATGCTTTTTGCAGGATGTTGAAATTGATGAAGAGGTGGATGTTATAATTTCAGAATGGATGGGCTATATGCTTCTATATGAGGTGCTTATTAGGATTTTTCTGGTTGTTTGATTAACTGTATATTTTTGAATGTTGAAAGCTAAAATAAATTTTCATGAAATCAGCAGAGCAAAACCATAAATTAACTTTCAAGGTGACTGATAGTTTGGTAACTTAAATAAATTGAAATTAGAAAAAAAAAAACTAATTCTATATCACTGCTATTGAAAAGATAAATTTGGCAAGTGAAAAATGACTTTTCATATTGTGATTGTGGGTTCTATCCATGTTCCAATGATTGGCTAAAGAAAAAGAGAATTTGTCATTTGATGGTTGTAATTGTGGAAAAACCAAAATTGTACAATTATATAATTTGATAGACCACAAGTTTACTGTTGAGCTTTAGTTAGAAGTTAGATTCTGTATGACAAAGCAGATAAACCAAATTTGTTTTATCTTGGAACTTCATATTGCTATTATACTTAGTAAATGTTTTTTATCTACGCAATAATGCGACAAAAGCACCAAATGGCCACATCTCATTTGACACACGTGCACAAACACATTGTTAGAGAGCAAAGATAGTTGACATGATTAGTAATATTAATGATGTACGACTTGTTTTGAGACTGTTTATAATACTATATTGTTTGTGATTGGGCCTTAATTTTAGGAGATTCATTCAAATTTCCAGCATTAAACAGAATCGTCTGATTGATTATGATTTGTACAGCTACAAGAATATATTTTTTTCATTATTTTAGGGTCTCCTGTATATTTCATTCCTTTTTAATCTGTTGCAAATTAAGAGGAGAATATCTCTCCTATTTTTAGAACTAGATTAGTGTACTGCAACTTTGGAAGTTTTCATTTTATTTCACATTAGTGGTTAGATTTGTCAAAGAAAAAGTCGAGGCATAATATCTCCATGGTTACCATCTAATATCTATGGAGATGTAAAAATAATGCTTGTAATTTATTGAAATACTGTCTTCTTTTGTGTGGAGGAATCAAAATATTAAATGACATTTATAATTTTTCTTTTCTTTCATTCTTTTTCCTTTTTATTTCTTAGTTGGGGTTGGAGAAGGATGACTGCTTCAGCTCCAACACAAGTCTGTCCCTGTTTTAAATGATACACAGACATCAGCATGAACTTCAATTTCCCAGCTTCTAACAGTAAATCCACTTTTTTTATGATTTGTATTGGTTTGAAGATTTTGCTCTTCTTGTAGAGCATGCTTGGAAGTGTTATTACTGCTAGAGATCGTTGGCTCAAGCCTGGTGGTCTTATTCTTCCTTCAAGTGCAACGGTATCTCTATTTATTTCTGCTTAAATATAGATATATTGTTTATTGTTTATACTAGGGAATACTTCTTCTAAAAGGTTATTTTGCCTCAGAAGCCTGACCTAATATGGCTTCAAAATTGGATTTATGATTCCTTATGCATGGATCCTAGAATTGCCTGAATGTGATTGGGGATACAATAGTTACATGATTCAGTTTATCTTTAATAATGATTTGACCTTTGTGTCTTATTGAAAAAAGCTGATCCTTGTGTACTTTTCTCCAGTTGTACATGGCTCCTATCACAAATACGGACAGATACAGTGACAGTGTTGACTTCTGGCGCAATGTTTATGGAATTGATAGTGAGTGCTCTACTTGGTAAATTAGATGACATACTAGATTGTTATGAAGATTTCCAAATCTACAGTGTACTTGTGAAGACTAAATGGATGCTAAAACTAGATTTGCTTATTTTTCTGTGTGAATAGACTATTCATAATGAATTTTGTTAGATATTGTAGATACTAATTATGGGAATTTGGCAATTGTTAGATATCCTCAGTCATGGGAATTCGACAATTGTTAGATATCCTTAGTCTTGGTAATTAGGCAATTCTTTTCTGTGTAATTGTTACCCACACGATATAATAATATTGACACACAGATTAAGTCATATCATTGTCTCTTGCTTTCTGTTCTTCTCAACATGGTATCATAGCCTAACAAGAGACAACCCAATTCTGTGCCTTCGTGGTGGACCCACTGTCCATCAGTGCCAATTTTTTTTTTTTCCATATCTCTGGTTTCTGGGTAGTGGTGCTATCCTGCTCTTTTTCTGGTACAGTTTTTTCTTTGTTTTGGCCCTTCCGTGCCTCTGCCCCTGCTGCTGTTGCATTGCTATCTGTCAATCTTTCCAGCTGCTGTCAATGCTGTCGTGCCTGCTTTGCTGTGCTCTACCCTGTTCTGTGCTTTTTTTGCCTCTTATGGGCCCTCTTCTGTTTTTCCTTTTTCCTTTTTTCTTTCTGTTACAGGTTGTTGGTAGGGATGGCATATCCGCGATAAAACCTGCGATGGATATAAATATAAAGTTAAATGGATATCCATTTTTTTAACAAGGTGGGAACGGATAGTAAGGTACCTGTACCTGTAGGTACCTGCACTTTAAAGTTATTTAAATATCCTTAATTATATATAAAATAAATTGCTCTAATTTATTTTTGATATAAATATATATTTCAAAATTATGTATTTTTAGTATAAATATAAGTTACAAATTTTTTTTAATATAAATATATGTTTCAAAAATATTTATATTTAGTTTTATTTTATTTCTTACTTTTGTTAAAATTTTATATTTTAACAAAATGCACGAATATTTGTAGATATGTCTAAAATTCGTAGATACATGATTATCAAGTGGGTATGGGAGGATTACTACCTGTACCCGTCCCATCTTGTTGCCATCCTTAGTTGTTGCTCTCTCTTTTGGGTTGACCCATCCCCTCCCAAGGCCGATCTTCCTATTCTCACCAACTATGTACCTGCCCCACTCTCTATTTACAAGTTGGATGGGACCAACTATGACACTTGGGCTCCGACATCAAGTTTTGGCTTAAGGGTCAAGGCTATATTTATCATTTGATCACATAGGTTGATTCTATCCTGAAGACTAATCGTTCTCACTGGAACAAGATTGACGCCCAGCTGTCTAGTGTTTGACATCCACCATTCAATCCTCTTTGAAGCAGATATTTTCTGCTCATGAGAATTGTGAAGAAGTTTGGGAACAGGCATGAGTTCTTTACACCAATGATAGTTCGTGCCTTTATTATCATTGCCCCTTGCTACCTTGATGGTCCTATGGATGAATATTTGGGTAAACTTTCACGGTCTTTTTCATGACTTCAATAAGCTTATACCCCCTACTACCACCCCAACCCAGGAACTTGAACACTGAAAGACCTTTTTTTCATGATATTGGCCTTATATGGGTTACCTACAGAATACTCTTGTATTTGGGACCAAATTTTTGGTTCTCCTATTTAAATTCTACATGGTCTACTTTATTGTGAGTCCCACTCAAAACCCCCCTCTGTTGTGGATGTTTGTTCTACACTTGTTGATTCGTCTGCATTGGTATCTCAAAGTGGTTCTCGTGGTTGGTCCAGCTAATCGGGCATGCCTCGCCTTCAATGTAATCATTGCCATATGCTGGGACATACTATTGATAGATGTCATGCTCTAAATGGCTGTCCCCCATGCTTGGCTAACGCTGCACAACCTCCCTTTGCTCCGGCCTCTTTTCAGTTTTCACCACGTTGCACAAGCCACTGATCCTCAACAATCACCACCAGCCATTTTCTCTGACTTCCTTCAGTGATACGAGGAACAGCTGGTTATAACAGAAATTGGGTTGGTGTTTTTGTCTGATATTTGCTGTTACAATTATTTTTTTTTCCTTAAACTTAGTGTCAGTGTGTGTGTGTTTCAATGGAGCATAATGCCAGAACTTTCCATGATAAATTTCTGCCATTACCAGACTACCTCTTTGTAATCTGGTTTGCAATATATGAAGCTGAGCTATATTTTTCTTATATATTTTTTGTCTGGAATTCATCAGGAATGGCTTTCCAGTTATGATTTTTTCCATTTTTTTTGCTTTAGGTTTGTGTTGGAGGATGCATTAACTTCCTATTTATCACCTCTTTTGGTTTGTAGGATAGATTACTTCTTTTGTAGGATTGATAGAGTTGTATGCTCTGTAATATATGAAGCTGAGCTATTTTTTAGGTAGATCAGATAATATTAGGATTTAATATATAAATGACAATATCACCTTTTTATTAGAATTGCATAAAATTTTTTAAATTAATTTTTAATATTTTTTAAAATTCTAAAAGTTATATAAATTATAAGCATTATCTTTAATGTTCCTTTTTTACTTGTATACATTATTTCATTTTTTAATTGTAAAAGTTACATAAAGATAAACTAACAGATCAACGACACATAACATAAAAGATTTTATAAAAAAAATTGTAAAGAAGATGATGACAAAGAAACACACACATATATAGATATGTACAGTTGTACACACACACACACATACATGATAAATAATTAAAAGAAAATGTTATAACATGTCTTTAATTAATATATTTTTTATTACATTATAATATTCATAAATTTTATTACTTTTATCTTATTTTCATAGATTCTACAAAATTATTTGAATTGTGTTAATTTGACTGAATTTTTAAAAATTTAATTAATAATAGACTTTAATTATATATGGCAAAGCTTTTATAAATATATTAAAGAATAATATATTGAATATAAATCTTATATATAATATATATTATTACATTATGTTATTTATTTTGTGTGTGTATATATATATATATATATATATATATAATATTAATATATAATATAAGAATATTATATATACAACAACAGCAAAGCTTTATCCTACTAGATTAGGTTGGCTGCATGGGTCATACAATGTCATTTAGCTCGGCTAAAAACCAAAGCTTTAGGAATATTATTTATCGTGAGATTTCTCTTGATGACTTCCTTCAATCTCTCTTCCTTTTCCCAAGACTAAAATGTGTCTATTAAAAATAAATGTAATTTTATATAATTATTATATATTATATATAAATCTTAGATATACACACTATTCTATCTTGTTTCCTAATCCAACTCCCCTCATAGGATAAGAGTTACGTTAGTCCAAGAAGATAGGATAAATAGTAGAATTATATAATCATATACTGTTGGTGCATCAAACAACTGAATATAGGATAGCATATCTATCTTATCCTATCCTAACCACCAAACGATATGTTATACTATTACTAGGGTAAAAGAGTCTGGAAATATCCTATTTCCTTTTATCTATTCCTTTTCTTGTCACATTTTTAAATACTGCTTTCTGTTTCAGTGTCTGCAATGGTATCATTAGCTAAACAATGTGCATTTGAAGAACCTTCCGTGGAGACAATAACTGGTGAAAATGTTTTGACATGGCCACATGTGGTAAGTCCACTAGTGTTGTAGTTGCTGTTTACTTTTTGACTTCTCTTTGTAACTGTAAGACTTAGATGCTGAATAACATGCTTGTCTAGGTTATACTATAACAATGTTTTCTGCTTGAATTGTGGTTTGAAGAAAGGTTTGGTAAACTTTTTCATAATACTCTGTATGAGTATATGATAGTCAGAGTGTATATTTCACAATTCGGTGGGAAGCTTTGTTTATATGTTTCTTTTGCCTTCTTTTTTGGATTAGATTTTGAGGATATCTTGTCCTCTTGTATTTTTTATTTGTTTATAATAAAGAAATAAATCAGAGACACTAATGTTTCAGAAATCAGCATTAGTTATTGTAGACACAATAGAACATTTATCCTATTCTTCTTACCATATCCCTACAGTAAAGTTTTGGCTCAAGAATTCAAAACTATTGGAAGTAAAAATTTGTAGGAAGTTGAGTATCAGTATTGAGTCTTCGGAGAATATCTGATATGCATGTGTCTGGCACTAGTATGAAAACCAGTTTGAAGTTGTTTTAAATTTGAAGTGTCTGCGCTATCCTGATTGCTGCTGTCTATGGTGTTGTTGTCTAGAATTGTTGTCACCCTAAGTGCACCTATGTATCTCTTTTGTTTTTTGTCTAATTTTTTAGTTATCACTAACTGAAATCCAAAGGATTGGTTTGAATGGATTTGTAGCCAGACTGATATTGAAATCTAAGTGAATGTACACTAATGTAATCAACATGGGTCAGTAGTAATCTTTCCCTTATTGCCAAATGGACTGAAAATAAATCATTCAAGGAGAGGCTTGGGGAGGACCAAAGGCAATGCCTCAAGGAAGTTGCTGTTTGCAGTATTTGGTGCTTATGTTTGAAGAGAAATTTCGAATTTTCAACAAGTCCTTTAGCTGCTTGTGTTATTCAACAATACATCATCCCGGTGGTCTTCCCAAAGAAGAACTTGATGTATGTCTGTATGAAAGAAACTTGAAACAAGGGAACATCGATTGGCCTTTCATTAGATAGGCAATCCCTAGAAGTTTTTGTCAAATATGCAGAGTTGTGCTGGAGCTTTGCACTCTATCTTTTTCTCTCTTTAGTTTTTGTTATCCTTTTCTTTTGTGGGAAAAGGAAGTTTAAGGGAAGGGAAGGTTTCCCGTTTCAAAACTGGGCATGCCACACGCATCAGTGATGGCTCACGGTGGTACTTGTTGACTACCTTCCAATAAATGACCACTAGCAGGAAGGGAACTCAAGATCTTTTGGTCAAAGCAGTTTGATCATACTAGTAGAGCCAACCCTCTGGCTTTTTAGCTTTGCCTTTGTACTTTACTGATTTACTACTATTACAGGGAGAAGAAAAACAATCTGATTAAATATTATTGGTTAGCATCAGATAGTAATGGTGATAACTTTACACCATTTATTTGATTATTGTGGAATGTTTAGATCACAAATGTACTATTTGATCAGAATGTCTCATAGTCTTTGTTGTAAATGCTTTTGTACAATAGCATGTCTGTTTGTGTCAATACATATGAATGCATGTTTGTTTCTCTATTTCAAATTTTCCTCCATGGTAGTATTCAGTATCATTTCTGAAAATTTGTTCATTTACTGTTTCAGGTAAAATATATAGATAGTTATTCTGTTACCATCCATGAGTTAGAGTCTGTAACAACCAAGTTTAAGTTCAATTCTATGATGCGAGGTAACCTCCTTTTGTCTGTTCTTCCTTTTCACTGGTGTATTGACCTCTGAATATTTTCCTTGCTGCTAATATTTGAGCCTCAGGCTGTCATCTTCATGTTTGCTCGTTAGTTTTCGCATTGCTCTGTTCTCATCTAATTTACTGACAAATTATTCTAAATTTAATAAAATCTTGTATTATCATGGCATTAATTGAAATCTGTTTCCTGTTTTCTCCAGCACCACTACATGGTTTTGCATTTTGGTTTGATGTTGAATTTAATGGGCATGCAATAGCATCAACCAATTATCATTCAACAAATTCATTCATTGACAATCATCAGATGAATGGTAGTCAGAGAAAAAAGCGAACGAATCCAAATGAAGCACTGGTCTTGTCCACTGCGCCTGAGGACCCTCCAACACATTGGCAGCAGGTGCAGTATTTATTTTTTTCAATTTCCAATTTCAATACGTGGTTCTAGTTTTTTTGTTCAATGAGTGTGGCACAAGTCTTTTTCTCAATGCTTATCTTAAGCATACATGAAAATAAAAATGTAAAAGATGTCTTTGATCTGGTTGCTTTTTTGTATCCAATTCTTGAAGTAATTCCACTTTGTAAGAGATACTTTAGCAACACACTCGCCACTCTATTGCAGCAAGGATCCTATCACCTTACCAAGTAGTGGTTGCGAGATTACATTCACAAAAAAAAAAAAAAAACTAAATATATTTTAGTCAATGAGTTTATAGCTCAATTGGCACTGGTCCAAGGTTGTTAAGACTTGGGGGTGATGATAGTGTTAGAGGTTTAATCCTCTGAGTGCCACTTATCCTACTCCCCTCGGCAAGTGCTTTAATAACCTTCAATATAGCAAAAAAAATTCTTTTGAAGACCAAATTAGGTATATAGCATACTTCATTATATTAAGAATAATGTTAGTAACACTGTTTTTAAAGCATTTTTTTATTGTTAGATAAGCATTATGTGGGTCTGAAAAAATCTGAGCCCTCTTTTTTTTATGCGACCACATTTTTCATCAAGTAGTGGCGAGTGTGTTGCTAAAGTATCTCTTACATCAACAAGGTTAGTTGTGGAAACTGGAAAGCATGCCATCCTTTTTTTCAGTTTCCTAAATTCAAATATATTGGATGATTGCATGTGAAGACACCAAAACTGGGGTTGGGGGACCCAGGGGATATGAAATGAAAGCACAGGTGGGCCTTGAACAATGTGCCCATTTATTTCCGTTAGAGATGTAAACATAAAATTTTATTTATGCTAAGGTTTTTATTATGTTTATTTGACTGCTGTATTATTTTGGTGTCTTAATCTTATTGATGTATTTTGCAGACATTGATATACTTTTATGATCCTATAGAGCTGGAGCAAGATCAACTAATTGAAGGTTCTGTGACATTGTCACAAAGCAAAGAAAATGCTCGATTTATGAATATTCACCTTGAATATACGTGAGTTAGAACAATTTCTTCCACCATAATATGCCTCTAGGGTAATTTTTTAATGGATTTCTGACTTTGTTCCCTGCCATTGCAGTTCAGGTGGTCGATCGTATGTGAAAGAGTCTGTTATGAGATGATGTTTTCATGCACTTGAGCATTGTCTTTTGCATTAACACTTGCACAATATGCTTGGACTGCTTTTCTGACTTCGTTTATCCTAGAGAACTGAGGTAGCAATTTGGTTTTTGAAAATCACTAATCTCTGCTTGCTAGATTAGAATGGAGCAACTGACGAACTTGTTAGCTTAGAGTTAGGTCAATCACATGAAATTTTGTTGTAATTTACTTTATACCAAATATACATCATTGAGGCGGATTATTTTAAGTTGTAATTTGTTTTTTCTTGGTCCTTTTAAAAAGCTTTTATTGTGTGGCCCTCTGTCTCGTTTCAATTTTTAAATCTGTTTTTGAACTATTCTTGTCTATTTTATTTTATTCTAGTTAAATATTCGTAGCATCGGTCATTTTCCTGTATATTATTGCCTGTGGGGCCATTTACACCCATTTTACAAAATTACCCTTTCTCTATAAACTAATTTTCGATACATATATTTGGAAATTTGTAAACTTTTGGAACATATTATAATGTTCTGAAAACTAAATTTTGAAATGTTAAAAGATTAATTACATTCTGAAATTTAGTTTCCAGAATCATTAACGTTTGAGTATGTTTTGGAAATTAGTTTGCGGAATAGGATAAATTTGTAATAGTTTTGGAAGCCAATTTTTGGAATTATATTAATTTAAATGTTATCTAATCAAATTTTTTTGTTGAATAACTTGATAAATAAAATAAGATATTCAAATTCTAGTTTAATAACAATAAGAATGACATAGTAAAGTTAAATACAAAATAATTCAAATGCAATGGAAACGCAAAACTCTTTTAATATGTACTAGTTGTCTTAGTGTTCGTTTGTAAGATGTTTAATACATATACATCTTGTGAATGTTTCAGGTATCAATCTCTTAGTTAACCATCCTTATATCAAATGAATTGAAATAATTCGAAATTTTTCTCAAATCATTCTTACAAAAAAATAATTAACATAATTAAAGACTAGAAAAGTGTGCTTGGCACGAGAGAGGAACTTATATAAGAAAATTTCGTAATACTAATATTTTTTGATAAAATAGAAACTTGCTTAAAAAGTAATTTAAGATTTCTCTTTTGCTCTTGTAAAAAACTTATTTTTTATAAGTTCTCGTTAAATTTATGGCGAATTTCTATTAATCTCTTGAAGTTAGTGGCAATTTCATTTTTCTTTTTATCTATATATTCTATTTCTTCTTTTGATTTGAATTTTCTCCTAAATTTTCAAACCTAACTTGCTATGTGTTGTTTGTATGATCCATGGAGGTTATAAAAAAACCAATAGATTGTATTGCTCAAAGAAGTTGTTGTGTCTCCCTTTCTCTTTAAGCTAAAACAATGGGTCGTTTGGACTTAGCATTAACACTTCTCATATGTGTCATTTGTGTGAATATGTAGATTTATCTCAACATGCATATAAATTGTGCGAGTGAGAAGTTGAGAGAAAAGGAGAAAAGGCAAGGAGGGAGAATGAGAAAGAGGAAATGGAGATGGAAGAGTTAAAGAGTGAAAAAGATGTGTCTAGAAAGGTTAAAATGAAAAAATGAGGGGTGCATGAATGGCGAAGGAAAGGGAAAAGGGGTTTTAAATTTTAAAATGAAAAAAATATTATTAGCATTTTGAAGTTTACAAAAAAAAAAGTAGATTATTTAGAATAACAAAAAAAAGGTGCAAATAGAATGACCATTGTGTATTGATAAATTTCAATGTATTATTATCAAACATTATTGCTCAACTTAGTGTATAAACTTAAGACCCAACTTAACACAATAGGTATTGATTGAATCTCATATCTATCATACTTAAGTTGTATTTTTTTGTATAAGCTATAAATATCTAACATTGGAAACTATCTTATTTGAGCCGAGTAGGACTACTATGTGTGACAAAGCTTTCCATTCACGTATTCAACCCAGTTGCATACCTAAGACTTTGTATATTTAAACTATTTGAGGTTATGGTATTTATAAAGTATGAATGTGAGTGACTCATAATACATAACAATGGTTGAGTTTCTTAATCATTTTCAACTATTTCAATGAAGAAAAATTTGTATGGTTTGAAACTACTATATGTCTATGGTTCCATTCGATCTTCATTAACATGTAATTGAAATTTTTATTTTATATTTTTTAATAAAACCCAACTACATGTCACATAAAGATTAACCATGATCATGCATACATGGTAATCGGAAACCGTGCAATATTTTTTTTCATTGAGGCATTGAGGGGTCTCTAATAAGAAGGCCAAAATATTTTAGAATCAAGTGTATTAGGCATGACTTAGAATAAATCTCACATTTAGGTTGAGTAAGGATTATCATTGCTTCACAATAGTTGAATCTTGACCTAGCTCTTGTCCTCACTCTCCTTTTTAATAAATATATTTTTAACTTTAAAATATTTTTTTTTTAGTTCTTATAAAAAAAATTTATTTTGTAGTCTTTAAAATTATTAAAAACATTTCTTTTAACCCTCATTGAAAGATCAATACCAAATTGACTTTACTAAATGTAAAAATTAAATAACATTTTATAAAAAATAAAATAAAAATATTATTTTTAAACTAAAAATATTTATTATTTATTAAAGGTATGTGATCATAGCTGAATGGCCAAGATTGTGCTTAGGTAGATAAAAAAAATTCAAATATAAAAGAGAGCTATAATTTAGTCATAACTCAACAGATTGAAGTTGCTAAAAGTTTAGAGCAAATTACACTATTTTTCTTTAAAATATGCAAATATTACAAAACTCTCTTCTTTATGTTGAAATATACATTTTAGTTTATTTAACTTAATATCATTAAAGTAAATTATTTTCTCCTCCTCCATGAGATACAAGTATTTCAATACTCCTCTTATGTTGAAATATACAATATATAATAAATTACATTTCTCTCTCTTAAGATATGTTAGTATTACATTGATTCTCCTTCTTATGATAAAATATTAAATTTAATATATATATATATATATATATATATATATATATATATATATATATATAATAGATATCATAATTAATACTATATTAAAATATCATTTTATTTATATAAATACTACATTAATAACATTAATTAAATATTACCTCGATATTTGTGTTTAGTTCTATTTAACTTATATATATTTGTATATAATTTTTAAATTTTAATTAATTTAAAATAATAATTAATAATATAGATGAAGAGATAAATTTTTTATATATTGATCTTAGTATATAGATGAAGGATAAGAATAAGTAGTAACTCTCTTAAAGTTACTCTTGGAGTAAGTGAATATCTTCTCATATGTATGTGCGTGTGTGAAATATACATTTGAATATATAAACATATATGTATATTCTTTATCAATTTATTTAAAATATACACAATTGAATTTATCAATTTATATTATTTTAAAATAAATTTTATGATCTAATCTTTTTAAACAATGATAAAAAAATGAAATTATATATATATATATATATTTTAGTATACATTTGAATATATAAACATATATGTATATTCTTTATCAATTTATTTTAAATATATACAATTGAATTTATCAGTTTATATTATTTTAAAATAAATTTTAAGATCTAATCTTTTAAACAATGATAAAAAAATAAAAATTTAAATATCTTTATATAGAGAGAGAATAAGGTGTAATATACTTGTTTCTGTTAAATGAAGATGGAGTATATTTTAATACAAAAAGAAAAAATGATATAACAATTTCATCCATTAAGGGATGGTTATACAAAGGATATTCCAGTAATGATTATTTTTAACGAAAATTAATGTAATTTTCAAAGCACGAATTGTCGTGAAGGGGTGCAACCAAAAGAAAGGAATAGACTTTGATGAAGTATTCTCACTAGTGGTGAAGATGACATCTATCAGAGCAATTCTCGGTCTGGCAGCAAAACTAGACTTGGAGATTGAACAATTGGATGTCAAAACAGCATTCTTACATGGTGATCTAGAGGAGGAAATTTACATGGAGCAACCAGAAGGCTTTGAAGAACCAGGCAAAGAACATTTGGTATGTCGTTTGAAGAAAAGCCTTTATGGTCTAAAGCAAGCCCCAAGACAATGGTATAAGAAATTCGATTCTTTTATGATCCAACATAATTTTAAGAAGACCTCTGCAGACCATTGTGTGTTTGTGAAGAAATATGAAAATGGTGAGTTCATCATACTTCTCTTATATGTTGATTGTGGGAAATGACAAAATAAAAATAGCTGCTCTCAAGAAGGCATTGAGCAAGTCTTTTGCCATGAAAGATCTAGGTGTAGTAAAGAGGATTCTTGGAATGAAAATTTCTAGAGATCAAACATTTCAACTTTTTACCAGTTTCTCGTTCAACTGAGATGTGAAACTCCTTGAAGGCTCGAAGGACTTCATCTTTTCTCTTTAATGGATACACTCACAACTTTCTGGACTGGTCATCAATAAATGTAACAAAATATTGAGCACCACCAAGGGACCTTTCAAATGTTGAACAAACATCTGAATGTACAAGATCCAGAATATGCTTTCTTCTTCTTCTACTATCAGGTCTATGGAAGGATACTTTGTGTTGCTTACCTACTAGGCAATCTTCACGTAATTCAAATGGTTGTCCTTTTATGATTTGGAGATGATCTTTCGCAAGGATCTCTAAACCCTTCTCGCTCATGTGGTCCAATCTTTTATGCCACAACTCCTTACTTTCTTCTTGAGCAACATTTATCTCCCATTTGTATATCTTTCCTTGCATGATGTACAAAGAGCCTTCCTTCTTGCCGCCAGCAACAATTAAGCTTCCTCAACTAAGTTTCCATTTTCCACCACCAAACTGGTTGTTCATTCCAGCATCATCTAGTTTACCTATTGAAAGAAGGTTTAGGCGTATCTCAGGCACATGCCTTACCTCTTTTAGCACAAGTTTGTTTTCATTTTCTGTTATCAAAGTCACTTCTCCTATTCCCACAATCTTGCTTATGACATGATTGCCCATTTTTACTATTCTAAAATCTCCTTTTTGATAAGATGAGAAGAATCCTTCATGAGGAGTAACACGAAAGGATGCTCTAGTATCAACTATCCAAGTGCAATCATCAAAAGCAGCAACATTTAGATAATTTTCTTTACCAATAAGGAACACCTTTTCGTCGTCTGATGTCACTGCTGTTGTGGTTTTCTCTTCCAACTTCTTTTTGGGATCTATCTCGTCAGGATGGACTAATCCAACCTTCTGATCTCTCTTCAAGAATCTACACTCTTACTTCTTGTGGCCAATTTTTCCACAATAGAAACATGTCAAACCTCTAGGACGAGACTTGGATCTCCCTTGTGGTATAAGTCGACACATGCTTAAACAAGCTTTTGTCGATGTATTTTCGAATCATAGCAATAGCTTTACGATTCAGAATCTCCCAATCTTTTTCAGTCTTCCCTTCTGGCATTTCCTCATTTGTGATTGGCTCATACAAATCTTTGCAGTATAGATGGTCTTTCATCATTGGCTTCCAATAGGAATAATTATCTACAGTTAGCTTGAACATGTCTCCATCATAAGCAAATGTTCCTTCCATCTTGAATTACACAGGACTATGACTTTTCGAATCAATAGCTCTGATACCACTATTGGGAAACAACAATACCTATTCCCTCCTCTGTGAATGCAAATGGGCACTATGCGGAAGCGTAAAAAATAACTGAAAGAGTAGAGAAGAAGATGACACCAGAATTTTTACATGGAAAACCCTCTCGGGAAAAACCACGGGACCTAGTCCACTAAAATATCTCCACTATAAAAGTAGTATTACAAAGTGTTTCTCTCAGTCTCTAAGGATCTCTTAATGAATCTCACCCTCTCGGATGATATACAAACCTTTCTGTATATATATCTCTCTTTCTCTCAAAGAGGAATACAAAAAGACACTCTAACTCTCTTAGGGTTTCTTCACTTGGATGTGTGTCTCTCAATCTAACCCCTTCTTCTCTTGTAAAGAGAAACCTAGCGGGCTTGAGAGTATTGAGCTTTTGTTTACATAGTTGGGAGCCCAAAAATAACCCAACATATTCATTCCCAAGCATTGTGACTTGTGAACCACAATTAAAGAGAAAATTTCAACAGAAAACACATTCAAGCAAGATATAAGAAACTTGTCAAAAGAGACATTTCCACTTGAGGTTAGTGTTAATGTCAATGTCAATACTTACAATGTATATAAATAATCATTATCAATGTTTGTTGGGAAAGTTAAAGTTAAATGTAACAACAAAGATCATTATGTATTAACAAGATAGTATAAGACTAAAACTTATGTATATTTTTCATACACAAGAAATTAATTTCTAAATAGTATCACCATTGAGGTCAAATAATTAATTTAATTATTAATTTCAATTATAATATTATTACCTTAATATTGTTAATATCGTTAACATACCTTAACATTGTTAACAAAAGATGCAACTCCATGCCCTAATTTTCAATAAAAACCATACGTAAACACTAAAAATATTTGTCATTTAGTGACTAGTCAATTATACGAACTAAATAAATAATTTAACCAAAAAAATTTTCTCGTATCTTATTCTCTATTTTAGGAAGGAGGCAAACCCGTAAAGTTTATGCATATCCAAGTCAAAGTTCTTTCCGATTCCGCTTATAGATTCTTAATAACTTATTAAATAAATAGAAAAAAAAAACATAAAATTTAAACAAAGGGAAAAGAATAGTGATGTTGCTGCACGAGGAGGCATCATATTCATCCCCAACAAAGAAATGCACGAAATCCGCACTTTGTCTTGCTTTTTGAAATCGTTGGACAACTTTAACCTGTATTCCATAACGACAAATTCCTATTTCTTTTTATATATTAAATTAAAACATCTCCACCGAAAGTACCTAATCTCCATCGAAAATAGACAAATAATTTCACATTCGTATACTCTTATTAGTTATTACACATAATGAACTGTACATCAACTTAATATAATGGCTAGAGATAGTTTTTATTAGAAATGGAGACAAATTTTAATGAAGTTATACTCATGTGGTTTATTCTTGAAATTTCCCCAAGACTAAGCTGAGGTAGTCAGTAGTGTGTTTGGAACTACATTTAGAGAAAATGGATCCACGTCTCTTTAAAGCTATTGTAAGTAGCTTCTGCGTCTTCTTGCTAGCTGACGTGAAGTTTCAGATGAGTTTTCAAACATGCGTAGTATCAGTTATAATGGGATATAGCTTCCAGCTCCTAGCTCCTAGTAAGAGCTTTTCAATTTAAATATTAGCAGAGGGTGCAGGGCTTTTACCGCCCTATTACAGGATACTTTAAGGGCAAAACTCTTTTTCCTTTTGCTTTTCAAGTTTGAATAATATAGTTTTATATAACATAACACGTGTTGGAAATTAATATTTTTTAGAAATATATAATTTAATTTTATACATGTTATTAATTTTTAATTTGGTTTATGTATATAAAATATTATTATATTAATGTTTATACGTGGAAACATGACCGCGCTACATATAATGAACAAAATTTTAAAAATACTACATATATAAAAATTAAATTAAAAATACGTAATAAAGTCAACAATAAATGTGTAACAATATGAAGCATATTATTAATGGTTGCATATATAAAAATTAATTTAATAAATTTTTACATATCAAGATTATAATTTAAAATTTTGCAACATGTATAAGTTTAACTATATTTTTTTATGTGACTTTTTAACTTAATATTGTGAGGCTAATCTTGTGGGCAACTTCATCCTATTTCATCAAGGAAATATAATTTTACCATGAAAGCAGTGGTAAAATGAACAAAGAATTAATAGCACATCAATGGCGCCATTCATTTACACTTCATGTAGTGATACGAGAAAGTCAAAGTAAAAAGAGTATGGACTTTATATATTTGTGTGTATTCACTTTATGCTCGTATATATTTGAGAAGTACCGGAGTGAATTTTTGAGTAAACTCTCAACTAAATTTCTAAATGTATAAAGTGCTATCTTAAATTTAATTAAATAAAAAATATCCCTAAATATATAAATTGATTTTCGTATTAAGATTTTTATTAAATGTAATGATTTCAGTAATAAAAGATTTGATAATATCGTAATATTAATCTTAGACAAGGTAATATGGTAATATTCATGTATATAAAGTTTTCGTAATAATCTCTTTTGTCATCATTTATGACTCTGTTATCATTAGTGTCATTTTCACTATTTTATCACCTCTTCTTCTGTCACCACTTCTGACTCTCTAAGTCACTAATTACGTCTCTCCACTATCCTATCATATCTCCTAATTTTCAATTTTTTTTTAATTTATGAGATTTTAGATCTCCCAATTCATATCATAAAAATACATTAATTTTTAGATCTAGTAGGTTATTCAAATATCAAAAGTGACAGTATATCTAGGGATTTAGTTGAGAGTTTATTTGCATATTTTTGTTCTATTTTTATTATTAGTTAAATTTATTGATATTTTATTTAATAAATATTTCTCATAATATTACAATTTTTAATAAATTCTAATTAAATATAAAGAATTCGATTACAAAAATGTGCTGCTAACCGTGTGTGTGTTTGTCGTTTTCTTTTTAAAAAGAAAAGGAAAAAAATAGACTTTAGAAATTATAGCTAATAAATGGAGAGTAAACAGAAAGGAGTGGAAAGATGGTCTACGAGGTGAGTGCGAGTGTACTGCTTCAATTTGTTTGTTTGTATGTGCCATCTTGCTGGAAATCACAAACACAACACAAGCACGTGCAGAGAGGCTTTTCCTGTCTCTCCCTTCCTCATCATTGGATATATTTTAGTAGTATTTTATTTTAGTACAAGAAAAAAGTCATTCCAAATTTTAATTATAGTCTCTTGATCCCAAGGATGGACCCTCTTCTCTTTAAAGCAAATAATAGTAGTATAATGAAGGAATCCTGAGTTTTGAGTCCTCAGCAACCAACATGGCTGTGCCACGGCTGTTGTTCATCCTTCTAGTTCTTACTACTTCCACCTGCTCGGCAGCCGCAGCCGCAGCCGCAACCTCAACCTGGCCTTCTCATTTCCAAGAGTTGAACGTGGAGGAAGCAATCGCAGGGACCAAACTGAAGCCACCACCGAAACAAGCACAAGATTTGGAAGAGGGAGAGGAAAGAGGAAAATGGAAAGTGGAGGTTGTTCACAGAGATAAGATGAACGCGGGCCCTCACAAGGATCATAAAACTCGTTTCAACGCACGAATGAAACGTGACGCCAAAAGAGTGGCCTCCCTCCTTCGCCGCTTTAATAACAGTTACACAACGGAAGCAGCAGAAGAAGCGGGTTTCGGGTCGGATGTGGTGTTGGGTACGGAGGAAGGGAGCGGAGAGTATTTCGTGAGAATAGGAATCGGCAGCCCCGCCACGTATCAGTACATGGTTATTGACTCTGGCAGCGACATAGTGTGGGTGCAGTGCCAGCCCTGTAAACAATGCTACAACCAATCCGACCCCATATTCAACCCGGCCCACTCCGCTTCCTACGCCGGCGTCACTTGCTCCTCCGCCGTCTGCGACCAACTCGACAACGCCGGCTGCCACCAGGGAAGCTGTCGCTACGAGGTATCTTACGGCGACGGCTCCTACACCAAAGGCACGCTGGCACTCGAAACAATAACGCTGGGCCGAACCGTCATCCGGAACACTGCCATCGGCTGCGGCCACTGGAATCAGGGCATGTTTGTCGGAGCGGCTGGCCTGTTGGGCCTCGGAGCTGGGCCCATGTCATTCGTGGGACAGCTCGGTGGCCAAACCGGCGGCGCCTTTGGATACTGTTTACTCTCTCGCGGCACCGCCTCGTCTGGCTCGCTCCAATTCGGGCGCCAGGCAATGCCTCTCGGAGCCGCGTGGGTCCCACTCATTCCCAACCCTTTCTTCCCCAGTTTCTACTACGTTGGCCTCTCGGGTCTCGGAGTCGGAGGCTCGCGGCTCAACATATCTGAAGATGTTTTTCGGGTGACTGATTTAGGTGACGGAGGGGCCGTCATGGACACCGGCACCGCCGTGACCAGGCTTCCCACGCTGGCTTACAATGCCTTCCGTGACGCTTTTGTGACTCAGACCACAAACCTGCCCCGGGCATCCCAAGTCTCCATTTTCGACACGTGCTACGATTTGAACGGCTTTGTAACGGTTCGGGTGCCGACCGTTTCCTTTTATTTTTCAGGTGGGCAGATCTTGACCCTCCCGGCTAGAAATTTTTTGATTCCGGCGGATGACATCGGAACTTTCTGTTTTGCGTTTGCTGCTTCTCCTTCCGGGCTTTCCATAATAGGGAATATTCAGCAAGAAGGGATCCAGATTTCAGTTGATGGTGCCAATGGTTTTGTCGGATTTGGACCTAATGTCTGTTGAGTAAAATCAACCTCTGAATTTTGTTAGTCTTAGACTCTTCATAATGTCACATATTGTATTTATCTATTTTGTTAGTCTTGGATCAAATAAGTATTCTTAATTAACTCATCAATGTGACTGCTAATTACCCTAGTTGTTTATGAGCTTGCTTTCTCAATTTAGCTGGTAAAAGCAATTCTTGTGGAACTGGTTTAATTTATTGTGTGTTTTGGTAATTTAATTTATAATGCTACCAGTGCAAAGGTGCATAGCAAGGAGAAAATATATCTGATGGTGATCGTCGGGCGTAGAAATCCAGAACGTGGTCAAAAGAAGCACAGAAAAAAGTAGTTTTTTCGGTGTGGGCATGGAAAATTGGTGTACAAAGAAAAAGTATACATAGAAAAACTTGCTTTGATATTGGGTATTGGATATTGGAGTACATTATGAGAGAGAGAGAAAGCTGCTTGTGGCAGCAATTGAATCATGAAGGAATCACAATCACCACCGTTGTGGATATGTGAAACCGTCCCTCGGGTATAAGGTCTACCTTTGTTCTGACCTAAGTTGGACAAAGTAATTTTTTTTGTTTTTCTCTTTGTACCGATTACTTCAATCTTTTTGGTTATTCAAACTCATTCCAAGACTTTCGTCCCTTTTTAGCTATTTAAATTTATTGTGATTCGTCCTCTAATTCAAATTACTTACTTTTTTACTTTATATTTGGAGAGCTATGTAATAGTTGGTATTTGGCCGTCCTGTCATTCAAACTTATCCTAATCGGTTCTCCTAAAGTGACAGTCATAGCACAGTTCAAAAGTGAGTATAAATAAAGAGTAGAGAGAAGGGAAAAGGGACTTAGATTATGTACACTTTGTGATTCTATAATCAAGATTTCCAAGTTACAAACATGAATATTGGCATCCATCGTGGGGCATTGAGAAAATTATTCTTGATGACCACCACGCTTAGGGGCAGGAGGATAGTAGCAGCCGAAGTCAGCGAAGCTTCGTCACGTGCAGATCTGCCACAGCCATGCGTAGATCCACTCTATTGCACATAGATCTACCCCTACTACGCATTGATCCATTTCGTCATGTGCAGATACACCCTCTGCTATGCATAGATCAACCTCCAACGTGATAGATCCTGGTGCCCCGTTCAGCTCCTTCACCAAAGGATCTTCACCATCACCTCCACCTAAGCCTCGAGGCCACCATTGCTTCCATGATAGCAAAATGATCCTTCACCCTACTATTGTATGCTTCTTGGAAAAGGAGATAGACGAATCTTCCTTCGTTTCTCTCGTTCAAGGAGCTTCAAAGGCACCAAGACCAGAGCCTCTCCCAACGGAAGAGCCAAAAATGAAAGCTTGACGAGGAGCAGCACTAGGGGCGGTAGATCTTGGTAGTGCCGCTGCCGTCCATCACCGACCAGTGTGTGACGTTTCTCTCCGACACCGCAGAATCGAGGAAAAGGTGAACATGAATATTGAAGGAGATGCATTTCCATTGCCTGATTATTAGGAAATGAGAAGATGCCACATTATTGAAATATTGGCGGTCGTGTCGCCGCCCATCACCGACCAGCGTGTGACGTTTCTCTCAAACATCGTAGAATTGAGGAAAAGGTGAACGTGAATGTTGAAGGAGGCGCGTTTCCATTGCCACATAAGTCCCCCAGCCAAACTATTTTCTAAAATAACATATTTATGTATTCTGTTCTAATATTGGCTACTCGTTATACATGAGCATGCAGTAAAATCAACATTTTGTTTAATACAAACGATAACCCATCGAATTGGCAAATCTAATGGATTGAATGTTGTCAATATTTCTACCAAGTATTGAGACCGTGTTTGAAATTAGTTTGTAGAGAAACAAATATTATGCAACATCATTTCACGAAAGATTTAGTAGGACATGCAAAAGAATTAACCTTATCCATATGAAAATGAATCTTGTCAATGTAAACTATACATTATTAGGAAATGTTCTCGTCTAAGAGTACAAAATAGTAAAGTATGGTGTTGTCTTGAAGATTAGCCTTTACAAGAGTTGACCTTGAGTATATATACATGTGTGAGGTAACTTGTGGTGCAAGCTACCTCTCTAACTAACTCCTAACCATCTAACAGAATGTGTATGGGCTCTTAGGCCATGTATTTCCTATACTAGGCTATATTAATCGGGCTGGTCCAACTGTGGAGGTTTGTTTCAGCATGGTGGGCCTCTCATCTATCCAGAGGGTGATGTAGGGTCGGGATGACGCCTTCATTGGGTTCCGCTCGGGAGGACCTACCAGCACAGTTTAAATTGGAATAACCACAATATTTAAATTGCACTAACAGTTTGTTATACGCATCACACCAGATAATTCATTGATAGTGAAAAAAAATTGTAATTTAAAAATTGCCATTACATATAAATTAGATTATGACTTTAAATGTCAAAATTCAAACAGTTAAAAAATCAATCTTTCTCCTAAAAGCCGCTACAAGAATTCCAGTACCCCAATTTCAAGTAAATCAAGACCTTATAAAACTATATAATTCTACCAATATGTTTAGAAAATAAAAGTCATCCCTCTCGACCATGACAGTCTCAAGAAACACAATCACAACTGAAATTTTTTCTCCATTATTCATAATTTAATATTAAATTAGTCACTATGGGTAGCTTGAATAGATAAGCCTCGCTGACAATTATTTTCAGTTTAACACATAATTATCTTTGTTCTTTGCCTAACAATGTTTGATAAACAATTTGTATAATTACTCAAAAACGACAGATATGGGAGTCAATAAAATAAAAATAAAAGGAAGTTGCTTGCAGCCCAAGCAAAAATCAAGACCTTGAGAGAGGCGGTCCAAGAACCTCCTAAGCAAAAATGAAGACCCTGACCCCCCTCCCCAAGAAAAAATCAAGACCCTGAACCCCCAAGCAAAAATCAAGACCTTGAGAGAGGTGGTCCAAAAACTACCCAAAGGAAAAAATGAAGACCTTAAGAGAGGCGGTTCAAAGACCTCCTAGACAAAACTCAAGACCTTGAGAGAGGTGGTCCAAAGCCCAAGCAAACATTAAGACCTTGAGAGAGGTAGTTCAATGTCCTCCTAAATAAAACTCAAAACCCTGAGAGAGGCGGTCAAAAGACTCCTAAGGCAAAAATTAAGACCCTGAGAGAGGCAGTCCAAAAACCCTCAGGCAAAAATCAAGACCCTTAGAGAGGCGGTCCAAAGATCTTCAAGACAAAAATCAAGATCTTGAGAGAGGTGGTCCAAAGACCCCCCCCAAGCAAAAATCAAGACTCTTAGGGAGGTGGTCCAAAGACCCCAAGCAAAAATCAAGCTCCTAAGAGAGGTGGTTCAAAGACCCCCCCCCCTCAAGAAAAAATCAAGACCTTGAGGGAGGCGGTCCAAGACCCCTCAGGATGAGTTGAAGACTTTGCAAGAGGTGGTCCAAAGACCCCCAAGGATGAATTGAAGACCCTAAAAAAAGACCGTCCATGATGAATTAAAGAATTCAGTAGCGCGGGCTGCAATAAGAACTCGATGTCATTTTGTTAATAAAAAATGGCCCAACTTAAGAGAGGCGATCAAAGCCTCACCAGGATGAAGAAGCAGTTGGCAAATGACTATTTGGGGGCACAAAGACCTGTAAGAGGCAATTGGCCAATGGTTGCCTTGGGCAAAAAGACATGTGAATGACAGTTGGCCAATAATGACCTAGAACACACTTCGAAGAGAACTACCAAACAAAAGTCAACTCAGTAGAACAACCAGGCTCGCCCAATCGCCAAGAAAAAGAGCTGAACCCAGGATAATTTAGACCGAAGCACCCTTCGCTCCGCTTAGTGCTTGGGGGGTTGTGTATTGGTTGACCTTCAACCCTCCAAGCAATTCAAACCCATCCCGGTCGGTTCTCTAATTCAAAGCGCCTATCATTTCACTCGGCACTTGGGGACTGTGTACCGGTTGACCTTCGGCCCTCCTAACCATTAAAACTCATCCCGGACTATTTTCTAATTCAAAGTGCTTACGGTTTCACTAGGCATTTGGGGACTATGTATTAGTCGACTTTCAGCCCGCCCCACCATTCAAACTCATCACAATCAGTTGTTCTAAAGTGACTGTCATAGCACAGTCCAAAAGTGAGTATAAATAGATAATAGAGAGAAGGAAAAAGATATCAGATTATGTACACTATGTAACTTTGTAATCGGGATTCCCAAGTTACAGACGTGAACACCCCTTTTATGAAATTTGAGATTGAGAAAAGAAAATAGATTCAAGACACCTTTGGACTAATTTGTATCCTGGTAGATAAAAGGATATAAGAAAAAAAATATATAAATATAATAAATAATATAAGGTGACAAATAGATAAATAAATAAAAAGTGTAAATTAAGTGTATGTAGTGATTAGATGTTTATGAATAATTACTCTTGAAATTACTTCTATTACTTTCTGCTTAATTATTTGGATAATAAATTTTAATAAGAGCAAAAACTCTACTATTATATTTCAAAGTCTAAATAGAAAAAAAAAATTGATATTGGAGTAACATTAAAACTGTTCCCGTACGTATGAGGTGAATATTACAAAGTATACATAATTTTATGCTTAAGTCTCCGCCCTTTCCTTCTGCCCTTCAATTAGCCTTTATAGTTGTCTCTATGGGCTACTTTTCCTTCAATCGTGTCGTCTGACATTAGTGGGGTCTTAGACTTTTTTAGTGCGCCGACTAAGTCCTCTAACTTCTGCCAAGTTCAAGAGTTGCCGCCTACCATGGAGTTACGCTATTTGGCATCTATTATTGTGTCAGAAAACAATATTAAATGCGATTTGTATGGTGACGACTAAGAACTGACCAAAAGCTATAGTGCCATGTTGTTGTTGAGAGTTTGTCCTAATGCTTTAACATCCAACCAATCCACATGTTTTAAGAATCTGGTCATCCGAAAAGTCCAAAAACTTATAATAGAGAGCAAATTGCTGCAACAATTAAATCTTGAAGGAAAGGGAACCATCATACTTGTGGATATGTGAAACCATCACCATTCACCAAAGATTCTAGTCTTTGTTGTGAGTTGTGACTTAAAGTTGGACAAAGACAATCATTTGCTTTTCCCATTTTTGATTAATTAGTCTAGTGAGACATTCTTTATCACTTTGAGTCTATATTTTATTATTAGATAAAATTTATTAAAAATTAAAAAAATGTTAAATCAGATATGAGAGTTAAAAAATTATAATTTGTAATAAATTTTGATCAACTATAAAAAATATTTTCAAAAGAATGATAAAAAATATATATATTACTAGCTTTCTTTCATTGTTATAAGCTATGTCTGACAAGTAACTATAGTTCACTTCAAACTTTTTTTTACTAGTTTTTCAGTTTGTTGATTTTTTAGTAGCTTATAGTGTATTTTTAAACACTACTTCAACTAGTGTTTTTTTAAGACACTTCTAATTTTTTATATTTATTTCTCTTTTGTCTTTAAAATATTTTTAAAATTTTATTTTTATCCTTTTAAATAAGGTGAATTTTTATTTTTAAATAAGGTATGATTTTTATTATATTACTTAATTTAACAATTACAATATTTATTAACATTATACTTCAAGACCTTCATAATGATAAATAATATGTTTATTTAATTTAATTTTTGTTATTATATATTAGATATCTTTTGTATTACATGGATTATTTTTATCATTATACTATTTACAATATTTTATTAATTTAATATTATATTTCAAGATATTGATAATGATATATGATAGACATTTTAAAAATATATATATCAATATCTTGAAATATAATATTAAATTAATAAAATATTATAAATAGTATAATGGTAAAAATAATTTATGTAATACAAAAGATATCTAAAATATAATGATAAAAATATTGTAAATAGTATAATAATAAAAATAAATTATATATATATTTTAAAAATATAATTTTGAAAATAAATTAATAAATTAAAATTTAAGAATATGATTAAAAATAATATAATATATTAAAAATAATTCATAAAATAAAATTATACCTAATTATCTTATTTTATATAAAATAAATATATTATTTAATTAAGTTATGTATATAAAAATAATATAATTATTTCAATTTAAAATATTTTTATTATTTCAATTATCTTAATTAATATTATTTATTTTATTACTCATAACCCTAAACTAATTACAACCAAGAATAAAAACTTAAAAAATAACACAATCAAAATATCAAAGATTTAAAAATAACAAAACCTTTTTACAAATACTACAAGATATAATTTTCTTTCCTAGCTAATTTGTTTCCTAAAGCAAACATAAGGCTCTTGAATTGAGGGCTCTGGTTCGCCTGCTATCAGAATTGTTAATGTCTCCGTGCTCCAGCACCTGCACCACCGTGGTGGTGTGAGCAACGTTAGCATTAGCATGCTTGTACGCTGCCTTCCACTAAACTCGAAGCTCTTGTCTTGTATTACTACTTGTACAACTGGTAGTCCTTCTGCAACAATCACAATCACTCCTACAACTTTGAAACAATGCAATTCTTTAGCCCATGCGAAATTGCTGCATCAGCAAAGCATCGTGCAAGGTCTTTTCCAGTTGCTCACAAACCTCATCGGCACATACATAGCCTGCAATTCTACAGCAAACGCCATTTCGCTTCTGGAGCGCCTCCCGCCGTCCCCATCATCCGTTTACTGGTGGAATCAACTCATAAGGCGCGCCCTTCATCTCGGTATCCCTCATGATGCTTTCGCTCTCTACCGTCGGATGAAATCACTCGGGTGGACCCCCGACCACTACACCTTCCCTTTTGTTTTCAAGGCTTGTGCCGACCTTCCCTCTCTCTCCCTCGGTGCTTCCCTCCATGCTACCGTTTCTCGATCGGGCTTCGCCTCCAATGTATTCGTTTGTAACGCCGTTGTTGCCATGTACGGCAAGTGTGGCGCTCTCCGTCATGCGCACAACATGTTCGATGATTTGTGTCACCGAGGCATTCAGGACTTGGTTTCTTGGAATACTATTGTGTCCGCTTATATGTGGGCTTCCGATGCAAATACTGCACTCACGTTGTTTCTCAAGATGACTAAACTTCATTGGATGTCCCCGGACATTATCAGCCTCGTTAACGTACTTCCAGCTTGTGCTTCCCTGGCTGCCTTGTTCCATGGCAGACAGGTTCATGGGTTTGCTATTAGAAGCGGATTGGTGGATGATGTTTTCGTGGGTAATGCAGTAGTTGATATGTATGCCAAGTGTGGCAAGGTGGAGGAAGCAAATAAGGTTTTCCAGAGGATGAAGTTTAAAGATGTTGTTTCTTGGAATGCCATGGTCACCGGGTATTCCCAAGCTGGCAGATTGGAACATGCTCTTTCTTTGTTTGAGAGGATGCGGGAGGAAAATATTGAGTTAGATGTTGTGACTTGGACTGCTGTTATCACAGGGTATGCTCAGAGAGGGCAAGGCTGTGAAGCTTTGGATGTGTTTAGGCAGATGTGCAATTGTGATTCTCGTCCAAATGCAGTCACTCTCGTGTCCTTACTTTCAGCTTGTGCGTCTGTTGGAGCATTGCTTCATGGGAAGGAAACTCATTGTTATGCCATCAAATTTATTCTCAACTTAGATGGACATGATGATCCTGGGGATGATGATTTGAAGGTAATTAATGGTCTAATTGACATGTATGCCAAATGCCAAAGTACAGAAGTGGCTCGAAAAATGTTTGATTCAGTGTCTCCAAAAGATAGGGATGTGGTTACCTGGACTGTGATGATTGGTGGGTATGCCCAGCATGGTGATGCCAACGATGCTCTACTACTCTTCTCTGAAATGTTCAAAACAGATAAGACTATAAAGCCTAATGATTTTACTTTATCATGTGCCCTTGTGGCTTGTGCTCGTTTGGCAGCATTGAGGTTTGGTAGGCAAATTCATGCTTATGTTTTACGCAATTGCTATGATTCTGTTATGCTATTTGTGGCTAATTGTCTTATAGACATGTATTCCAAATCTGGAGATGTGGATACCGCTCAGATTGTTTTTTACAACATGCAACAGAGAAATGCTGTCTCTTGGACGTCTTTAATGACTGGGTATGGCATGCATGGACGCGGTGAAGATGCTCTCCGGGTTTTTAATGAGATGAGGAAAGTGCCTCTGGTGCCTGATGGCATAACCTTTCTTGTTGTGCTTTATGCTTGTAGTCATTCAGGAATGGTGAATCATGGAATCAACTTCTTTAACAGAATGAGCAAGGATTTTGGGGTAGATCCTGGACCAGAGCATTATGCTTGCATGGTTGATCTCTGGGGTCGAGCTGGTCGTTTAGGTGAAGCTATGAAGCTCATTAATGAAATGCCTATGGAACCAACCCCAGTAGTGTGGGTGGCCTTGCTTAGTGCTTGTCGGTTACATTCAAATGTGGAACTTGGGGAATTTGCTGCAAACCGTTTGTTAGAATTGGAATCCGGGAATGATGGATCGTACACATTGCTTTCAAACATATATGCTAATGCCAGACGCTGGAAAGACGTGGCTAGGATTAGATATATGATGAAACGTACTGGAATCAAGAAAAGACCTGGTTGCAGCTGGGTCCAAGGAAGGAAAGGCGTTGCGACCTTCTTTGTAGGAGACAGATCTCACTCACAATCTCAGCAGATATATGAAACACTTGCAGACTTGATTCAACGTATTAAAGCCATTGGGTATGTTCCTCAGACAAGCTTTGCTCTTCATGATGTAGATGATGAAGAAAAAGGTGACCTGCTTTTTGAACATAGTGAGAAGTTGGCTCTTGCCTATGGCATCCTAACATTACCTCCAGGTGCACCTATTCGAATAACCAAGAATTTGCGCATTTGTGGTGATTGCCACAGTGCCATAACCTACATATCTAAGATTATTGAACATGAGATCATACTAAGAGATTCAAGTCGCTTCCATCATTTCAAAAACGGATCCTGCACATGCAAAGGCTACTGGTGACAATGGAATCAATTGCTTCCATATTTCCTTTAAGTTATGACATTTTTGCTAAGAGGGAGGTAAGGTTATTATCTTAATTTACTACACTCTTTATAAATGTACAATTATCATTAGGAAAAATTACACACAACTTCTCCCTACTTCTTCTTAAATCACACTCATACCCCTCTAATTTTTGGAAGACAATGGAAAATAAGTGCTATTTTCCCTTACCTTTACAATTAGAAGAACCCAGTAGAGTTAGCCCAGTGACGGGAGGTTTTGAGTAGTTTGGACACAAACCTTAATACTGTTATTGTACACAAAAGAAAAATATTTATAATTAGAACTTTGTTGGCTGATTGATCATACCGTATCACTTTTTACAAACTAAATGCTAAGGGTTGTTAAACATTTAAAGAAGGAAAAAATAAGAAGAAAAAATGAAATAAATTTTTACGTAAGATAAAATTAATCTATACATAAGTTAATTTTCTAAACTTTTTTATATTTATTTATCTAAAAATTGATTTTTAATTTATATATAAGTTAATTTTAATTTATAGAAAAATTTATTTTTTTCTTATAAATATTTATGGAAAAATTTATTTAAATAAATCTTAAAATAAAGTTGCTAACATATTATTAGCATGACACTATATTGATTATTGACCAGGCCAACTTGCTAATTAAATTGGTTAGTTCCATGCCACGTAGGCAATCAAAAGAGAATTAGGACTAGTTACATGCATATACCATTGAAGGAGAACTAGCAAGTCAAACCAATTAGTTCCATGTCATATCTTACGTGTAATTTTTTATTTTAATTTTTAAAAAATTGACTAGAAGTCCACATGGACTGATGATCTAATAAAAAAAAATAATGCAAAAAATCTAAATACAAAAGTACAAAAAATAAATAAACAAAGGTGTTTATTTCTACAAGACTACACATATTAAAAATAAAAATAGATAGCCCGTTTATGAAGGTTTTTATAATTATGACACTCAAATAAATTGAGTAATTAAACTGTAACTAAATAATTAATTTCAAGAATCAGATTCCTAATTTACTCATTTAAATTTTGATTTGTTGTCTCATGCACAGTGACTTATGTCAATTTGTTGATAATCTAGAAAGAGATGATAAAAACAGATTTCTGTATGGCTTAGAAGATAAAAATAGATTTCTGCACGGCTTAGTTTTTGTATTTCTACCTGACTACACCTTTATTTATTTGTTTACTGTACTTTTGTATTTAGATATTTTTGTATTGTTGTTTTTTTATTAGTGAGTTTCACTATCTGGTTCAATGTAGCATGTCATTTGGATTGTGAGTCCAATTTTGTTTTTTCTTAAAAAATTTACATACAGTATTTGATCACCACAGGACATGAAACTAGTTAGTTTGACTTTCTAGCTCCTCTTTAATTACCTATGCAGCATAAAACTTGTTAATTTAAATGGCGAGTTAACTTGATCATTGGTTAATAGAGTCACATGCTGGTAGTATATTTTTGAACAACCTTATGTTAGTATTTAAAAGTTATCCGGTTTGATCAACTAGTCAAACTTTGTTTATAAGATAATTAATAACTGTAGTTGTGTTATCGGGATTTTTTGTTCAATAGAATACACTTATGAGTGTGTAAAAATGTAAATTTTGATGTAAATTAATGCTATAAAAATAATAGACTATATATTGTTTTATATACTATCATTCGATTATAAAATTATATAACAATATTAAAAAATTGTGAAATATGTTCTTTTACTTAAACTCCCGTAATTTGACAGTAATTAGGGAAGAAAACACCAGAGAAACTAATTTTGTTATAAGGAATAAGAAATTCAAGAAAAAAATATTTGATTAAAAATTAAAATCTATGAAAAAAATTGAGATACACAAAATCTGTGTTACATTTGTAAACTGATTTTAATAGTTGAAACTGCAATATGTAACATTACTGATTTATTTCAATAAATATTACAACTCACTTATTCCGGAAATGATATTATTAATTGTCATACGAATATAATTGATTTAATTTAAATTGTAATAGAAATTGATGTAATTTTACATATGATGAAAACATTACAATCATGAAATTTAATCCTAAAAAGCTTTAATATACATTTTATTAATAAAAAATAGACAAGAATGCACTGTACAAATTCAGGATCAATTGTAAGAAAAGACTACAGCTAAATAGAAACATATTAAAATTTTAGTTGTTGTAATTACTTAATGATAATTTTTTTAATATAAGCATTAAATAAATTAAGCAAAACCAAAAACCTTTCATAAGTGGAATTATTTTAGAAAATAAGTTTAAAAGGTGAGTATTAAAGGTGACTAATATTTCCTGAAGTAATATAGTATCAAATTCGTAATGAAATGAGGTGAAAAAAGAAAAGGTTATATGTTAAACTTGTAATTTCTATAATAAGTCGGACAAAAATTATAAATATGGTAATACACATTATATTTAGAACCAACATACTTCATTACAATTATAAACAGCTAAGTTCTTTATATTGTCTGATATTCGATTCTTGACTATGTGTATGAAAAAAATTTTGTTGGACGAGACAAAACTCACTTCAATGTTCTCTTCGTTGAAAGAAATTAGTTTTTGACTATTGGTTGGGGATATCCTTAGTGCACACAAAAAACACATTATATTTAGAGGAATATTAGTAACACATTGCTCTTTATTATTGATTAAAATTTATTGAAAACTATTAAATTATTAACATGGTTTATTAAATATAGAGTGAGTCTCGTAAAATTATATAATTTTCAATAAATTTTAACTAATAATTGAGAGTGTGTTTTTAATATTTATCTTATATTTATATATTTATCCATAGGTGTAAGTTATTTTGAGAGCTACTTCATTGAATAATTTTTTGTATATAAATTTTTTTAATAATTGAATTGATAAGTTAAAAATTTATGTTGAGTAAATCACATCTATAATTTTAAAATAATAAAATCATTTAATACTTCATTAAATAAAATTAATTTAATGTATAATATATCTTTTAATATATATACATATATGAGAGAGAAGGATCAAGTTTTTCAAATAGTCACTTTAAAAGAGTTACTCTTTATTAGAATTTGGGTATCGGTGTAGTTCAATGTCGCGGTTGTAGCGATAGTGGCGACCGCTATAGTCCACATGAAAGGGAAAAGTAAAAAATGCCCTCCTGTTTAAAGCGTTAGTGAGAGTATTTTTGACTTTTTGCGTTTTACGGTTTTAGTTTAAATAATATTTCAACTTGTTTCTCTTCTTCCTTCTCTAGTCTGCTTTTTCCTTCATATTTTACTGGCTTGCCTTCTGTGACGACCTTCTCCAACGACCTTCTCTGACGACCTTCTCCGGCAACCTTCTTCGGCGACACACCGTCATTCTTCTTCTCCGCGACCACCAGCTTTGAAGTAATTTATTTTCAGTTTTTTTTTTTCTGTTTCTGCCTATACCAGTACCCTTTTCCTTCTCTGTTTCCAAGCAACTCATACTCTGTTTCTATTCTTGTTTTGTTGTTTTTGTTCCTATTTTTTTTAGATGTTATTGTATTTGACAGTTTGATTATTTGTTTTTACTATTTAAATTTTAATTCTTTTATGAATTTTTATTATTAATGATACTTGTTAGTTTATAAATTTTGAGTAATATTTATGTTTTTGATCTTATATATAATATATATATTAATAATTTTAATATATATATATATATATATATATATATATATATATATATATATATATATATATATATATATATATATATATAATATTAGAACAGCGGTTATCCCGCTATCCTAGTTCGGGATCGGCTGCTCCGCTTATCTGTAATTAACTACTATGCTCTATTATCATTTTTCAAAGATTCACTTTAAAGTGTTATTCATCATCATCATCATTTTTTATTTTCTTTTAACATAATTGTTCTAACAAGTAACTTATATTTGAAATTATATTAAAAGAAAATAAAAGTTAGAGACGAGGAGTAATTTTTTTTAAAATTTTTCTTGTAATAACTCGATCTTTTGTTATATATGTGTGTATGTATGAGCACGAGAGAGGAGTGACAGGATCAAGTTTTCCAAAGAGTCACTTTAATTTATTTTTATCCTTTATTTTTTTAATCGATAATTTTAATGAGTAACTCACTTTTAACTATTAAATTAAAAAAATAAAAAGAGATAAAGAATAACCTGTTTAGAATCACTCTTGAACTAACTTGAAGAGTGGATAACTAGAGTTATAAAAACATTGCAATAGGAGTAAAAATCATGAGTGAGAGTAGAAGGATGTTTACTATGTAGAAGAAACTAATCCTCTCCCACAATACAAGAAGAAAATAATAATTGATTTGAAATATCCCAAAAAAATAACTAAAGTGTATATAAATGATGGGGTCCTTTATAGATGAGTGATTGACTTTTGGTTGATGAAAATTACTAGGGGTGGCACCAATCAAATTTAGTCGGATTTTGGCTCAAAAATCTCAATATGATAAAAACTAACCAATGAAAAATATAATTTGTCGATGTTCGTTTGAACCTTTACATGGGATCACGTGTGGGTTGATACAAATTTGAGTGAGGCAGGTGAGTTGTTTTGGATCTCGCATTCTTACATGATCTCTTACTTTGACTTGATTTTTCATTTGTAGTTTCTTTGATTCCACAATCACCTACTTGTTCCCTTCCTCATTTAAACTACTTTTAAGTCTTAGCTGGGGCAAACAGCTCTTCTACTATCTAAGGTCATTACTGGTCATGAAAAATGTCAACAACTCCATCATTGTCTCTCATTAAGACAACTCAAGTGCCCAATGACTTGGAGAATATGTATATCTAAGAAATTGGAGAATGTTGTGTTGACGACCTGCCATCACTATTGTTTATCTCTAATCCTCTATTAGATTTTTTGTGTTTGTGTTTGTCTTTGGTACGCAAAAGTAATAAAAAGAAAAGGGACAAAAAAAAATGCATAAAAAAAGGATAAAACAAAAGTAATTTACAAGTTTTGTAATTTTTACATTTTGTTTTAGATAGAAATGAAATAAAGGAAAACATCTTTTAATTTTATATTTATTAATTTTAAATGGATTATTTTATTAAAAAAAATCAAATCATATCATATAATATACATTTATAAAATTGAAAATGTAAAAGTAGTTTATTTTTTAATTTAATTGCGACAAGTATTAAATATTTTTACTTTTTTAACTAATTAACTAATATTTTAAATATGATATTTAATATAATTATTATAACTATCAATGATTTTAATTATATATTAATCTAAAATTAAGTGATAGTATAAATTATAAAAAAAAAACTTGATATTATCAAAACTTGATATTTATAAAATTAAAAATGTAAAATAGTTTATTTTTAATTTAATTGTGACAAGTATTAAATATTTTAACTTTTTAATTAAATAAATAATATTTTAAATATGATATTTAATATAATTATTATAATTATCAATGATTTTAATTATATATTAACCTAAAATTAAGTGATAGTATACATTATTAAAAAAAAAAACAAAATATGAAACAAATTCTTATTTTTAGAAATAATATAAAATAAGATAAGTAATTTTTTCTTTTTGTTAATTCCAATCGGATCAACAGCGTATTAGACTTTAGAGGAGGTTTCTTGCTTTTGCTTTGCGAATGATGAAACTCTCGTGAAATTGTGAAATTTTGTTTTGTTAGTGATGAGACCTCGTGATATGGTTTTTATGATTGGCTGATCCGCCGCAAAATGATAGATTTAAATCAAATATTCAAATTTCTCTCGGAAAAGTGATGGAACGTCACACTTCTATCTTCTATGGTAGACGTGTAGGAAAGCTATGCTTGGGAATAGAGTGAGCCATAAGTTTAAGGTTCAGAGCTTGTCTCTAGGCATGCATGTAATAGTTGCTCTTGGAGGGTCAGATTAAACTTATAGTTACAGAAGAGAAATTTAGTGATCGGTGTGGAGGCCTTGGATATACTTAAACTAGTTTTCTTCGAAATTTGTAGCCGAATTCGATGAAACAGGAGGATCCCCAGTGTATTTCCAATGTTGGATCGCACTAAATCCAAATTCTTATAAGCTAGGAACAATAAAGATCACCACCGATCCTATTCCTATCTACCAGAAAAAGAATGTAAACATCACTACAACAACCATCAAACCTTTTCTCATGTACTATAGCATTCAGTTATGGCTTATATGGTTGAAGATTATAAAAGTATATGCCTACATCATAAGCCGTGAAAGATAGTTACTTTACAAGACCCAAATGAGGATGCCCCATGAAGTGTGAGGCCATGATTTGAGTATGACAGAGGGGATGGTAACACTTACAAAAAATTCAACTCCAAATGAAATTTTGATAAAGTAAAAAAATATTAAAGTAAGAAGAAAATACATATAAATAATGGGCTTCTTATTTTATAGATGAGTGATTGACTTTGGGTTGATGAAAATTACTAGGGGTGGCACCAATCAAATTCAGTAGGATTTTGGTTCAAAAATCTCAATATGATAAAAACTAACCAATGAAAAATATAGCCTGTCGTTGTTCGTTTGAGCCTTTAGATAGGATCAGGTTTGGGTTGAAACAAATTTGAGTGAGGCAGGTGGGTTGTTTCGGATCCCACAGTTTTACATGATCTCTTACCTTGATTTGATTTTTGTTTGTAGTTTCATTGATTCCACATGCACCTAATTGTTCCCTTCCTCATTTAAACTGCTTTAAGTCTTAGTTGGGGCAAATCACTCTTGGCCTCACAAATGTCTCGCAACGATGACAACAACTTCACTGTCGCAACATGAATTTGATCTTTAATCGCCCCATCCTACTATCTAAGGTCATTACTGGTCATGAAAAATATCAACAACTCCACCACTGTTTCTCAAAGACTATGTACTTGCCACACTATATGATCGTCAAGACAACTCAAGTGTCCAACGACTGGAAGAATATGGATATCTAAGAAAGTGGAGACTGTTGTGTTGACAAACTTCATCACTATTTTTATCTCTCATCCTCAATTAGATTCTTTGTCATTGTCTTTGATATGCAAAAGTAATGAAAAGAAAAGAAAAAAAAAATAATGCTTACAAAAAATCCAAATTCTTATAAGTTTCACTTTTATTTATTTCAATCGAAATTCACCTTATTCTATAACAACAATCAAACCTTTTTTCATGTAGTATAGTATAGCATTCTGTTTGTACATACCTTTCAGTTATGGCTTATTTGGTTGAAGATTATAAAAGTATATGCATACATCACAAGGCATGAAAGGTAGTTACTTCACAAGACCCAAATTGAGGATGCCCCATGAAGTGTGAGGCCATGATTTGTCCTTTGCTTTCATCAACAAAACACGAGTCCATGCAATCCAGCCTTCCCAAGAAGTCCTCTTGTCCCACGGACATCCCCATTCCAGCAGAAGTCTCAGTCCTCTCTCTGCCTGTTTCTCAGCCTCGTCAAATCTCCCCATTGTCAAATAAACATGACTTAGCACCACATATGGCTCTCCAACAAACGGGTTTTTATTTATAGACCCCAACAACAACTCTTCAACCTTTCCCAGCCCCTTGCTATCTCCCTCACAAACAGCTTCCCAGTACAAATCCCTGGCAACTATTTGATCCCCTGCGTCCAAAACCTTTGTACAGTTATCGAAAACCGGTGGTAACAGCAAGTCAATATCTTCATTTCTCTCAACATCAGGCACCTCAACTCCCTTCCTTTTCTTCTCTTCCATGAAAATCTCTTCCTCCCTCACAATCAAACTGTACACTGCTCCCATCCTTGAAATTGAATTCAACCACAGACCCGGCTTACAATCTCCTGGCCATAGAGCCGCAAAATTGTTCCCGGAGAACTTGAGGAGACCATTAGCGTTGTCGAATAACACATCCTGGAAACTAAATAACTGGTCACAGAAATCTGCCATGGTCATCTTCAGAAAAGTAGCCACTATCCTCCTAGAAACATGCACGGCTTCACCCGTACGAATATGCTTAACGTGGATCCCCTCAGCGGGAACGAGAGCCTGCAGTTTCCTCCTCCAAGCTTCTTCCCCGTCGAATATGCCCTTCTCCTTGGCGTTCCTGAGAGATGTCTCTGACTGAGTAAGGTGCTGGACGAGTTCTTGATCAGAGTATTGGAAGAGAAGATCGTCGTGAATGAGAGACTGCCTGGGAACTACACAGAACAAGTGAATCATACGCTCAGCTTCGTGGCCAACGTGTGCGCGAACCACTTCGCGACCAGTTGAAGGGTCAAAGATGGCGAGGTTAACATAGGAATTGGAGTAGGCGGAGTGGAAGAGGCCACAGAGGCAGACAGAGTGAGGGGCTTTCCAGATCTTGAGAATACGAAATATGTCAAGGAGGTGATGAAGGAAGCTTCCATGTTTGTGCCAGCACTCTCCGGCTCCCACACTCTGCAAGATGCCAACCAGCGAAGGTAACTTCTTGTCAATGGACTCCAGCTCACCGCGAAGGAAGGGACGGGCACATTCCAGAAGGTTTTCCATTGAAGACCACATCATTTGGTTTGAGGGACAGAGACTCAACTTCCACACAGGATAAGGATAAATAAATTACTAGGCAGTAATCAGTTATCTCAACAATTTTTATATAATATATAATTAACTGTTATTAATTATTTTTAAAATACATATATCAGAATTGGTATCTGAGCACGTGCCCTGCTGTATGCTTGCAATGCATATATGAGAAGGTCCTAGCGAGGCATTCCGCGCCAAAATCTGGGACTTGCACCGAACAATTATTCCTCACATATGATACAAACATAATAATATGTATGTATTAATTATAAATCTCAAATATAAATTTTAGTCTCTAAATTAAACTTTAATTTTTAAATTTTTACTTATGTAAAAATTGAAATTATTATTATTTATTTACATAAGTTTTAGTTATAGTGTTTGTAAAATTTTATTTTTATTTTTATCTTTCCAAAATTTAAAATTATTAATTTTATCTTTAACTAACATTTATTTTAGAAGTGTAAACAAACACCTAGTTTTTTTTTATTAAATTTATATTGGATAACCTAAATCATAATACCTAATGGATATTTAAACCTTTATTATCCAATGTAAAAATATTATTATTTAAGAAATGATAAAACCTTATAGATCATTGGACAAAATCCTCCCCCTTTGAACAAACAAACCCTAATTCCGAATAGGCAAAAGGCCTGATCCCCAAACCTTAGATATATTGTAACACCCTAGTTTTTTATTGTATGTATTATATAGTATTTTAATTATTTATTTAAATATGTGCATGTTTAAAAAAGATTATTTTGTAACTTACTAACAAAATATATTGGGGAAAATAAGTGTTGGGCTAAAAATATGGTTTTTGGTAAGTAAAAATAACAAAAGGATCTTTAAAGCCCAAGTTGTAATTGGATCACACATAGTAGTTGTGCACAATAGTAAGATCGTCTGTGCATATTTGCAAAGTGAGCATGCTCGTGCAGACTTGTATGCTCAAAAGTGAACAATGAAGTCCATTTTGCCGCTTTATAAAGGAGTCACATGTTGAATTTAAGTGAACAATGAAGTCCATGATTGTAATGATCATGACGTTCACGTTCATGGGAGTAGGCGACTAAAAGATGATGTCGTAGGACATGAAGACATGTTTTCTTATCTTTGTTTGTGAAAGTACCAACCAACAATAATATATATATGTATATTTCTTTTTTATTTGCAATAAGGTTTTATTGTCGTAAGATGTTAAAGGACTCTATTTTCCTATGATGTCATATTTATTTTTATGATTTATTTGTTTTGAGGTATTCTTAGTAATAAAGGAAATAGTTCTTCATGATTAGTCTTTTAGTATGACATTTTGAGAATACATGTATTTTCATAAAGAAAGTAATTTAAGAATTTTTTAATTAAAATTTTATAATTAAACCTTTTTTGATATTAAACCTTTTTTGATATTAAACCAATAGCCTTTGATATCATGTAGTGTTAATGGATCGTTACAGAAACTACATTTTGTAGATGATGGAAGAGGAAGTGCAATGTAGGAGGAAGTTCATGATATTGGTGAGGTTTAGGTTGGAGAATGAATTACGAAAAATGAATTTGAAAAAAGAATTTGAAAAAAGAATTTGAAAAAAGAATTTGAAAAAAGAATTTGGAGGTTTAGGTTTAGGTTGAATATGAAAAAAGAAAGTTTGCTAACTTTAGTGCAACCATTTTGTAGTCATACAAAAATGCTAATAAATATAATAAAGTTGAAGGATTTAAATTTATTAAAAAAATATTTTACGATCACCATAAAATATTTTTTTTATAATAATTCTGGTTAACCATAATAACATATCATTAATAGTTAGTAAAAAAAAAATTTACAATTTTTTTATAATTAGAAGCATCAATTAAAAAAATACAAAGACTAACATGTACATAAATGAAAATTAAAGCATAAAATTGATAACAAATATTTATTTTCAAATCCAAATACGAGGATATGTATTATTGATATCCTACCGACCTAGTCATTTTCATTCCTTATGTAACCCTATAATTTTTATGTGGGCTTTGCCCTAGTAGTAAAAAAACCGTTGAATTTTATAATTTTATTCCAACATATTACCTTACTTCTATATATAAAAAGATTTATTTAAATAATAGTAGGTGAAGTTGGTGATTGGTCAGACATATTTCATTTTGAGGGAAATAGGAAGAAAATAATAAGATCCTAAAAATTTGTTTATTGTTGACCGGTGGGAACCCAAGTAGGAGTAGTGTTTGGCAGCGTGGAGGGCCGAGGGAGTGAGAGAATAGAGATGGATTTGGACCAGTGGATCTCGAAGGTGAAGGATGGCCAGCACCTTCTTGAAGATGAGCTTCAACTTCTTTGCGAATATGTATACTTTCTTTTCGCTCTTTACTTTCTCCATTTAGGGTTTCTGTTTCAATTTCAATTACTGGCCATGGCCGCGCTGCTTGGGTTCCTTTTTCTCTTTTCACATCAATCATCTGCTTGTTTTCATTAATTACCCAATTTTCTAATCGGAAGAGACAATATGCATCAGAAAGAAACTTTAGGGCGCTATCTGTCCCCGAGGGAGACCTCTCTGGCCTCTGCCTTGTGCTGTGTGCATTTTTTTGTTACTGTTGTGTTTTATCTGCAGTACTATTACTATTCTTCGTGTAACTCTCGGTTAAGTTGTGCTGCAGCTTTTAGTTTTTAGTTTAGTTTTAAATTGAACTGACGATTAATATTTCAGGTTAAAGAGATCCTTATTGAGGAGTCAAATGTGCAGCCTGTCAATAGTCCAGTGACTGTTTGTGGTGATATTCACGGTCAATTTCATGATCTAATGAAACTTTTCCAGACTGGGGGTCATGTGCCGGAGACGAATTACATTTTTATGGTATGTACTACTACACTTCTCCTATGGAACATCTCTTTTCTTGAGTGCTACATCTTCCTAAATGTGTGGCAGGGAGACTTTGTTGATCGGGGCTACAATAGTCTTGAAGTATTCACCATCCTTTTACTTCTAAAAGCTAGGTATGTTGTATGCTTGCATCTGCCTTAACATGTTCACTTAGCTTTGAGTTATACTATGGTCCCTTAATAATTATATCTTGATGTTTAAGAAGAACTTTCCGCTTCCTCATGGTTGTAATTTAGTGATCATGTTTGGATCTCAAATCTTAGAAATTATAATTATAACTATTGTGATTTTGTGAATACTTTTCTTTTTATTTATGCGTCCTTTTATTTTTGTTTTACTTCATAGATACCCAGCTAATATTACCCTTCTACGTGGGAACCATGAAAGTAGACAACTAACACAGGTATGTTTTTATTCTATCATCACAAACTTGTCTACTGTACCTTACATGAATTATTCTAGGCTAATACAAAACAGCTTATGAAAAAGAGGAGGTCTTTTTGAAGGTTTTTGCCCCATCTCATTCTATCATGCTAATTTGAATCTTACAGATCGTTTTAGATGTGCCTCTTTGATTACTTCATTGATATTATCAGAACAATGACTAAATTAGACTTGTTTGATTTTATTTTTAGTAAACAGTTGGTACAAAATAGGAGGGCTCTTGAAGGTTTCTTCTCCATGTCATTTTAGTGTATCCCAATTCTAACCTTAGATAGTATTTGTGATGTGATTGTATGCATGACTTCATTGCATGTCACCTTTAGCAATTTTAAATTTGGTCCTTTTGAAATTTCTTAACAAGAAGGTAATCCAGAAGAGTCTACCAACTAGGATTTTTCTGAAGTTGCAATGAAGGTTAGAGATGATTGTTTAGGTTGAAAATGACCTTGAGAACAAAAATAGTTCAGGTTGCAAAATCTAATTTTCCATAGATTGAGGTTTTTGGGATTGAATAAGTGAAGTGGAAATCTGGTGTTGCAATGCAATATCTGAACTATGCTAGTTAGCCTGGGTGGATTTTTGTTCATTGGTTACCTGATTTGGTTCTTGATCAGTGCATCACTACTGGTAACTTAACTCTTTTAGACTTAGTGAAAAATTGCCTTTGATATTGCAATGTAACATGTATTCTCTTGGCTTTTGAATAGCAAGATGTATGTTTTTGTTATTGGTGTTAGAATAATGCGTAGTTCAAGTAGCACATGTTAAATGGATTTAGTTTTCATAGGAATTTGTATTTAGGAAGTGGCATCCATTTACTCTTTGCCTTGGAAATCGACCCCACTTAGTCTATTAACAGTCTATATACTCTGGATTACATTATGCTTAGAAAAACAAAAAATAGTTTATTTGACTTTTTAGCTTTATTTACTTTCTATTATCTATTGCTAACTGGAACTGCATTGGGTGTAAAATTAGTTTTACTCTTTAAAATTTTTAGTGTTTTATTTTAGTCACAAGTGATGTTAGACTAAATACAAGTTATAGAAATGGTTCATTTGCTACTTTAGATTTTCTTATGCTTTTAAAGAATTATGTGATAGGAAACATTGAAAGCAAGTGAAATCTATCTTAAAACAAAAACACAATTTGTTTTTTCCAGAGCTTCACTTTTTAAAGCATATCATAACATGATAATTACATGTAAAAGTAATTATTTGTCTCTTTTCTCAAAAGGATGTTTTTTAATCCTAACTAGCTCATCCAAGTGAGCTCTTGGTCTTGTTTTTTTCTTCCTCAGAGTAACAGCTTATTAAAGGAACCATGCTTCTAAATGTGCATAGGAATGTCCTGTTGTTGATCCCTATAGTTGTGCACAAGAGAAAATTTATGGATAAGTTGTGGTGGTAAATGCAAAACTGGTGTTGTTTATTTTAGTCCATTTTCATTGAAAACTGGGAACAACTCTGAAAATGTGTGCTTAAGTTTTATAAAATGTATTGGAAGAAAACATTTCCTAAATGAGGGCTAAAACTTAAAACAAGAAAAATGCTTTCATTGTTTCCTTTTCAAAATTTTGGAAACAAGAAAATTGAAAGCACAGTGGCAATCCTATGATTAACTTAAAACCTACCAATCTATTTCCTCTTTCATTTCTATACCGTCCTTTATTACATCCTCTTTCGTCTGTGTCTCACTCAAGTTTTGCGACTGCATCTGTCTATAGCAGTGCTCTCCTTTTGTGTTCATAGTGCTTCTCATTTGCTGGTGCTTTTTTTGTTTTCTCCTGGTATAAGCATGACTTGGTGTTGGTGGTTGGTGGGTGTGGGTGGGTGGGTGATCAATTAGCCACAAATCTGATGATTAAGACTGAAACCCAGTTAGTGAAACAAGGCCTCTTTGGGGGAAGTTGTGTGTTTGTGCATCTTTATTCTCTTCCTTCTTTCTTCTAATGTTTAGTTTGAGAAGACATTTCTCCAGAAATCAAATTTAGTTACATCTACAAATGGGGACCAGAGAACAAAGCCTTAACAATTAAATGTGTTCATATTGCTATATTATTCCAAACTCAATTGGATTGCTATCTTATACACTCCAACTGTTTGAAGATTATGCAATGAGCTATCAGATTGCTATCACATGAATTTTGTTGCTGGGTTTATCCAAATTTGCTGTTGTTGAGTCTTGTTTTTGATGAAAACATGATAAATATAATTAGGCACCCCACTGGATAATATTAGTTGCTTTTGACAATTGCATTTGTTAATATAATATTTCAAGCTAAGTGGGTGGATCACTACTATTAAATTTTCAAAGGATGCTCCTTTCAGTTGTTATTGCTTTTCACAAAATCAATCATGGATATTATTTATATTAGAAATTAGATGAGTTGAATATAATATTATTAAGGATACATGTACAAAAAATATAAATTTTCTATTTATCAATTATTTATTAACAAAGATATAAATATAATCTCCTTATTTTAAAATTCATTTTTAAACGTCATAAAAAAATGCTGTTAAACTTTATAATTCAATGAAAATGGATAAACCAGACATATTTTAAAAAAAATTCATTTTCTGAAAGCTGAAAATAGAACATCAAAACAAATATTTTCTAAATCATGACAATATGAAAATGATTTTTTTTTTCAAAAATGAAAATAGAAAATGTTTTCTAAAAGTACAACCAAACAACCCGTTAATGTCTAATGATGCTTTTTATTTTATTTTATTTTTTATAATATATTTTGACATATATCTTCCTTCTGACTTCTGAGGGTGGGACACAGTAAAGTTGTGCTTTGTGATCTGGACGTCATAGAGGTTCTGATCTTGGAAAGCCTCTGTGCATCTACCCTCCTCGAACCCCATTAGGTGGGAGCCTAGTGCACTGGGTTGCCTTTTGTTATATATCTACTTTCTGTAATTAGGTTCCATAGTTGGACTGGATTGGTAACTATGATAAAATTGGGATATTTTGTTCTGTTAAAAAGATTAGAACTCCATTGATTATATAATTGATTAAGTGGTGTAGGGACTTATGTGCTATCTATCATCCTAGTTTTTCTTTTTAAGTTATGTTGTAGTAAGAAATGTCAAAATTTATGAATTTCTCTATTAATAGATCATATAGATAAGGTGTGTGAATTATGGAAGTGCTAGGGTTAGAAATTAGAAATGTCGAATTTTATCGTGCCATTTTATTTTATGTTAATATTGTAATTTTATGTTTTTCTAGGTCTATGGATTTTATGATGAATGCCAGAGGAAGTATGGGAATGCTAATGCTTGGCGATATTGTACAGATGTTTTTGACTATCTTACACTTTCTGCAATTATAGATGGAACTGTAAATCTCTTTTTACTCTTCACCAGTCCTGCTATTTTCCTTGTGGCATGTAGGCGGCACTCGAGGTTTTTTATTTGCATTCTGTTTGAAAAAACTTAAGTCCTTTATTTGCTTTGGTTGACTCAGGTGCTTTGTGTTCATGGTGGCCTTTCTCCGGACATTCGGACAATTGATCAGGTTCTCTAGCTTCTCAGTTGCCAGTCAAGCTCAATATTGATAAAGTTTAAGACTGTACATTTGTATTTGCTACAGTAAAAAAGACAATTTTGTTTTAAAAGTTGATTTTATTTAAAAATCAAGCAAAACCAAATATGTGCTATGTCAATTTGCAAATGTATTTTGGCTTGATGTGTCTTATATATATAGATTTTGAAAATTTTCACATTAACATTGCTTATGTGAGTATGTCCATCCTCACCTTTTCTGTTTTTGGATACATCATATGTAGGGCTGATGTGTATATATAGTGTGCTTGTATTTTTGTTACCTCTTGACTTGTTACATAATGTGAAGTGTTTATTTTAATTAGTTTGCTGATTCTCCCTTCTGCCTCATGCTTCCCAGCCTATTCAGAGAATAAAATATTAATATTTTGAACAAATTAGTAATTCTGTGTGAAGTTGAATGCATTAATATTCTGTTTTCCCTACTTTTTACTAGTCAATTAATAATGTGGTCTGTTTTCATTTGACTTTAGAAATCCTTTGGTGTTTCATATTCCATTTTGATGTATTTGTTGGGTTTAATTTTTAACAGTACTGTGAAATGTTAGTCTTGATGAATAATTGTCTAAATTGTTGAAGTTACTTACTCAGCATTTAATAGGTTGTTGGTCCATTTACTGTTATTTGCTGGTCAAACTCAAAGGTTACCCAATATAAAAATAATATTTAAAACACCTATGACCTATTGTAGTAGCCAAACAGATTTTAATGCCATATGCACAGTAAATAATCAACGTTAGCAATAAACTAAAACACAACAATCAACAAATCAACCACAGTACCACACAGAACCAGCAACCAATCAACCATAGTACCACACAAGCAACCAACCAATCACGAAGAACACCGTACCGCACTACACAATTAACCAATCAACAAAGAGCACAGTACCACCCAATTAACCAATCAATGGAGATCACTCTACCACCCAATTAACCAAAAGATGAAGGGCAAGCAACAAAGAGCCCATGGATTTGTGAGTTTATGTGGCTCTACTCAATTCCGTCCGAGTCTACTCACCACATTTTCTTGTCATGCACTTCAACTCTGTTTTCCTTGGGTAGAAACTTTAACTTGTCACAGTCTACTAGTTGACTCATGAGTTTGACAACCATGGTTATTTGTATAACTGAAATATTGTTTATATTGCTTTTTAAAGGTGAATAGTTATATATATTGGTTTCAATTCAGTAATTAATATCCATTTTATGACAGATAAGGGTCATTGAGAGGAACTGTGAAATTCCTCATGAGGGTCCATTTTGTGATCTGATGTGGAGTGATCCTGAAGATATAGAAACATGGGCAGTCAGTCCTCGTGGAGCTGGTTGGCTTTTTGGATCCCGGGTCACTTCTGAGGTAATGTAAATTAATTGTGAATTAACCAATCAATGAACATTATGTGTGAATTTTATGAGTGTATTGTTTTCATGCAGTTCAATCACATAAACAATCTTGATCTTGTTTGTCGAGCACACCAACTCGTTCAAGAAGGTCTTAAGTATATGTTCCAAGATAAAGGCCTTGTAACTGTATGTATCTGTTTCTTTTGAAAATTTAATATTTTGATGTTTTTCATTCTTTTAATTAACAATTATGTTGAGGTGGTTTGATCAAGTGAGAAGATCAATAGTGGCTTTAGTGAGAAATGGTCCTATTAAAAGGGGTAGAGGAAACCCACAAGAGGTGGCACAAGTGGTTTAGCGTTTGAGGGGTCTGTACAATGTCTAGGGTGCTAACTTGCAGAAAAGCACACATTGGGAGGGCAATGTCAATACCTTGAGCACGGATTTTTTTCATGTTGAAGGGTATGGGGAAACTAAGATAGTGGAAGATCTATGAAAATAGTAGGTAGAAACTATTAAAGACTCTGCTCTAAATGGTTCTCCTGAATTCTTGGGTTTCTGATAGCAAAAATGCATGTAGGCAACCACACCTTGTGGGATATAGTTTATTTGTTGTTGTTGTATTTAACTTTCAAAAATGTAAACTACAGTCTCATTTGAGAATTATGAGGTAATAGAATAATTCTTTTTGAATTTTGCAGGTATGGTCTGCACCTAATTACTGTTACCGTTGTGGAAATGTAGCTTCTATTCTTAGTTTCAATGAAAATATGGTGAGTCACCTGAAGATTGTTTTATTTTTAAATGTTTTCAGGATTATCTTGGTTGCATTCTGTTTCATGATGTATGTGGTGCCTTTGTTTTTGCATATCTTGTATGCGGGAAGAACTTCATAAATCACTACCTCTTTCCTTGATGCATCAAATAGTATTCATGCTTGTATGACCTTCATATTAAAGAACTTGAGACTTGAGAGATGGGGGATGATACATGTCTTATTCCTACAGTTATTGGAAGTGGGGGACATTTTTTTTCCTCAAAATTTGAATAGTGCTATTCAGCACAAAGAATGACTTATTGAAGGATAAACTGGTCAGTCCAATACAGTTTGAATACTGACGTGCATATGATGTGATCAGTCACAAATGGTGTCAAAGAAAATAAGTTTAATGACTGTTATGGGTATTGATCAAGTACTGGTAGAATCAGACAGATCTGCACGATGCGGATTCATGTTAGTCGTTTTTATCTTGTAATAATTGGGCAAGTGAGATGGAGATCGTTGAGGAAGAATGGGCAGGATTAATGCTTCTCCAGATTATTGATTGTAGTTTATTGTCCTTTTTCTTCAATTTTTTTACTTGCATAACCGTAGTGTTGTGGTTGTACCTGGATTAAATAGGCAAGTGGTATGTAGGCTTAAACTTAAAATCAGTAAAATCCTATAAAATATTTATATAGGAACGTTATTGAAATATTAATAAATATATGTATGAAGTTACATATATTTTGTTGTAGATGCTGTTAAAATTTTGGATAGATGAAAAAGGGAAGGGAGATGTAGAGGGAATGCATGAAATATAAGACGCATTCTATGGTGCACCACCTTGATAGGTGGTCTGTGGTGCACCCAAAGATAATCATTAGATTAATCTAGGCATAAAATATTATCCTACACCCTTTTCTATTGGATCTTTTCCTTTTCATTTCCCTTACCCCCTCTCCCTCCTCCTGGTCCGGCCCACTGCCATGTCATTCAGAACACCTTTTCCATCAGTGGCGGCATTGCCTTCTTGCGCATACCTACATAGCGTTGCCTTCTCGTCGCCCTGCCACCCCACCTGCGTTCTCTCTCTCGAACTCGTGCTATGTTGCTGCCGTGCTGTTGTGGTCAAGGTTCGCGTTCCTTCATCAACGAGATGGGGTTGCGATAGATCTGCAAAAAAAAAGGTTGAGGTTGTACTGCCATCACCACTACCTCAACTCGTGGTGGCTTTCGACTCCTGCTCCTCCGTTGTTGTCGACTGAGAAGCCACCAGCATTGACGACTACATGAACGGGATTTGGAGGCTGGCGAAGAGGGAAGGCCATGGCAGCAGCTGAAGATGGAAGAGGAGGGTGAGTGGAAAGGAAGAGGAAAAGGTGTGGGCCAGAGGAGAGGGGAAAGGGAAGAAGATAAGATATTCCGGCAAAGGGTGTAGAATAAGATTGTAGATCTAGATTAATCTGACAGTCATTTTTTGTGGTGCATGATAGACCACCTATGAAGGTGGTCCACCCTAGAACCCGTTGAAATGTAATTCACAACACTAATGAAGCTTTGACAAATTGTGATACAGTACTATCGAATAAAACAACGACTAGTTTATTGACGCTAAAATATGACTTATATAGAAATCAGAGATTGGATGGAATAGATTGCGTGAGTGGAATGACACTCAGCTATCTTGCCCGAAATGCAAGATCGATTCAAGCCAAGTACAAGCCAAAGCCCAATTGCAGCTACGCCTTTTCAGAAAGCCCTTCTTCCAAGAAATTCAATAGCAGCTCTTCCTCCAATGGATTCAACGGCATTGGAGTCATTGGCTTCCATGTCCTTCTGGTTGGTTTGCACTAAAGAGCCTTAAGTATGTTAGAGCAAGACTAGAGAAAAGAGGCTTTCTCATTAACCGTATTCAAGTCAATACAAAAATGGGTTTTTTTATACAACAACATACAGCTGGATGGTTACCCATGTGTATCTGTAACCATATTAACTAACTTTCAGATTTGGATTATACTACAACATTCCCCCTTAATCCAAAACATTCAGCTGATTCTAAATTCAGTAAGGTTCTCAACTTCTCAAATCTTTCATATTTCAAAAGTTTGGTACAAATATCAGCAACTTGGTCATTGGTGCTGCAATCTACAAGCTCCAATTTTCCTTTACTTACTTGATCTCTAAGGAAATGATATTTAGTTTCAATGTGCTTGCTTTTTCCATGAGAAACTAGATTCTTTGACAAGCTAATGGCTGATTTATTGTCAACATACATTTGTACTGGCCTTTCATACTGTAATTTCATCTTCTCGAGCAGGACTTCCAACCACAAACTTTGACAAGCAGCTTCAGCGGACCCTATATATTCAGCTTCACAAGAGGAGAGTGCCACCACACTTTGTTTCTTTGAACACCAGGATATTGGTGCATCCAGATACTTAAACAAGTATCCATAGGTGCTTTTTCTCTCAACCTTATCACCGCACCAGTCTGAATCAGAATAGGCTTCAATGCATGATCTGTTTTGATCATTCCCTGTTGGAAATAATAAACCAAAACCACTTGTTCCCTTGAGATACCTTAGGATATGCTTAGCTACAGTCATATGAGGAGCTCGAGGATTATCCATAAATCTGCTAAGCAATCCCACTCCATAACTAATGTTGGGTCTGCTGTTACATAGGAATCTGAGTGAGCCAATAATCTGTTTGAATAAAGTTGCATCAACTGGCCTTTCATCCCGTTCTTTTGTTAATTTCAAGTTTGGCATCACGGGTACTGAAGCTGTGTTGCAATTCTCCATATTAAAGCGTTTCAGAACCTCACCAGGATATTTTCTCTGGTGTAGGAAAATTCCCTTCTGTGTATGCATGAATTCAAAACCAAGGAAATAATGCAAGATTCAAAGGTCTGTCATGTCAAACTCTGACTTCATCTTTTCTTTGATTTCCTCATTCACATCTCCTGTGATGATCAGATCATCTACGTACAGGCATACAAATAGCAAGTTCTTGTGCTGAATTTCCTTTACATACACACCAAACTCTACTTTGCATTTCACAAATCCTTGTTTGCCAAGAAAATTGTCAATCAATCTGTTCCAAGCTCGAGGGGCCTGCTTAAGGCCATAAAGAGCTTTAAGTAATCTGTATACCTTGCATTCCTTCTCTTTTATTTCAAATCCTGGTGGCTGCAAGATGTATATTTCTTCTTCTAATGGGCCATTCAAGAAGGAAGATTTGACATGACAGACCTTGGAATCTTGCATTATTTCCTTGGTTTTGAATTCATGCATACACAGAAGGGAATTTTCCTACACCAGAGAAAATATACTGGTGAGGTTCTGAAATGCTTTAATATGGAGAATTGCAACACAGCTTCAGTACCCGTGATGCCAAACTTGAAATTAACAAAAGAACAGGATGAAAGGCCAGTTGATGCAACTTTATTCAAACAGATTATTGGCTCACTCAGATTTCTATGTAACAGCAGACCCGACATTAGTTATGGAGTGGGATTGCTTAGCAGATTTATGGATAATCCTCGAGCTCCTCGTATGACTGCAGCTAAGCATATCCTAAGGTATCTCAAGGGAACAAGTGATTTTGGTTTATTATTTCCAACAGGGAATGATCAAAACAGATCATGCATTGAAGCCTATTCTGATTCAGACTGGTGTTAATGTTCTGAGCACCTTCTCCACAATCTTTGAATCCGCCATTGCTTCATCACAGGCTCGCATGGAGTTTGTCACCACCAGAATTCGATTAAAATAATCTGCGATGGTTTCCTGCTCTGTCATTGATAACAACTCATATTGTCTTCTGAGAGATTGTAGTTTGACCTTCTTTGTTCTCCCAGTATTGCCATATACTTGTTGCAAAATATACCATGCTTGCTTCGAGGTTGCAGCCTGGGAAATTTTCTGAAACACGTTTGCAGAGACGCATTGATGCAAAAGAACTCGAGCCTTGCAGTCTAGTCGCTTGTTCTCTCGATGCGTCTCATTCTGTTCTGCTGAAGCATTCTTGGAAGGTTCTTGAAACCCATTTTTCACGATCTCATCAAGTTCTTGGAATCCAAGAATAGCGTCCATCTTCACGCACCAGTCTTCATAACCTTTCCCATCAAACACAGGGAGATTTCCAGGTATGGCATTCACGGTGGCCATAATAGCACGCCTGCAGCAGTGCTCTCAAAAATAGTGGTGCTTCCTTTTTTCTCCTTTTTTCTTTTCTCCACAGGTCCCTGTCTTATGTACAAGCTCTGGATACCAATCTGTTAGAGCAAGACTAGAGAAAAGAGGCTTTCTCATTAACCGTATTCAAGTCAATACAAAAATGAGTTTTTTTATACAACAGCATACAGCTGGATGGTTACCCATGTATATCTGTAACCATATTAACTAACTTTCAGATTTGGATTATACTACAACAAAGTAGCCATCGAGGAGTCCGTTTGTCTCCGTCTGAGTTTTCAAAGATATACCGAGCGTAGTATCTTACCATCAGATACAGACAGTCGTCTTCTAACATTACCGACATATATAAAGACAACTAAACCCTTTATTGTGGTTTCACTACAAGTAAATGCTTACAGAACTAAAATCGTACCTATTTCTCAAACACCCGCTCAAGCTGTCCATAAATATCACAATGTTGATATGCCCCCTCCTATCTAATGCCCATGAGAGATATACACCCAATTTTCACGTGACAAGGTTATGAGAAAATTAAGTATCCATTCCCTCGCTCTGTATCATTTGTTTTGCTTTCTTCAAGAAGTAAACATTAATTGCCCCTACATCTTTCTGTATTCTTTTTACTGTATTAGCAACTTCGCTAGATGGTAAACTTTTCAAATGGTGTTTAAATTGTTTTTCATTTTCTGGATTAGTAAGCATGCATGATCTCCTGTTCTTGTTTTTTGGGGTATAAAGCGTTCCGCGCATCTATCATTGTCAAGTTGCACCATGGCTTTTTGAAATGTTGAGTCAAGCAGTGTAGGTTATAATTAAATAAAGAGACTTAATAAAATACAACGGGGTAGCGAAAAATATACCTTCTTAGGGGCATAAATAACATAAATATATAGTTTTGAACTCATTGTTGTTACTTGTCATTAAGGTGATAATGATGCAAATTGTCTAGGATAATAGAATCAAACATCATATCCTGCATCCCAACTATTTATTTACTATTAACTATTAAGGTTGTAATATAGAGAATTCCCATCAGGCATAAAGAAAATCACTATCTTGTAGCGGGCCTGATATTTAAGTGTTGCAACATTTCCCATGATACTTGGATTTTCATTGCTGCGATCATGCTTACAAGTTAACATCATTTTGTTTATATATTTATATTTTTCTTGTAACAGGAGAGAGAAGTTAAATTTTTCACTGAAACAGAGGAGAATAACCAGATGAGAGGCCCCAGGACAGGCGTTCCGTATTTCTTATAACTTGACGATGTTTTTCTTGAATTTATTGTAAAATTATATAGTAAATGACTTACTATTATGATTGGACGTTGATAGTTTTGTATCGTGGAGATTCAAATGCATTGCTTTTCTAAAGGTGGATCTTATTTTTGGCCTAAGATATCGCAATCTTATTTGTGTGTGCGGGGCGGTGGTTATGTTGCATTGGAACATAGTTATTAAAATGCACAATTCGAATCTTATGATTTGATTCCACTGAAATATTCGATTCATTTTAAATGATTTTGTATGTTATAATATTTGAATGAATATGTGTAAATTTATATTAAATTACACGATTCAATGATTTATTATCATTATTATTTTTACTTTGATTTTATTAATTCTCATGAAAAAAATTAAAAAGTCAAGTAAGTTTAATTTGTTATTAAAAAGGAATCGAAGTAATACTTTTTAACTTATCCTATTTTGATTATTTCACTTATTTATTTGTTTTTCACTCATTGAATGTATGAACTTTATTTGACTATTTCATGCTTTGCTTTTTCATTCTTTTAAAATAACGACTTCACTGACAAATATAATTAATAATTTTTTTATAAGACTTTTCATTATTTTTTATTTCTAGTTTAAAATTTGAAGAATAGTAGCAACATATTTTTTAATTTTTTTTATACACTATTATTAGTTAAAATTTAATTAAAATTATAAAATGATGAGTGAACTTACAAAATTGTTATAAATTTCAGTTAATAGCAATATGTTAAAGAATGTGTTAGTATTTTTTTATTAAATTATTACATTGAACAATATCATTTATAGGATACATTCTAAGTGATTTTTTTAATTATCTTTAGATCTTATGATTCAATATAAATTATGATCAAAATTTAAATTTCCCAAGATTTGACTTGATAATCTAGATTGAGAATACCACTATATCACCATATATGATGAATTCTAGAAGATAAGTACAGTGGGTAGCATTGAAATTGGAGTTATGCTGTCTCCCAAACGAGATACAAACGGGGCTTGGATCACTGTATAGGGAGTTGAATTGATCTGTAGTTTGATATCCCATTGTTTCCGGGAGAATTCTATTTGTATCCCATTGTTTTTTTTTTCTCTTGCCACCTCCTTGTTTTTGTTTTTTACATTCTGGAAATTAGTTTTTGAAATATAAAAATACATTTTTGGAAAATATTGTTTGGAAGAAAAAAAGAAAAAAAGAAAAAAAGAAAACGGATGCGTGAAGAGAAAAAATAGGGTGCAAAAAGAATGGGCCTTTCAGCTTAATGATCATCAATTTAGTAGACCAAAAACCAAATGGCAGGTATTGGACATGAGTTAGGGGTGTTAAAACCAAACAAACCATTGTACACCACTAAATCAATCCAAAAAATCGATAATCGATCAAATCAAAAGCTGAAAAAATGCATATTTTTGGGAGGGTGTGGATTGATTTTTGGTTATTGTGAAAACTAAAATAAATCAAACTGCACGTTATATTTATATTGATTTTACTCCATTGTTGTTTATCATTATATAGTATTATTTTAAACTTTTTATAGTGATAAAATGTGATGTATAATGTACTTTCTATATTAGAGGTTTATAATGTATGATTTTTGTCTATCTGGTAGTGATAAATATTAAACTAATTTATAACGTTTTTTTTTTATTTCTTTGATGGTAAGTGAGGTGGACAATTTACTTTTATATATTATAGGATGTATAAATGTTAACAAATATGTGGTGTGTAACATCCTAATTATTGTAATTGTAGTTGTTTTTATAGTGATAGGATGTGATGTATAATGTACTTTTATAAGAGGTTTGTAATGTATGATTTTTGTCTCTTACAGTGATAAATTTATTAAACTAATTTATAATGTTTTCCTTGGTTGTAAGTGAGATGGACAAATTACTTTTATATGGTATAGAGTGTATAAATATTGTTAAGAATAATGCTAAATAACATGTGGTGTGTAATATCCTAATTATTATTGTTGTTGTTATTATTATTATTGTTTATAACTATTTTATTAAATTAGTAAGTGTTTAAATTATATTTTTTTACTAATTAAATAAATTGTATTCTTGAGAAAATAGATGTTGGTTTATTAAATTGAGTTTTTTTGTTGAGTTAAAATTAAATATTTGATTTCAAATATAACTAACGACTTTTGGATATTTAAAAGATATTATTTATATTTAAAAGATATTATCTTTATATATAACAGATATTTAATAAAGTTCAAATGTTTTAATAGTGGACTTAGTCTGACCCATTTTAACACTATAAAAAAGGGGAGCTAGCACAATTCTTGTATGTTAGAAACTCTTCTAACCTTCTTTTGTTACCACTATAGAGGATAGAGGAGGCGAACCCTAAGGAACCTTATGTTTTCAAAGCTTTGTCTTTTTAGGTAAGGGAGGGCAAGAATGCCTCACTCAAGAGTGAGTGTAATTGTGAGTAAAAAGGTTGATCTTGAACCCCAATTAGTTGTTTTTGATTTGTCTCTATCAAAGTTGATAGACTACAAGACTTTTAACTTTATGATTGTGAGTTGAAGGGTTGACACTACACCCTAACCTATCATATTTGTGATTGTGAGTTGAAGGGTTGACACTACACCCTAACCTGTCATATTTGTTTCTCCTAGTTAGAAGAACGCATGACTTTTAACTTTGTGGTCATGGGTTGAAGGGTTGCCCCTAGAACTCCAATTGTGGTGTTTAGTTGATTGGATGCCTTTGAAGGGTATATTAAACCCCCTAGTTAGGATATAAAATTTCATGTTATTAATTATATATATGTATGTAGCTTTATGTGTTTTTTGAGTGATTACATGTTGAACCTCATTGTATGATGATTTATTGTTGTTGAATTAATATTATGAACAATTGTTAAGATATAATATGAATGTATTGCATTAAGACATGAATTGAGAAATGAGTAATTGATGATGAATGTCATTGTGACAAGTAACCTAACCTATGAGATGACACAAATGGGCTAGGGTGACACTTGTCTAGTGAGTGACCTAGCTCGACAGAGGTCAGAATGACACTCACTAATTGTGATGGGGTTGTGAGATGAGGTGCCTAGTCTTTCAAAGGTGAGAATGGTCCTCATTGACCCAATGTTCTAAAAGTGAAAGATAAAATTAGTCACATGTCATGCACCATTTAATAAAGCCATAGGTGTGTAAGGAAGTAGCTATAAACCCAAGTGGTAAGGTCATAAGACCTCTTAGGGGCTACTTGGTATTAATATTCCAAAGGTCGTGACTGATCTCGTGTGTTAGGAAGAGATGATGCAAGTTGTATAGTACCTAACATGCTGCTAGACAATATCATTCTAAAGTGGTATGACCAACCACAAAGGGCTGAGTAGTGTTATGCCTAGACTACCTAGTTAGAGTTGATATCATATTGCATATGGAGTAGTAATTATGGTGCATTTTTATCATTCATGTGCATTCACGAAACATTTGTTATGTGATTGTTGGTGACATGATGACTGATAATGGTGTAATTGTGTGGAATGTTAATCATGTGGGTCATGTGGTATGTATTGAATGTTTTACCCGACCTTTATGCTCATATCACGTACTTGTAGTGGGATATAATCTCACTTCCTTATTGCTTTTGTTTTATTTCTTGTTAGGTTTTTATATTTTGATAAGATGTGACATTGAGGTGAGTTGTAAGGATAATTATAGGTACTATCTCGTTTAAATTAGTTGGTATTTGAAGTGTCATTAGGTTGTCTCTTGTGTATGATGTTGAAAACAGGAAAATTCACATATTTTATTAATTATTAGCACAATGGGTTATAGGGTAAAGGTGTGCATAATTTACTTTTTTATATATTAGAAAAAAAACACACCAACAATATTAAAAAATAGTGTTAAATATAAGAATTTTTTCAACTAAAATATTTTAAATAGAATTTAAATAAAAGAGAAAAATATTTTTTAATATAGCATAATAAATATGTAAATTTAATTTTAGATTTTATATTATGTTAATAAATTTAAATGGGAGCTTTAAATTGTAAAAAAAGAAAGCTTTAAATTGATGTAAGATTCAAACTGAAACAAATAAAATCACATGTCATTTTATGTTTGATTTTAGATGATTTTTTTTTTTGAAATTCAAACCAAACAACACTGTTAGAAATGAGAATAGGCCAGATTGACAATAAGAGCTATGTCCTGATCTCTTTAGCCTAGCTTATTTAATAATAATGTTATGTTTTTGAGCTTTCAAAAAAGTCTATTTATTTAGATAGGATAGACTCGAATTTATAGAAAAAGCCTATTAGACCTAGCAAATCAATCTATTTATCTTTTTTTATATAATTAAAAATTTAATATAATATTTTATTTATGTATTTAATATCTTAATATTCTAGTATAAAAAATAAAATAAATTTTTATTCTTAAAAATAAATTATTATTGTTAGCCTATTTAAGAATAGACCTATTAGTCTATTTAAAAAATAAGTCTATTGATTTATTTAACTTATTGACTTATTTAAAAACTATTTTTTTAACTTATTTAAATGCCTTAATATAAAATAGGTTTTTAAGTATGTTAATAGGTCATACCAGACTTTTAAAAAGGTTAAACTAGATCTTATAGAAAAATCTTTGATAGATAATAGGTCAAACTTAGCTCTTAGTTTTATAAAATAGATCATACCTATTTATTGCAAAGTTTAGTCTATTCCCATGTCTATACACCGTAAATCTCATTGTAGTTTATACCATGTTTAGCTTAAATCAATATAACCCTAACAACTTTTCTTACCAGGTGAGATCAGCTAAGCATTCTTCAACTCTGAATATTTGAAATAAAATGAAAAAAAATTAATGAACTTCAATGCTCACACTTAAGTCTCCTTTTCTAGAGCAGAGTTTTTCTACAGCGACTATTTCTTTCCACACTTATAAATAGCATACGATTCTTAGAAGAAATAGAGTTAATATGCATATTTGTTCTTAATAATTTTAACATTCTCTGATCATATTATAAATATTATTGGCGAGAAAGCCTTTCATTTAAAACTATTTTTATTTATTATAGTTGTTCCTAAACATTCATAACTTTTATTGTATTTTCCTTTAAACACTTGGGTTAGTGCAGAGAATATTTGTTATAAGAAAATTGTTTTTTTCGTGTACCTTTTTATTTGTTAGTGAAAACTTTAGTAAAAAAAAAAAAAAGGCAAAACGTAGTCTCCATTTATGAGATGAATGTGCATTTCGTTTTCTTTTTTTATTGCTCATTTATATTTCATCTTTACTAACCTTTGAAAGAAGGGAAGTTGATCTTATGACAAAAATCTTTTATGTTTATAAAAAATCTTTTGATGAAACCTAGTTATCAATTATTGGACGGTTCATAGGACAAATAATCTTCCTACACCGTTTAGTGAACCATGGAGAATTTTCTATTTACATGCTTAATTGGTTTTCTTGTTATTTTAGAAAATATTTATGAAAAATTTTAAAAATTCAACCTATCTTCTTGTGTTTTATTCTAGTTAAATGGACAAAATATATTGAACTGAGTGATGTTTTATAATACAATTTCTAATCTCCCTTTTATAGGGTAAATATCTAAGCCTAAAAAAGGAAATAAGGAAACTATATAAGAAAATACATACCAAATAAAAATCATATCAGAAAAGATACAGGAAATCGGTAATATATTTAACACTCCCCCTCAGGCTGGAGCATATAAATTATATGTTCCAAGCTTAGAACATATAACTTGTATCTGTGGTCCCCTCAAAGACTTAGTGAAAATGCCAGCAAGTTGATTACTTGAGTTGACAAATTCTGTATTTATTTCTTTGGCCAGCAACTTCTCCCGTATAAAGTGACAATCAATCTCAATGTGTTTGGTTCTCTCATGAAATACAGAATTAGAAGCAATGTGAAGAGCCGCTTCATTATCACAATACAGTTTCATTGGTTGGACATCAGTAAATTTCAATTCTTGAATAAGTTGTTTTACCCATATCAATTCACAAGTGGCTGAAGCCACAACCCGATATTCTGCTTCAGCACTAGAACGAGCAACAATATTTTACTTCTTACTTTTCCAAGAGACCACATTTTCCCCAATAGATATACAAAAACCTGTAGTAGGTCATCTATCAATGGGAGATCCTGCCCAATCGGCATCACAATAACATGATATATGGGTGTCTCCCTTATCCTTATATAACAAACCCTGTCCAGGTGTCTTCTTGATATATTTAAGAATACGGAGGACTGCTGTCCAATGATCAATGCAAGGTGTCTGCATAAACTGACTTACAACTCCCAGTGCAAAGGAGATATCAGGTCTAGTGATAGTGAGGTAAATGAGTTTACCCACTAGTCTTCTATACCTCTCTAGATCAGAATAAGGTTCACCCTGTTTTACCATTAGCTTCATATTTGGATCCATGGGACTGTCAACTGGCTTGCAATTACTCATACTAGTCTCTTGTAAGATATCAAGAGCATATTTTCTCTAAGAGATAACAATGCCTTCCTTGGATTGAGCGACCTCTATGCCAAGAAAGTACTTTAGGTGGCCAAGATCTTTGGTTTGAAAGTGGCTGAATAAGTACTGCTTTAACTGGGAAATTTTGATATCATCATTTCCTGTTATGACAATATCATCCACATATACAACAAGATACACACATTTAGTAAAAGAGGAATGACAATAAAATATAGAGTGATCTGCTTCACTTCTTGTCATCCCGAAGTTTTGAACAACTTGGCTAAACTTCCCAAACCAAGCTCTTGGGGACTGTTTAAGTCCATACAAGGATCTACGGAGCTTGCATACTAACCCAAACTCCCCCTGAGCAACAAAACCAGGAGGTTGCTCCATGTATATTTCTTCATCCAAGTCACCATGTAGAAAAGCATTTTTGATGTCTAATTGATGAAGAGGCCAATGACGAATAGCAGCCATTGCAAGTAAGAGGCGGATAGTAGTGATTTTAGCCACAGGAGAGAAAGTATCTCCATAATCAAAACCATATACTTGAGTATACCCTTTTGCCACCGATCGGGCTTTGAGGCGATCAACTGTGCCGTTAGGTGCAACTTTAATAGCAAATACCCACCTACAACCAACTGCCTTCTTGCCTGAGGGAAGAGGAACTAACTCCCAAGTACCACTTTGTTCCAGCGCCTACATTTTGACTATCATGGCTTGTCTCCATCCAGGATGATTAAGTGCTTCATAGACAGATTTAGGAATAGTAATGGACGAGACAGAGGAAACAAAAGAAAAATACGAAGGAGATAAACGATGATAACTAAGGTAAATAGGATGAGGATTACGAGTGGAGCGAATACCTTTCCGAAGAGCAATGGGCCAACCAATGTCAGAATCATGGGAAGGTGAGGATGGAAGAGGATTCGATGTGGGGTCAGTTGAGGGTAGAGGACATGAATCAAGTGAATCTTCACATACTGGGGTACCCATCTCTTGTGTCCTACTTTGACATGTAGACATTGAAGGTGGAGATAGTTCAACTTGAGAATGAACAAAAGAGGAAGGTTGGAGTATGTCTTGATTATGTGTTTCAAGGGATGACGACTCTGGTGGACTAAGATATGGAATTGGTAGTGCCTGTTGGATAGAGTCACAATCATCTTTGGTGAAGAACATAGTTTCCTCAAAAAATGTAACATCAGCTGACATATAGTATCTTTTTGTAGATAGAGAGTAACATCTGTACCCTTTTTGAAGATGAGAATATCCAAGGAACACACATTTGATTGCTCTTGCAGAGAGTTTATCACGACCTGGAGAGACATTATGAACAAAACATACACAACCAAAGACTTTAGGAGGCACATGATACATTTTATCGTTAGGGAATAAAATTGAGTGAGGGGTTTGATTCTCAAGTGAAGCAGATGGCATTCGATTTATTAAAAAACAGGCAGTAAGAATGGCTTCACCCCAATGATTAGTAGGGACATTTGCACTTAAGAGTAAGGTGTGGGCAGTTTCAACCAGATGCCTATTTTTCCTTTCAGCTATACCATTTTGTTGAGGAGTATGAGAACACATGGATTGATGTAAGATTCCTTTTGAGGACAGATATGAGTTTAGTTTGGAAGAAAAATATTCTTTTGCATTATCACTTCTCAATATTTTAATGGTTTTTCCAAATTGATTTTCCACTTCTTTAGAGAAGGACATTAGGATGGACAAAAGTTCAGATCTTTCTTTCATCAAATAGACCCAAGTACATCATGAGTATTCATTAATGAATGTGACGAAGTAGTTAAAACCAAAAGATGTTACTCGACTTGGTCCCCAAATATCTGAATGGACAATAGAGAAAGGCGAATTACATCTTTTGTTGACATGGTTTGGAAAGGTGGATATGACATGTTTGCCTAATTGACAGGACTCACATTCTAAGGTAGATAGTTTGAGACTAGGAACCATTAACTTTAGCTTTGCAAGACTGAGGTGTCCTAAACGATTATGCAAAATCTTTGGAGATACAGATCCAAAACACAATGTAGAGGGGTTGTTGGATAAGTAATAAAGTCCTCTTGATTCATGTCCTTTGTCAATCAGCTGGCCCGTATTCCGGTCCTGTATAATAAATGAATTAGCATAAAAGGTTACTGAACAATTCAAAGAACAAGTCAATTGACTCAAAGAAATCAAATTGTAGGGACATTTGGGAATGTACAACACAGAGTTTAAACTAATTGATGAGGATAGAGAAACTTGAACAACTCCCTGAGATACCATTTTGGAACCATTGGCTAATGAAATGAAGTGAGAAAACTTAGGTGAGGAGATAGAAGAGAACACAGAGTCATTACTAGAAATGTGATCAGAAGCACCTGAGTCAATTATCCAAGGACCTTGACTCCCCATGGAATGAGAAATGCAGGTAGTTGAAACACTTGGTGATGCAGATGATTGGGTGTGGTTGTTGGACTTGAGCCTTAGGAACTCTTGATACTCTTCATCTGAGATTAATTGAAAATCAGTCCTTTCATTTGAAGGGATATCACTCGAAGATATATTTGCAATTTTGTTTGGCCAACCAATCAAATCATAACATCTATTTTGTAGGTGTCCTTCTTTTCCACAATGTGAGCAGGTAAGCTTACCACGACCACCTTTACCATTTCGTGACATTCCTCTAGTACCACGACCACTTCTTCCTCTACGAGAGGCTACCATAGCAAAGTTTTCAGCAACAATACCATCACCTTTCATTATGGTAGGAACGAGATCGACGAACAGAACGGCGGCGGCAAACAGTGGTAGACAGTGGCAGACGACGGTGGTAGGTAGCGGCGGGTGGCAGCAGACGACGGGCCTCAGTTGTGGGCACAGGTAGAGCTTTGCTCTGCTCTGATACCAAGTTAAATGGACAAAATATATTGAACTGAGTGGTGTTTTATAATACAATTTCTAATCTCCCTTTTATAGGGTAAACATCTAAGCCTAAAAAAGGAAATAAGGAAACTATATCAAGAAAATACAGACCAAATAAAAATCATATAAAAAAAGATACAGAAAATCGGTAATATATTTAACAATTCTTATCTTTACATGTATTATTTTCTATTATAAAAAAGATATACTCCCCTCCCCTTTGATGATAAGGTTGATATACACTGCACTTAACCTTAATTATATGAAAAACAACTAATGATGTTAACACAAATGTAAAAAGGGATTTTGAGCTTGTTCATTGTGGATTTCATCTTGTATCTTTTTGGGATCAATGTTGATTCCTTGAGAATACTTTTTAGTCCCATTTTATTTGACATGTAAGGTTTTAGCACACAAATAAAAAATATATAATATTTTAAATTTCATAAAAACTATTATGTAATTTTTTATTTACCTTTTACCTTTTATATTAATTATATTCTCTTTCATTTATAATTTTTTTCCCACTCTACAATAAATATTTAAAGATATAATAGAAAAAAAAATTTGATGTTTCATTAATATATAAAATGATAATCAAAATAAAACTTTTTTGCCAAAAAAAATAGGATTGAGAAAATACAAAATAACAAAATGGGACATTTAAGTAAGAAGCTATGTAATATTGGTAACCACACATAGACAATATTACTTATATTCTACTACTACATGACATGATAAGCCAAGATGAGTGCTTACTTTAGTCAAATTATCGATTTATACAAGGTTTCCTTCAAAATAAACTGGCCTATGATTTTCGTGTTTTCCTATTTGATCTTTACACCTTATTTTTTCTTTGACAAAAATATCCTTGATGAAAACTAGCTTTGGTTGTGCAACTAATTTTTGTTTTTCATGAGGATCCAATACACAACGGAAGTTTTTGTTGTGTATTTTAGTCAAAATATGCAATAAAAACTAGTTTATGTTGTGTAGTTAATTTAATTTTTTTTATTTATGTGTATTGATTATTTTCAATTAAATAATTTAATAACTTTTTAATAAGTTGAGTAACTTGTAAATAAAATATTAATTTAGTTAATTTTGATGCTTAATTTTTATTTATTTTAAATAACTTGATAAATAATAAATGGGGTGAAAATATGAAACAAGTCAAAATAAGTCAACATATCATAGAAAATAAGTCTACATAAGATTAAATAATACAAAATAACAAGATGAAATATTACAAAATAAGTGAAGGTGAGATAAAAAATAATAATACAATGATGTATATATAATAAGACCAAAACATCATTGATGAGTATTTTGCCTCTTTTGATGTGTATATCCCGCTGTAATGTTTGGTTGTGTGAGTGTCAATAGGTGTTCCAAGTAGGTATAACCATTAGTGCTAGGGGTAACCATCCTTATGCACAAGTGCTCATTTAGTCCCAATGTCGATAATGTAGGAAAGATACTAAGTAAACCTCTCATCACATACCTTAATAGAGTGCACATGCTCAATAATGACAAGTAATAAGTAATGAATCCCATTTATGCATCCAAAATATCATAACATCCTCTTAGGTAGATGTGCATGCAATTGAAGGCTTGATTTGAGGAAGTCAATTAAGTAGGATATGTACCAAATAAGCTCTTTCTCCAAAGACAACTCTTAATCTAGATGTGTGCATGATATACCCCTTTTAGCCACACAAATGTTATGTGTTGTCCTCACCTAGTCGCTTTGTATGTGTTGTGGAAATTGACCATGAGCATGATCATCATGTAGCTAGGTGCATCATCTAGGTAGGAACGGGTCCTAACTATAGGTAGATGTATGAAATATGATACATCATCTAGAGTGATGGTCATCTTCCTTATTGGAAGGTGGAAGGAATTGGTGACTTTGTACCACTACTTAACAAAAGCACACAAAATGCCTTTGTTTGCTTTATGGTACCTTACATGTATAAGAGTTTCTAGCCTTGGCCTCTGATAGGCTAAGGATTGGTCGTTATTTCCTCTATCAAAATACTAGATTTTTCCTATGTTAAAGTAGCACATGGTCAACCTAGGTCATTCTTCTCAAGCACACATGGTTCTTGGATTCTCTAGTGTAAAAGGCTGAAATATATGCAAAGCAGAGACTGTAGAGTGTGGACTCAGCAATTAAAGGTAAATTGGGGGGGGGGGGGGTTTGCTTGTAAAGTAAAGTACAAGAAAAGTAAAGTGTGGGAAGTAAATTGTCTAACTAGGAAAATAAACTAAAGGAGACAAGCATAAAGGCAATCTAAGTCTACTAAAACGTATATTTAACATATCGGGTACAATGGGATCAAAGAAATGGTTTTGCTTCGGATTCTTGGTATGTGTGTGATTCCTCACCAACCCAATTTCCTACGATGACCACCGAACATTCGTCCATTGCCAACTGAGGGCTTACACAACCGCGGCCTCAAGGTAACAGGATTACGCCCTTGGTTGATGTAGATTATCTAATGATTACCTATAATGTTTCCTAAGTAGTTTCCAGGCAGACCCTAATCTAGGTGTGATCTATTCTTATCATGCACAGTCGTAACAAAATCAAGAACAGATTAACCCATAGGAATTACAAACATACAAGTAAAAGAAACATATTCATTTATTGATTAACAAGGTATTGATACAAGTAATGGATTCGTGGGAGAGGATGATGATTAGCTTCCTATAGCAACTGCCAATAGTAGCTACAGTATTCCACCTACAATGGCTAGCATTCTGAGGGGTTGAATCACTAAGCAGTGTGCCAACGCACCTTGACAGTCTCCTCTTAGCAACCGACTGCGATTCCCAGCCACTGGTCCTACATTCACTCAAGCTTAAGCAAATGTCGTACTGAAGCACCGTGGAACAAAGAAGTATGAAGGTTACATAGGTTTGGGGAATGGAAAGTGTATGGACAAAAATTTGCTAACCTTTGAAGCAAGCTTGACGTCCTTATTTATACATGCATCGGCCTAACTAACTTTTAACAAAAATAACAGAAATAACATTCTTGTTGTAACTAACTAATAAGCTTAACTAACTACATAACGAAAATAACAACGTCGACTAACTAACTGTTTTCCTAAATGACATGTGTTGGAATTGCTGGAGTGGAGTCGGTCTTCAATTACCGGGATGGGTTCGGACGAATGAGAGTTGGCACATGGAGTCAGCCTCACAAGAGTTGGCATCCGGTTCGGACTCGGCATCAGTTAGGAATCGGCATCCGGTTGGGCTGCAATCGGTAGTCTAGAGTCGGCATACGAAGCCTTCATGTGGAGTCGGCCATGCGGAATCGGAGTCGGCTTCATCAAGTTTGAGATGGTTTTGGTCTTGGCCGAGATGGTTTCATCCAGCTAGGATGTCTTCAGTGTCGAGACGCCTTCGGTCTCAACTTTAGTTGGCCGAAACGCCTTCAGTTTTGGTTGTATTGGCTGGGACAACTTGGACTCAGTCTCGGTCTCAACTTCAACTGGCCAAGATGCCTTCGGTTGGCCGAGACGCATCTAGTCTCGATCTCTACTAAGATGGTTTTGGAACCCCAATTTAACTTGCAAAATGAGACTAATCTATTTGTTAGCTAAAATCAATAGATTAGCATGTATTTGTATTTTCCTTATTTTAATCTAGGAAATATAAATCTTAGCTAATATAAGATTCTTAACCACAATTTAGAATCAAGTATACCCATATTAAGACCTTATTAGGGTGGTTAAAATAGGAATTATCAGACGCTCACTTACATTTTTGCACTCTTGGGCAAAATCAGAACAGGTCATTTAAAGGAACGAGAAATGATTTGTGGAAATAAAATGCATATTTAAATGAAACCTTCAGGTTAACAAAACAAACAAAGTATACATTCACCCCAAAGTCAAGGCACTCAACCAATCTATGAAATTACTTTCTCCAACATCCAAAGTGAACAAGAAAACAACAAAAATTAAAGTGTAACAAAAAAGGAATGATAGATCTCTCTCAAGGTATATTCTCTCAATCTCTCAAGTATTTAGGGATGGTGTTTACACTCAAAACATCCTATGTTTAACTAGTACTACCAAATTTTGACTAGCCTCTAATTTTTAATACTTTAAAAACACATGCAATTAGTGATCACTAGGACTTTATTTAGGGTTGTAACTTGGCTTAGGGTAAGGTAGGATATATAAGAGGTGAAGTGAGCTTGAATAACCAAAGGAGAGAGAGGAGCAATGAGGAATAAGTCCTGTGAGTATGGAGACTAACCCCACAAAAATATTTCACATAACACTCCCTTTCTTTCCTTATATATTCTTTTTCTTTCTTTTCTCACTTTTTATTTTTCTTTTGTATTCTTGCAGCTTGTGTTGCATTTTCTTTGCAACTTTTTTTTTTTGCTTTTGCCGCCTTTTCTTTTCTTTGATTCAACCTCTATTTTCTTTCATATCCCTTTCTTTCCTTTTCATAAGCCCTTTATCACCACTTACACGTATTCCTTGGCACCAGCCAATCTTTCAATGTACTACTCGCAAAACCTTGAGGCACTACCCCCACACTTATATGGAGTCTATTCCCAAAACAATTCCAAAGCTCCTCTAACCCCTATGGTTTAGGTTGATCATGGTTTTTCTGCTTTTGGCTTGTAATCAGCTACCATAAGAAAAATGGTCATATAGGCTCAAAGATGGTAAATGAGGGATTTTACTTGCAAGGTAGGTCCATTTGGCTAGTAGTTTGTAAAGAAAGATGGCTTAGATCAGTCATTAATGCATGTGAAACAAGCAGTATAAAAGAAAGTCAAGGAAAAATCTAAAGTAATCTAGCAACATAGATGCAAAAGTCACACAAGAAAGAAGAGAATGACAAGATGTAAAGTCATTTCATATAAGGCTCAAAAAAAGTCTCACACAGCTATTTCTCTATCATTAATGGTTTCAACTTTAATTTTTCAGTCACTTATTTCTAAGGATGCAAAAATTTCATTCCATGTTAAGTTGAAAACCTCTAAGTCGGCTCAGACTCGATAGAAATGGAGCTAGAGTTGGCATGGACTCGGTCGGTACCAATGTCCAGAAAACAGAAAAAATTAGACGAGAAAAAACAGAAAAAATAGACAAGAAAAACAGAAAAAACCTACGACTAACCCCCCGCCCCCCGCCCCTACACACACACACTTAAATGAGGCATTGTCCTCAATGCAAAACATATATGCACATGGGAAAGGGGAAAATAAGACGAACTTCTTCCTCAAGGTGGGAAGCACGTGCAAAATCTAGTTTCTAATTTTTTTTGCTCTGCTCCTGTTCATGACAGCTTGGGGGAGTCTTCTCCTCATCCACCTTGATAATTGCATCATCAAATCTTCTGCTGGCTTCTTCAATAAAGATTTGAGCAAAGAATGCTCGACTAGGTGACCAAGGAAACTGGTTGTCTTCTTTCGGTCTAGTAACAACTCTTCTACCTGGAGCTGGTTGGATGTTTTTATTGGAACCTATATTGGTGACACCCCTGACGCAAAAGGGGAATTGTACTACTACACCCTCTGCAATAGTGACATTACCTATGATACCTACACTTACATTAGCAACATTACTGATATTTGTACAAGGAAAACACTCACAATTAATAGGAATCTTAAACTTAGAATTTCTGAAAATTTTGGAGTGTTCAAACAATTCAACATGCAATTATACCTAGCCCCATGGCAGTTTCACCTTGTATGGTACTAATATCGGCTCTTCTGTTGGTGAGAGAATTAAAGACGGTTTATCTGCTGCTTGTTGACTTGGCTACCCCAGAGTCGTCCTAGTTGTCCACGTGTAGAGTCGGGTACCGGGCAGAGTCGCGACTTCTGTCCGGCTGCAGACTTGGTTACCAAGATCGGACTCGGCATTTACTTGATGACGGACTCGGCAATCAAGAACTGACTCGACCTCGGCCAATTTGTAGTTTCGGCCCCCGGAATCAGACTCAATTTCTTCTTGTTTGCTCGAGTCGGAACCGGCTTCTTCTAAGTTGTTGGACTTGGCCCCGGCTTCCTTGCGGATGTCAAAGTCGGTTTCAGCCTCATCTTGGTTCCTAGAATCAGAATCGGCCCTCTTCTGATTTTGAACATCATACTCGACTTTTCTCTCATAGCTGGCGTCGGACATGGCTCCCATCACTACTGTTGCTTCTGCCCCTACTGGCCCTCCAACAGTAGCGACTTGAATTTCTACACAGATGGAGCACTCCGTGCCTCCATCACACCTACATTCACAGTCGGCCAAGCAAGAAAAAGAAAAATCGGCCATATAAACCATGTTAGTAAGGTCAGAAATATCAAGAGAGGCGGAAAACTCTCGCACATCATTCGAAAACTATTAACAGGATCCAACACCTTGGTCCTAGAATCTGAAACTTCAGCTAAGTTGAATCTGTTAGTCACAGAATCCAAAATTGTACTCCTATAAGCAAAATCAGAAATATTCACCATAGAGTAAGAAACCTCAGTCATCTCAATGGGCTCCAACATATCAACCATAGAGTCGGCAATCTTAATACTATCCGACAATTCATTCTCAGAGTCGAAAATTTTAACGTTCACCGACATACCAACCACAGAGTCGACGTTTTTAGTGTCATCCGACATAACAAGAGAATCGACACCTTTGGCCCCATCAGCAGGATTAGTATCAACACCTACAGACTTAGCAATCTCAGTCATATTGACCGAGATATCCAACATAGCATCAGCATCCTCAGTCAGCTCGGCAAGGTCAAAAAATCCTCCATAGAGCCAGTAACTTCTGGCACAAGATCTACATTTGTGACTACTAAAGGTTGCACTGCTACCACTTATGAATTAACTATCACTCTTACACTTGCATCTGCATTACTAGTATTACCAATTTGTACATAATCAGAATACTTCGTTAAATCCATACAGGTGTAATTACAATCTAGAATAGAATTTTCCGAATTCAGAATGTCAGAGAATTCACAATACAAATTAGTGGACTACTGTGGTGGTAGCTCCTTGCCACTTATATTTTCCTTTGTTGGACCGGAGATGGTTTGAGAAGGAGTTTGTCCAAATCGCTTCGAATAGATCTTATTTTTTGTAGTAGTTAAATCTCCAACTTGTGTTCGCAAATCCTGTAGTGTGGCACAGAGTTTGGCCCTAGCTTAATCCCTACAAAACTGACTTGTAAGGTGAGAATTGCTCCCCACTTAGATACTCTATTCAAGCTATCTTACTAGTCAATATACGATTTTCAACACACCTTGTTAGTAAACATGGCTCTAAAGGAGAGGATGAGAGAAATTGAAAATACTATTAGATTGAATAAAAGTTTTGGTACAAAATGATATCATGAAGCCTTTATATAGGCTAACAACTAACTATGAATATCCAATTAGCTATATTTCTAATAGCCCCCATAAGTTGGAAGGTGTTCACAACACTTCCAATTTGGGATGAACAATACAAATGCATATCAAATCAAAACGAATAAAAAAATCCTAGAAATACATCTACTAAAAGAGATACAAACCCTTAAAGCTAATAGGTAAAAGCTTAACCATTACATAGATGCCATAACTTAAGGTTTACCACTTATCAGAAGCAACCATGTTTAATCACTTAACAAAAGCAACTATGCTTAACCACTTAAAAGGCAGAAACAAATCAATAATGAATGCCTAACCACCATTAAGGCACAAGCAACAAAAGCTTAACCATTAAGAGCAGAAACTAAAACATGATGCTTAGCCATTCAAGAAAGAAGAAAAACATCTCAATGCTTACTATCCATGGTAAAAGTTCAAACTAATGCTTAACTACCATGAACAAAAGCTTACATAAAAAAAATTGCAATAAATCATTGCAATACAAATTTGTCTTTAATGAAAAATATTCACATATACCTTGTGAACAAAATTGCAAATCAACACCAAAAACTTCAAAAATAGCCATGACAATCTAAAGCCAAAATAACTCCAGTTGAAACTTGCGCTTAAAAAAAGGCCATATAAATCTGTGCAGACCAAATAGAAACCTTGCACACTCAAAGTCACCGTGCCATAGTCAATTGATGAGCCAAGCTAAGCAAGCAATGTAGTACCAATGCATTTGCTACATCTGAAAGGAATGTGGAAGACACTTGCAAGAAGAGTGTAATTGCTTTTGCTCCATGACATGCAGATTGCAGTGTTTCTAGTGGAGATCCAAAACCAAGCTTAAAGTGCCAGAGGCATCATCACTTCTATGCAATAGTTGATAACATCATCTTGAATCTTCAAAGAAAAAATTTGAGACTGAATAATGACAAAATGATAAAGAGGAAAAACACTAAACACTTAGTGTGCACGAGAAGTTATAGAAGAAAATCACCAAACATCTGAACAATTGAACCACTAAAGATCAGCAACAAAATCCCAATTGATTCTTAAAGTGGAATGGATCCAAGATCAAAAACGAAAATATCCTGTAACAGAATTCAAATTGGCCAACACTCTCTCTCATAGTTTGAACGCTGAATTTCAATGCCTTTAAATTGAAACTGCTTGCATCAATCAGATTCAATATAGATTGAGAAAGTGGAACGGTGCAACGATTTGTAGAAATCACAGTTGAATGGTGTGACGAAGTTGTAGATGAACAGATACTTTCAGAGAGAGAGAGAGAATGGAAAAAAAAATGGGGAAATCAAGGAGACGAAGAACCAAAACGAATATGAAATGAAGAATGAAGAAACAAGAACCAACGAAACAATAACAAAAAAAAACAAGAAATAAAACAGAAAATGAGCAGGTTTGATTTTCTTGAGAAAAAAAAAAAGAAATTAGAGAAGGAATAACAAAAAAAAAATCAAGATTTGTATCACTCTAATACCATATTAGTAAACATAGTTCTAGAGGAGAGAATGAGAGAAACTGAAAATACTATTAGCTTGAATAAAGGTTCTGGTACAAAATGATATCATGAACCCTTTTATATAAGCTAACAAACTTAACTACTAGTATCTAACTAGTTATATCTCTAATATCCTTATTGGGCATATGCAATGTATATAATCGAGTGTTACCATTATAACGTATGTTTCTTCAAGGAAGTAGTGACATATATGATTAAAACAACTTTGCATTATATGATCAGCAGTGGCATGGCTTAATCCTATTTTCCTATTTTTCTCGAAGCAAGATAGAACCTTGACATAAAACAAAATTTTGCAAATTCCTTAATAAAACAAACGTTCAATACAATCTTGTCAAGTGTATTCCTCACGACTCTGAAGACCACAAAAAAGTGCAGAGTTGTGGCAATGGCTTACAGTGGAACTTAATCTATAAAACTTAATCGTTTTGACTTCCCGTGTTCACTCCTGAATCTTGATTGTAAGGCCTTCGTTACATCATTGCTTGGCAAAGCTTAAACAATCTTCACCTAGGTTTCAATTATGATGAGCCACAAAACTGACTCAGTAATATCACTCTCACTGATTAACCCCTAGCCTTGGTGCAACAATGAGACATTAATTGCCAAAGATGAATCCAAATTGACACTATCCTAAATTCAAGTTGCAACATTTCGTTGCTATCTTTGCAAGATTAACCAGGTGTTCTGATGAAGCCATCAGCCAACCCTTCACCGCACGCAAAATAAAAAACCTCATCACCAAACCGGAAAAACTTCTGGTCTAATTCTCAACCCTAAACACCACATAGATAAGCCATTAGCTAAATCTAACTGTAACATCCCCTCTTTGATAAACTTTCCATTAATAATTTTCTTAACAAGGCTCAAATCACACCTCCAGATACCTTCATGACATTGTCTTCTCCTAAGCCCTCTTTTTATATTGAACCCCCACTCTCCTCAATGCATTTCGTCCCTACCCTCAAAATTACCAAACATCATAGAAGGGACTGACAAAAGCTGCAAACAGATGAAAGGCCAGATATAGCAGACTAGAACCTAATGCAGAGAGAAAAGAGGAACGCTTTTTAACTTTCATCAATTTCAGATTTATAGTCTTTATTTCATTTATAGCATTAGTACATAATCATTTACTATCATGTACTCACCAATCCAGAAATTGGATTACCAAGATTGTCTAGGACTAGGACTACTTGGACTTGTACATTTAACAAGAGTTTCCTTATTCTTTTTTATCTTGTGTTCAACAAAATATAATAAGAATGCTACTCAATATATTATAATTGGAAGGTGGAAATTTAATTAATGAAGACAAATGAAAGCAACGCAATTTTTCCTTTCTCACTGAAATTGAGATGAAATGCAACAAGAAGAATAAATAAAACAGCTTTTTAGTGCTATTTGAACATAGATTTAGCAGTGCTATTTGAGTGCTTCATAGATACTTCAGGAGTCCATAAGACGATCCATGACCAATTTGACAACTTTAGGAGCATCAACGGTCACAGCTACCTTTACGGTTGGCATATTGGACCATTCATTGATTTCGCCAAACCTGGTTTATTAGAAACAGATAAAAGGTATACATGTGAGGAGCTATACAATGAATGGAATGCAAAAGTTGACAATGAGTTTGTAATACAAGGTGAAGAAAAGAAATTATCACAGAAGAGGTTTGTGTGTAACTCCATTTCATAAATCATCCATTACATTGGTCTTTTCATTGTTGAAATCCATTAAAAAAAAGCAACCCTTCAGTTGGTCCTCCAAAGACTGGCGTGCCACCACATTATTTTTTAAGAAAATTTGTCACTAAATTATCCCCTAAAAAATCTAAAACACCACAATTTTCATCCTTATGAAAGACTAAAGTGGTGACACAGACTAATTTGGTATATTTTGTATCTTTGAAGGATTGATTTCGTGGCAGCCTAATCTTTAGAGGATCAAGCAAAGGGTTCATTAAAAAAATTGCAGTTAAAAGGGAAAGGTAAAGAAGACATATGTATTAACAACAAAGTTGTTTCTACACCTTATGTTTTACACCATTTTTGGTCAAAAAGGAAGACAGAAGAGAAAAGGTGAATTTCTCTCTTCCCTTTTACCAAAACGAGATGTGTAGACTAAAAGTGTAGGAAATGAGGTGTTAGAATTACATGGTTGTATATATTAATTGAAAGGTGTATTGATAATTTAATAGTACAAGTGAGATATTAATAGTATAAACATCAACACTTGCACATGTATCTTGATAAGACAAGTATACCATACAATTTGGGTCACTACAAATAACTACTTAATCCTATCAACTAACTAAATAGCAATTTTCCTGCAATCCTCGACAGAGTCCAAGTCCTACATGAACAAATCAATGGAAAATTAGATTATATGGAAAAAAAAAATCTTGACTAATGATGCTTTGGACGAGATTTACACCATTTGGGACCAAAAAGTTGTACTGGTCTGGTCTTGAACAATCACATGCTCCAAATTCTCTTGACCTTAGCTCATTGCAGTAGCATAAAATTTTTGGACCTCAAAAGCATAATATCAAGTGCATAAGTCCAACAAATTAAAACAAGAATGGAAATGCTAATACTGTAAGAAACCCTTGTGAATTAAAGGTTTTGAATTATGTTTTGATGATTAACAAACTATATTGGAGATGTTAGTATTTTGCTGTAACACAGAATGTTTTGACTTGGTCGTGTGAGTTTATGTTATGCTTTGAAGTGCAGATCCTTGGATTGAAATGAGAAGGATCAAGAGTATATTGATCAGTACCAGATAAGAAGTATTAGAACAAAGGCTTACAACATGAGAAGACTTCTACTGAAAACTAAGAATAGATGGTCAAAAGGTAATGCTACAAGCTCAAAAGAATCCTAGTGATAGAGATGAGAAGAGAACACAGATTGGATAGAAGAACAAGGTGTTGAAACATAAGTTTATCCAAAATGACCCAAATGTTTTGATGATAACAAACATTATGGAAATGGACAATATATTACGATTAACTACTATTCTTTATATTTCAGAAGAATTGCAAGTTACTGGACTTAAAGGTTGGAATGCATCCATTTAAGATAAACTGGCTTTAAAAGAAGTTCATTTATTGTGTTCCTAAGGAGCTCGTCGTCCATAGACACCCAAAGGACGAACTCAGATGTGCTCAGCATCCATAGAGTCACTTGCCGTCCAAAGAACATTCCAAGTGTCCATAGCAAGACTTGTCGTCCAAAGGACATACTCAGACATTCCCAGCATCCATAGAGTCACTCGTCGTTCAAAGAAAATATTCTATGTCTATAGAGAAGCTCTCTGTCCAAAGGATGTTCTCAGCATCTATAGAGGAACTCAATGTCCAAAAACGCAATCAAGGGTCTATAGAAGAACTCAACTTCTAACTTAGCATCCTAAGACGTTCCTATCATCCTAAGAAGATATTGTACAAAAAGTGGAATGACTACATTGTTCCAATAAAAAGAATCTCTCATAAAAAGTATAAAATGTCATTATTTTACTTATCTTATGTCGTGAACTCTTTTATTCATATATTGAGTTGATTATCTATATACAACATTCAAATGTCTACCTAATATACTGTTTGAAATCATGTTAAACTTTCATATTGATGAAAAACAGCAACAAAGATTTTATAATACAAGTCAAGTCTAATCAAAAGAAACCCAGATTATGACTCAATTAAGAAGGAACCAACAGAAGTTAGTTAAATGAACAAGATATAGTGAATTGAGTGGTATCAATGATACACACTTTGAGTTTTATTTATAATGGGTCCTTACTTACACAACCCAGCAACTTACATCATCATATACATAGCAAGGTTATGCTTACAAGTAAAGTAAGGATATAGAGAGAAGAAAGACTACTACAGAAAGCAATAAGTAAAATAGTCATAGGAAAATAGGGGAAAACAGTGAACAGAAAATATATCCAACACTCTCCCTCAACCTAGTGCATATAGATTATATGCTCCAAGCTTGGAACATATAGCTTGTATCTACGGTCCCCTTAAAGATTTAGTAAAAATGTCAGCAAGTTGATTATTTGAGTTGACAAATTCTGTACTGATTTCTTTGGCCAACAACTTTTCCCGTACAAAGTAACAGTCAATCTCAATGTGTTTGGTTCTCTCATGAAATACAAGATTAGAAGCAATGTGAAGAGTCGCTTGATTATCACAATACAGTTTCATTGGTTGGACATCAACAAATTTCAATTCTTGAATAAGTTGTTTTACCCATATCGATTCACAAGTGGCTGAAGTCATAGCCCGATATTCTGGTTCAGTACTAGAATGAGTAATAGTATTTTGCTTCTTACTTTTCCAAGAGACCACATTTCCCCCAATAGATATGCAAGAACCTATAGTAGATCGTCTATCAATGGGAGATCGTGCCCAATCAACATTACAATAACCTGATATATGGGTGTCTCCCTTATCCTCATATAGTAAACCCTATCCAGGTGTCTTCTTGATATATCTAAGGATACGGAGGACTGCTGCCCAGTGATCAACGTAAGGTGCCTGCATAAACTAACTTACAACACACACAGCGAAGGAGAAATCAGGTCTAGTGATAGTAAGGTAAATGAGTTTACCCACTAATCTTCTATACCTCTCTGGATCAAAATAAAAATCATTTTGTTTTACCATTAGCTTCATATTTGGATCCATGGGACTGTCAACTGGCCTGCAATTACTCATACTAGCCTCTTGTAAGATATCTAGAGCATATTTTCTCTGAGAGATAATGCCTTCCTTGGATTGAGCCACCTCTATGCCAAAAAAGTACTTCAGGTGGCCAAGATATTTGGTCTGAAAGTGGCTGAATAAGTACTACTTTAATTGGAAAATTTTGACATCATCATTTCCTGTGATGACAATATCATTCACATACAAAATCAGATACACACATTTACCGAAAGAGGAATGACAATAAAATACAGAGTGATCTGGTTCACTTCTTGTCGTCCCGAAGTTTTGAACAACTTGGCTAAACTTTCTAAACCAAGCTCTTGGGGACTGTTTAAGTCCATACAAGGATCTACGAAACTTGCATACTAAATCAGACTCCCCCTGAGCAACAAAACCAAGAGGTTGCTCCATGTAAATTTCTTCATCCAATTCACCATGTAGAAAAACATTTTTGATGTCTAATTGATGAAGTGGTCAGTGACGAATAGCAGCCATTGCAAATAAAAGGCGGATAGTAGTGATTTTTGCCACAGGAGAAAAAGTATCTCCATAATCAAGACCATATACCTAAGTATATCCTTTGGCAACCAACTGGGCTTTAAGGCAATCAATTGTGTCGTTAGGTCCAACTTTAATAGCAAATACCCACTTACAACTAACCGCCTTCTTGCCTAAGGGAAGAGAAACTAATTCCCAACTACCACTTTGTTCTAATGCCTGCATTTCAACTACCATGGCTTGCCGCCATCCAGGATGATCAAGTGCTTCACAAACAGATTTAGGAATAGTAATGGACGAAACATAGGAAACAAAAGAAAAATACGATGGAGATAAACAATGATAACTAAGGTAAATAGGATGAGGATTACGAGTGGAGCGAATACCTTTCCGGAGAGCAAGGGGCCAACCAATGTTAGAATCATTGGAAGGTGAGGAAGAAGGAGGATCTGGTGTGGGGTCAGTTGAGGATAGAGGACGTGAATCAAGTGGATCTTCACATAGTGGGGTACCCATCTCTTATGTTCTGCTTTGACATGTAGACATGGAAGGTGGAGACAATTCAGCTTGAGAATGAACAGAAGAGGAAGGTTGGAGTATGTCTTGATTATGTGTTTCAAAGGATGACGACTCTATTGAACTAAGATATGGAATTGGTAATGCCTGTTGGATAGAGTCAAAATCATCTTTGGTGGAGAAGAACATAGTTTCCTTAAAGAATGTAACATCAGCTAACATATAATGTCTTTTTGTGGATGGAGAGAACATTTACCCTTTTTGAAGACGATATCCAAGAAACACACATTTGATTGCTCTTATAGAAAGTTTACCACGACCTGGAGAGACATTATGAACAAAACATACACAACCAAAGACTCTAGGAGGCACATGATACATTTTATCTTTAGGAAATAAAATTAAATAAGGAATTTGATTCTCAAGAGAGGCAGATGACATTCGATTTATTAAAAAACAGGTAGTAAGAACGGCTTCACCCCCAATGATTAGTAGGGACATTTGCACTTAAGAGTAAGGTGTGGGCAGTTTTAACCAGATGCCTATTTTTCCTTTCAGCTATACCATTGTGTTGAGGAGTATGAGGACACGTGGATTGATGTAAGATTCCTTTTGAAGATAGATATGAGTTTAGTTCGAAAGAAAAATATTCTTTTACATTGTCACTTTTCAACATTTTAATGGTTTTTCCAAATTGATTTTCCACTTCTTTAAAGAACATTAAGATGGACAAAAGTTCAGATCTTTCTTTCATTAAATAGACCCAAGTACATCATGATTATTCATCAATAAATGTGACAAAGTAGTTAAAACCAAAAGATGTTACTCGGCTAGGTCCCCAAATATCTGAATGGACAACAAAAAAAGGAAAATTACATCTTTTGTTGACTTGGTTAGGAAAAGTGGACCTGACATGTTTGTCTAATTGACAGGACTCACAGTCTAAGGTAGACAGTTTATTGAGACTAGGAACCACTAAGTTTAGCTTTGCAAAACTAGGGTGCCCTAAACGATTATGCAAAAGCTTTGGCGATACAGACGCAAAACACAACGTAGAGGGATTGTTGGATAAGTAATAAAGTCCTCTTGATTCATGTCCTTCACCAATCAGCTGGCCCGTATTCCGGTCCTGTCTAACAAAGAAATCAGCATAAAAGGTTACTGAACAATTCAAAAAACGAGTCAATTGACTCAAAGAAATCAAATTGTAGAGACATTTAGGAATGTACAACACAGAGTCTAAACTAATTGATGAGGATAGAGAAACTTGAGCAACCCCTGAGATACCATTTTGGAACCATTGGTTAATGAAATGAAGTAAGGAAACTTAGGTGAGGAGATAGAAGAGAACACAGAGTCATTACCACCAGAAATGTGATCAAAAGCACCTGAGTCAATTATCCATGAAACTTGACTTCCCATGGAATGAGAAATGCATGCAGTTGAAACACTTGGTGATGCAACTGATTGGGCGTGGTTGTTGGACTTGAGCCTTAGGAACTCCTGATACTCTTCATCTGAGATGAATTGAGAACCAGTCATTCCATTTGAAGGGATATCACTTGAAGATGTATTTGCAGTTTTGTCTGGCCAACCAATCAAATCATAACATCTATTTTGTAGGTGTCCTTTTCCACAATGCGAGCAGATAAGCTTACCACAACCACCTTTACCATTTCTTGACATTCCTCTAGTACCACGCTTCTTCCTCTACCACAAGAGGCTACCATAACAAAGTTTTCAACAGCAATACCATCACCTTTCGTTATGGTAGGAACCCGAAGAAGCCTAGTAATCAGGCTATTCATAGAGCGCATCTGCTCGCTTGATAGGATATGATCCCGAACATGGTCATAGTTAGGATGCAAGCTTCGCAGGATTAGAACCATCAGTAGTTTGTCAATTCGCTTTGCTGTTTCCTTAATAGAGTTACACACCAGTAAACCTTTCAATTCTTCACCAGCACAATCTTAGGGCATTTTTTTCTCTTACCCTACACTCTTTTATTTCTACACTCCTTTGGATGACCATATAAAACTGTATTTTCAAATCCTTCAATTTTGCAAAAAGCTTTCAAAAATCACACACGTACAATTCAACCCTCCTTGTGTTATCTTTTCCTTCACAAGGCTTCAGCATAATAGAGAAATTCATTTCTATGCTATTTTTTTGTTCTTGAGAAAAATTTTCAAGACAAAATGCAATCTAATAATATCTTAGCGCACTATTTTGCATGATTTAAAAAGACTTAGAACTACCTACAAAGTGAGCATTAGCATGCAGACAAATATATAAATTATATGTAAACCCTCTGGTGGTTATTTTGCATGATTTAAAAAGACTTAGAACTATTGACGAAGTGAGCATTAGCATGCAGAAAAATATAGATAACTTAAATAATATGTAATCCTCTAGTGGTTTCTACCTTTTTTGTTTGTTGTAGAGTAATGTAAGTCCCCTTGTAATGCCACTAGTTTGGACTCTGACAATACCCTCCATGCAAGTTACAAGTGAAGGATCAACAGCAGCAAGAAGTGCAGTTGGGTCATGAAGGTAAACCCCTGCATACAAAATAACTATAATTAGTAATTTAGATTATTAGGTCTCTACCAATTTTTGACGCACTATGAAGACAAACCTTTAGTATTGTATGCCTCCTGGTGGTAAGAGAAATAAACATCTAAGATTTTGGTCAAGTATTGAGCAAATTTTCCATTTGAACTCGCCAATTTTTCTCGATCAGAACCTAGTCATTTTGTTTTTTTAGATGAGTAAATCAAAACAGTAGTGAGTCTGGTGCCAGAGGAATTTAAATGACATATACCATAATTAAAATAGAATCATGCTCATGCTGTTTAACTGATGTCAACTTCTCATCAATATTAAAAGTGTGAAAATCCTAGACACAAAAGTAACAGCAAATTTTGAGTGGGTTTCAGAAAACCATGGTTTCCAAATATTATGGCTGGATATAAAATTATTCAAGAACCTTCACCAATCAGTTTAAACTTTTGGGAGAGTTTGTCATTGACGGTTATCAGGAAAAAAAGAGGTTATTGAAGTTATTTGCAGTTTCTGAACTGTCTTTCTCAATCCAAAAATACAGAGATATTCCCTTCCTTTGGCATGTATCTGCATTAAAAAAAAGCATCAACCAAGAGTTCCTACCTATTGGCTATAACGTGAAAAAAGAATTGATGCTGTCTAACCTCAATAAATAAGTATAATCCTACAAGACATGAAGATTAATTGATTGTTACACTTTAAAAGAAAATTGTTGTTAATAGATAGATTCAGAGTAAACACATGTTTCAATAGAAAAAATTCTCATTTTCACTCACCATTTTGTTTTACAAATTTTTTTGGGGGTGTGGTAGACAGTAAATGAACTATTTACTAATCTATTGCACTATTTATCCAGCAACATTTCTATGGGTTTGGTTGAGCTGAAAATTTTATATGAGAAAATTTATTAAATAAAAATTAAAAACATTCCTATAAAATGTTGCTAGATCAGCTATGCATAAATTGTGAAAGAAAAATCAAATAAAATTACTATAACTGTTGAGTAAATAGTAAACCATACAAGATTTATCAAAGGAAAGTTATGCATTTAAGTAAGACAAAATGACTACATAAGTATGGCAAAAAGGAACACAAAGGAATATGTCAAAGGGGTACCTGTCAATACAACTTGGTGTGTAACATTTATCCCCACTGCAAGTACATCTGCTCCACTTGTGAATACAACGTCTGCAGCATCTGGATCACCAAATATCTGGAATCAAATCCAACCAAAGAGATAGACAGATTGAGTTGTGAATGACATAATGCTTTTATAGAAGTTATATTAAGAATTTGAATACAAGATGGAAACACTCACATTGGCTTCAGCAGCTGGATTCACATTGCCATTTACTGCAAAAGCTCCACCAAGAAGAATAATCTGCCCAATGTTCTTAGCAAATTCCGGATCCAGCTGTATAGCCTGCAGAAATATAATATTGTCATGAAAACAGTATGGATAGTAACATTAAAATGCCATATTGGGAAATTGTACATATATCATACCAAAGCAATATTTGTAAGTGGGCCCAATGCCACTACAGTGACTTTGCCAGGGTTAGCTTTAGCTTGATGAACCAAAAAAGCAGCAGCTGATTCTTCAAGGGGCTTCCCCTTTGGTGGAGGAAAATTTTGGTTGCCAAGTCCATCTGCCCCATGGACAAAATCTGCAATACGAAGTTTAGTTCCTTTCTGCATAAAGAGACAAGGATTACAGCAATTAGTGGAGTCAAATGTGACTATATACTGCAGAAGCAGAACTTCTAATTTCATACTGCAAATACTGTGTAACATTTTCGGGAGGTGATCAACTACAATGCATTCGAAAGAAACAAACAGATTTCAATGGACAGCAAAAATAGATAAATTATCTCGAGTAAATATAAAAAGTTATGTGATCATTCAGGTTGAAATGAGGAAAACAATAGCATGTTGACTGTAAAAATTTATTATGCATTCGTGCCTCAGAAAATTTCAAGTGTGCTGACAATGTGATACAAATAGTGTAAAGTATCCAACTTATATGATTAGTGTATAGGAATTCAATTACGGATAAAATATACTAATTAGTTCTAAATGCTCATATAGCATTCATAGCAATTCCCAAAAACAAAAATAAATAAAGGGAAGAAAGAAAGTAAATATAATGGCCAATAAGTAGTGATAGGTATAACAGACTTACAGTTAATGTCACATGAGATCCTTCTACCACCGGTATGTCTGTTCTCCCAGCGACCTCCAACTGCATGCAAGTTAAATAGGAGGCTTTTATCATTAACAAGTCAAGGGTCAACTTCGTAGAAAACAAATGCTTTTAGGAAACAGTCCCAATATTTTTACCAAATGCAAGGCATTTCTGGTTGCCAGAGTGGTGTAAACATTTCCATAGATAGTTGTGAGTGCAATAACTTGAATCTCGGGTGATTGTAGAGCAAGGAATATTGCCATAGCATCATCTACAGAAACCAGTCGCAATTCACAAACAAGGAATTGGAAAAATCAAGCAGATGAAGCGTCCGATTGATAAAAAAATTCAGTTAAAGTTTGTTTTGAGAGAAAACGCAAAGAAATAGAAACTTCTGATTGATTTTGATTACCGCAAGAAATTCATCGAAACAAAACAAATAAACCCAGTTATGTATTTTACCGATGCCAGGGTCGGTATCAATTATGATCTTCTTTGGTTCCGAATCCGCTGCCATATTGACAAAAGAGGAGAGATGACTTACGACTTCACTTCTTTCCGAACCAAATCAGAATTGGAATTGATATTGTTATTAGAGTGGAGAATACTAAGACATCTAAATTGCCTTTTTCTCGTAACATTTAATTATTTATTTATTTACAACCATTCCACTTGCGGTGAGTAAGCGTACTCATCCGTTTGTTTGATCTTATAATTTATTATAATATCTTATACGGCAATGAGCAATCGACTCTATATTTAAAATCAAGACGAAGTAACCTTTGCTAGTATGCTAGGGGTATTGTAGTGAAACTCAAGGAGAATAATCACTTTGCCCTTTATACTTGTCAAAGTGCAAAACCGAACTTTTACACAAGAAAAATGCTAATAATAAATTTTTTAACATTTAAAAAAAATAAATGTGTTTAGTGTTTTAAATTTCGGTTAATTTTTTCTTTTTATCTCCTAAATTTAAAATTATTTATTTTAATTTCCACGTCCGGAAAATAGTTAGTAATAGTTCTTTACCAGATATATGATAAACAAATTATAAATCATCATTTATCCATATATGGACGAAAATTAAAAAATATTAAATAAAATTTTAGGATTTTCAATTGTATACATGACAAATGATATTTGTATTATGTAACATCTCAGAATCTACAACAAGAAATAATTAGACTCTCAAAAATTAAGAAATAATTTTCAAGCTCATGGGTGATTAAGATATAATCACTACCGAGGATGGGATATCTATCGATTAAACATATCTACATCTAGGATGAGATATAAGATACCTCTATTTGGCATGAGCATTATATGGATATGAGCTTATAAACTTGAGTGAATATGACATTCCCAGTAATTTCTGAATTTACTAGTTATAGGAATAAAAAGACAAGTTAATTTAGGAATCGATGAGTCAAGTAAGGTGATTTTGAAAATCACTAAATAGTGTATAGAATTAAGTCTCTAAGATATAAATGTTGATTTTGAAAATATTGATTTATTATAATTATATATGTGAAGTGTATCTCTTAGACTTGATTTAAAAAGGGTTTATTTATGAAGTTTGTTTTAAGAAATGAGATACTTTAATCCAAGATGGAGAAGATGAGTATCATCGTCTAGGATGAGATATCTTATTTTGTCACATATCTACATCTGGGGTGAGATATATGATACCTCCATCTTGGATAGAGAAGATGAATTTAGGATTTGCATTAGTTCTAAGAACCAAAGAGTCAAGTTAAGAGATTTTAGGGATCACGATTGCATTTTTTATTTTTGTTAAATTCAAAAGTCTTGTTTGTGATTATTATTATATGATAGGATATTAGTAGCATATTACTATTTAAATTATTTGTGATCATATTATAAGAAAATTTGATTGGAGATTAGCGGGTACCATTATTGAATTTTCTCGATTACCACACAAACTAATAACAATATTATTTTGAACTCCTTTTGAACTTGTTTTATTCACTAGGATTAAATCTCATTAGAATTGTTGTTTTCAGAGTATAGACACAACATTATTAAGACCAAGAAAGCTTGAAGACTTAGCTTTTTCTTAATTAGATTTTAGTTGGGTTAGTATTTCTTTTTTTAGAATAAAATGGCCAGTTGTGACTATTTAAGTATTACTTCTATTGTTCGTTTCATTGTTTTTAGATGCCTAAATTTGAGAATAATGTTTTTAATTACCTAAAGACTTGTTATTATTGTTATTTTAATATTATTGAGGTATTATTTCATATTTTTATCTTGTATAAATTGCAATTTTGTAAGTATTTAAATTAGATTAAACACATTATTTGGTTCTTACACGTGTAGCAAATTCTCCATTTGGTCTCTACACATGAAAATTTATTGATTTACTTCATACACGTACAAATGTTACTGATTTCGTTCCTGCCATTACCCCACGTTTAGATGGCATTACAAACAATCCTATATGTACCGTTAAATGTCTATTAGAATCCACATTGTCTCCACCATGTCAAAAAAGGTTAACTGACACACATTCCCTCTCTTCTTCATCCTTCTTTGGAACTTCGTAAAGTGTAACTCACTTCATTGCACTTCGGTTAACCTCACCATCACTTGGTGATACCATTATTAGAACTTGAAGAGTTGACAAAGCCGAATAGGTAAAAGCAAGGGTCGAAGCATAATGTGATCTATGAATCTGAGTAAGAATGTTTTATGTTCTTTGTTTGTTTTTTTACACGATTATGTTTATTTTCATTTTCTATTTCAGGACAACAAATTTTCTAGGGTTATGGTTTTGGTTGTTTATTGATACACGTTTTGGTTTAGTCTTATGTGTTTGTTGTGAATGTTCATTTTGTTTGTTATTTTGAATGTTCTTGATTATATTTTTATCTAAGTTTTCTCTATTATTATTTTTTGTGTGTTTTGATGATGAGATCCTAAGAACCCTTGACAAGGAGCCTCAAGCATGGATGGATAGCATGGAAACCAAAGCACTCAAGGCCCTATGACAAAAGGTAGGATGAGGAGGTTACAAAAAGAAGTGCTTAAGGAGATTAGTCTCCTCATGGGTCAAGGAGAAGCTACTAGAAGCACAACCATCTAGTTTTTATGGGCTTGTACTTTGACCTTGTGAACTTTAGTATTGCTTTGTGTATTAGCTTACTTTCATTTATATTTTGATTCCTTTAGGGCAAATAGGCCTTAATACTTGAAATAGGTTTTGTGACCAATTTCTTGGAAATCTTTGTTTAGTTGGGCATGCTTAGTGGCTTCCTTGGTTTGGATTTCACCTTGGCCTTAAGTCCAAAGCCTTTTAGGTGGCTTAGGCTTAGCTTAACCATGAGAATTAGGAGAGTATATAAGCCTTAATCATGCTTATTGTACATAACTTTTGATGAATGTAAAACTTATGTTGCAAGCAACCAAAGAGAGAATTCGTTTATCTTGTTTTTAATCAAGAACATTCATTCTTCTCAAGTTTCCATGAGGCTTCTGACAAATTTCAATGCTCTTATCTAATCCACCATAGATTAGTGACAAGTTACCTTTCCTAAATTTCCATCCATTTTGTACCTTTCTTCTTCTTTGCTCTTGGTTACTCTAGTTTTGGATTTTACCTTTGGTTTTTCAAGTAAATGTGAAGCATGTGGATCCGAGGGTCTTTATCATTTGATCATTTGATTTTCATTGTCTAATACGAGTTCCCCTAAATTTTCATGTTAGGGTTTGGTTGCTTGTTCTCCAATCCAAGTTCCCTTAATAGTCATATGAGGAACCATATACTATACCATTCTTAGTTGGCCTAATGTGTTCTACCTTTTCCTTTCATGATGAAGAATAATGATGATTTAACTACATGTGCATAAACTAGTTAATGATGTTATATTAATGATGGTATGTTTGCTATGATTGCTAATATTTTTTTGGTTGATATTTGTGTATGTAATTGCTTCATTTTCCAATAATTAGGTCATCATCCTTCATCAACTAGTAGGCGCACTAGTTGGGAGCTTAGAGATCCAAGATCTTGTTAATAATCTTAGCATCAACTAAATCCTTTGTCCCATCACATAACTCTAGTATATGCTCCTATTAGATGCTAGGTTGGTAATGAAGGCATTGGTGTAGAATTCTCTCACCAAATTTTGTCTAGTTGGCCAAGGGTAAGAAGTGAGCTTCCACTAGGCTTGAGCTCCAATGGTATCTTTAGTGGATCATTAAGTACTTGTCCTTTCTTAACTTGATACCTCTTTCAAGAACAAAGTCTTAATCCATGTTGTCGTTGTTAAATTATTGTTAATGCTAATATGTTTGGAATTGATTTAGATTATATGTATTAGTTAGAGTTATAAAGTGCTCCCAAAACCTTTCTTCCTCTTTTGGCTTGCAACTAACTTGGATGCCATGAATTTGCAAAACTAACTTGTGACATTTATGAATGGCCTAAAGGAAGAAAAGTAAAAACTAGAGAATGTATTGATTGTCTCTAAAATTTATTTTCCTAAAAAATATTATTTTCTTCCATTATAGATATTTATAATAAATTCTGAACAATTACTTTTTTTAATCTTTGTAAAAAATTTCTTTAATTGTCGTCATTGTTGTTTTTGTTATTATTATTATTATTATTATTATTATTATTATTATTATTATTATTATTATTATTATTATTATATTTAATTTTGTTATCTCAAATTACTAGTAAAACTTAGGAAGGGTGAATTGAGTTTTTTCAAAATGTTTTTGCAAAATAATTTCCCAAATCGCAAAGAATAGAATTATAGAGAGACAAAGAGAAAAACCTAAATTGATTCAATTAATAATTAATTGAGAGAACCCAAATTCAAACAATCACAATAAAACAATATTTTTTTTGTTACAAGAGATAAAAACAAGAAAAGCAAACAAAAAGTCTAAGACAAAACTAAAGCATGTGGAAAGTAAACTCCTATTTCATCCACTTGTAGAAAGTGCAACATATTTACAAGAGGATCTTGGACATTAAAATAATACAAGAATGTAAGGATATGTAAAATTTGTACCAGAGATTTATATTGGTTCAACCACTAACTGTGACCAACATTAAGTCTTCAAGTCATGCTTGAGAGTTTTCCTCTAACCATTCATAATATACAACAACAAACATTTTACACTTAAGAAAACATACCTTAACAACTCACCTTAGGATACTTCTCATTTAATTACTTCAATCACCCTCTAGAGATCAAACACCCTAGAAAACCTGAAGGAAAACACAACTTTTTAAACCCTAAGAAATCTCCTTCCTAGATCAACCAAGAAAAACCACTCTTGTTCATAAATAAGCAAATTAAAAAAGCTAAATCATTCTATGCAACAAGATAATAAAAAATTGAAGCACTAAGGAACTCACCACCTTAACCAAGAAAAAAACTCAATTTAATAAAAAATTCTTTCTATTCTATTGTGTTTTTAAGCTTTTAGAAACATGTTATAAGTATTAAGAATGTATGCCTAATTATTTCGAAAATCAATCAATTTTAAAAGATAACAAATCAACTTTTTATCCAAAACTATATCTTTTCCATTCTATTGTCATAATCTATTATCAATATAGTTAACTCTATAAATGACCAATTATCTTTTGAGATAATTAATTATCTCGACTCAGAAAATAATTAATTATTTGTGTATAAATCACCATGTATAATCGATTATCTCAAGATTAATCGATTATTGTTAATATAATTGATTACATATTAAACATTTGAAAATCATATTTTTACTTGTATTCTAAAATTAGTTGTTAAAATAAAACTTATTTTTTGTGATTCTCTTAGTTAAGACCGAGAATCTTACATAAATTCCTAAGCCTATAACTTTGTTTTCTTGTCTTTGATTTTGTCAAAACCTTTATACCTCGACTATAACGTTCATGTTCAACAAATTTTACTAGTATTCTCCATTATCATCTTTTTCTACATATTAAACATTTAGAATTTGTGTTTAACTCAGTTACTAAATGTCTCACATAATGTCTTAATTATTTTAGCCCCCGTTAACTAATACTTTATACACATAAATATATAAATAAATTTATATATATAATGTATAATATATTTAAGGTAGTTTTAGGCAGCATTACAAACTTAACTAATTAGCCATCAACAAATGCACATTAAGATATCACAAATATCTTCTCCGAAAGATATATTTATCAATAGTAAAAATCTTGCTAACCTTTACTCTCTTTGTGATATAATTTTACTACGATTTTATAGCAAGACTGTATAATTTTTCCTATAATATAATTAAAAATATATTAATCATGTTATTTTTTTTTATTGTGACTAATTGTATTGACTAATTAAAAATCGAATTGAAGGTAAACTTTGTGATTTCAACTGTTCTATGATATGATCTTAAAATAAGGTAATCAGTTTGCATAATGACAGCGACAGGATTTTAATGTTGTGCAAATAGTTTGATCAACAAAAAAGCAGCGTACAAACAAAACTTTAACCAAATAAAGGCTTAAAATAGAAAGACTTGAAGATTGAACATAAATAGAAAAGTTAGAAAACCAAATAGATTACATGTATAAAGAGAGATGGAGAGCGACACACTTCTATAACTTCGGAAGCGACACCCCTAAAAATAGAATTGTAGGATGGACTTGGTCTCTAACCTTAAATCCTTCTTCTCCGCCTACATTCTATGCTCCGACAAATCTCTCATTGTCAATCAAAATTCTTCTCTCTAACTACTTTCGTTCTCCTACCATGAATAATTTGAACTTTCATTCTTATCTTTCATTGTAGCTATAGCATCTAATAGATCTTTTGCCATGGTAAATTAATGTTGGTGTAATTTTATTTCTATTTGGTGTTTCACTTCTGTCTAACTCATGAATGTTTATGAAGCTATATATATTTATGAATGAAAATAGAAAATAGGCTAGCAGTGAAATACAGTATATATATGTAGATTTTGTTTATTCGTAGAAATTTAAATTATAGGTGTTGGTGCAGAGGCGTAGCAATTAGAAAGAATGTCGTCCTTGTCTAAGAACCCTTCGAAGAAGTCGTCTGTACGAAATACTGGAGGAACAGCATCTGGTAGTTCTCAAGGAGCAAATAACTCGAGCGGGCCATCTGTCAAGTTTGCGAGAAGAACTTCAAGTGGGAAATATGTGAGTCTGTCAAGAGATGACATTGACATGTCCTCAGAATTATCAGGGGACTATATGAACTACACTGTTCATATACCCCCTACCCCAGACAATCAACCCATGGACACATCTGTTGCAATGAAAGCTGAAGAACAGTACGTTTCCAATTCTTTATTTACTGGGGGATTCAACAGCGTAACCAGGGCCCATCTAATGGATAAGGTCATCGATTCTGAAGTCACTCATCCTCAAATGGCAGGCTCCAAAGGCTCTGCATGTTCAATTTGTGATGGCAGGGTTATGAAGGATGAGAGGGGACGTGATGTGACTCCATGTGAGTGTAGGTATGTACGTACGTGTGTGGAAATTCATAATTAATTCTCACTTCTTAATTTTGACATTAATTAATTAATTTCATATTACGTTGAGCAATCAAGACAAACTAACTAACTAACTAAATTATAAAATAATTCAAATTTAGGTTCAAGATTTGTAGAGATTGCTTTATAGATGCACAAAAAGAATCTGGAATGTGCCCCGGTTGCAAGGAGCCGTATAAAGTCGGGGAATATGAGGAAGACATCCAAGATTATCCTAATAACGGGGCATTGCCATTACCAGCACCAAATGGTTCCAAACGTAATCCAAACAACATGTCAGTTATGAAGAGAAATCAAAATGGAGAATTTGACCATAACAAATGGTTGTTCGAGACTCAAGGTACCTACGGCGTTGGTAATGCGTATTGGCCCCAAGATGGTGATGATGGTGATGATGGCCTACATGGAGGAATGCTAGATCCAGAGAAGCCGTGGAAGCCTTTAAGCCGGATAACGCCAATTCCATCAGGCATCATGAGTCCCTACAGGTTAATTAATTAGATCAATATATAGATTAGTTTGTGATTAATTATAATATATAATTACATGCATGAGTTTGACCAAATCGATCCATGTTTTTATATAATTTTAATTGTGCATCGATCTTTCTATCTGCAGGTTCCTTATTCTTGTTCGGTTAGTAGTATTGACCTTTTTTTTACACTGGAGAGTGGTGCATCCGAATGAAGATGCAATATGGCTGTGGCTTATGTCAATTGTTTGTGAGATATGGTTTGCCTTCTCATGGGTTCTAGATCAAATTCCGAAGCTTTCCCCCGTGAATCGTTCCACCGACCTTGAAGTCCTTCGTGACAAATTTGATAGTCCATCCCCATCAAATCCCACGGGGCGATCTGATCTACCCAGCGTGGACCTCTTTGTGTCCACTGCCGATCCTGAGAAGGAGCCACCTCTAGTCACTGCCAATACCATTCTTTCCATATTATCAGTTGATTACCCTGTGGAGAAGCTTGCATGTTACGTTTCTGATGATGGTGGTGCTCTCTTGACTTTTGAAGCCATGGCTGAGGCTGCCAGTTTTGCCGATTTATGGGTTCCCTTTTGTCGAAAACACAACATTGAGCCCAGAAATCCAGAGTCATACTTTAGCTTAAAAGTTGATCCCACCAAGAACAAAAGCAGAACGGATTTTGTCAAGGACAGAAGGAGGGTCAAGAGGGAGTATGATGAGTTCAAGGTACGCATAAATGGCCTTCCAGATTCCATCAGGAGAAGATCTGATGCATTTAATGCGAGAGAGGAAATGAAGATGATGAAGCATATGAAGGAGAGTGGGGCTGACCCTTCTGAGCCTGTCAAAGTGTTGAAGTCCACTTGGATGGCTGATGGCACCCACTGGCCTGGTACTTGGGCTTCTCCCTCTAGTGAACATTCTAAAGGTGATCATGCTGGAATACTTCAGGTAAATAAAAGATATATATATATGTATATTATTTATGATATGATCGCGCATCCAAAATTAAATCAATTTAACTTGGAATATCATTTACAAGGTGATGCTAAAGCCGCCGAGTCCTGATCCGTTAATGGGAAGTGCAGATGACAAGATTATAGATTTCTCAGAGGTAGATACGCGGTTGCCAATGTTTGTATATGTTTCTCGAGAGAAGCGTCCAGGTTATGATCACAACAAGAAAGCTGGTGCCATGAATGCATTAGTTCGAGCATCTGCAATATTGTCGAATGGGTCATTCATTCTGAACCTTGACTGTGATCATTACATTTACAATTGCAAGGCAATACGGGAAGGAATGTGCTTCATGATGGACAGAGGGGGAGAGGATATATGCTATATTCAGTTCCCACAAAGATTCGAAGGCATCGACCCTTCAGATCGATATGCCAATCACAACACGGTATTCTTTGATGGAAACATGAGAGCCCTTGATGGGGTTCAAGGTCCAGTGTATGTGGGAACTGGATGCATGTTTAGGCGGTTTGCTCTATACGGATTCGACCCGCCCTTCCCAGACAAGGACAAGGACAAGGGGAAGGAAAAGGACAATGACAAGATCGATGATAAAAAGAGAGAAGACTCTGAAACGCCGGCTTTGAATGCCAGCGAGTTTGACCAAAATCTTGACGTCAACTTACTGCCCAGGCGCTTTGGTAATTCAACCATGCTGGCTGAGAGCATACCCATCGCAGAGTTCCAAGGCCGTCCTTTAGCGGATCACCCCGCTGTCAAGTATGGACGCCCACCTGGTGTTCTTAGGGCCCCACGCGAGCCACTTGATGCTAGTACTGTAGCTGAAGGCGTGTCTGTCATTTCTTGTTGGTTCGTAACATTTATATATTTAATTAATTAATTGGTGCTGCTTGCCTTCTTGCTAACCGATATGATATAGGTACGAAGACAAGACCGAATGGGGAGACAGAGTGGGATGGATTTATGGGTCTGTGACAGAAGATGTGGTTACGGGGTACCGCATGCATAACCGTGGATGGCGTTCAGTGTATTGCATAACGAAGCGAGATGCATTTCGTGGATCAGCGCCTATTAACCTAACTGATCGACTACATCAAGTGCTGAGATGGGCAACAGGCTCTGTTGAAATATTCTTCTCTAAGAACAACGCATTCCTTGCCAGTAGGCGCCTCAAACTTCTCCAACGTCTGGCTTACCTCAATGTTGGCATCTACCCCTTCACCTCCATCTTCCTTGTTGTATATTGCTTCCTCCCTGCACTCTCTCTATTCTCAGGATTCTTTATTGTCCAAACTCTTAGCATTGCCTTCTTAATCTACTTGCTCACCATTACCGTATGCCTAGTCATGCTCGCCATTCTCGAGGTTAAATGGTCCGGTGTAGAGTTAGAGCAATGGTGGAGAAACGAACAATTTTGGCTCATTTCTGGAACTAGTGCTCACTTGGCTGCTGTGGTGCAAGGACTCCTTAAGGTCATTGCAGGTATCGAGATTTCTTTTACTTTGACGGCCAAATCAGGAGCGGAAGACGAGGAGGACATATATGCAGATTTGTATATAGTCAAGTGGACCTCCTTGATGGTCCCGCCAATTGTTATTGCTATGATGAACATTATTGCCATCGCAGTTGCATTTTCTAGAACCATTTACAGTGCAAATCCACAATGGAGTAAGTTTATCGGAGGAGCATTCTTCAGTTTCTGGGTGCTTGCTCATTTGTACCCATTTGCAAAAGGCTTGATGGGGAGGAGAGGCAAGACGCCCACTATTGTGTTTGTGTGGTCAGGTCTCATTGCAATTACACTTTCTTTGCTTTGGATTGCCATTAGCCCACCGCAGGGCGCTGACGGACAAGGTATAGGGGGAGATTTTCAATTTCCATGAAATGCTAATGCAAACCTGCCTGCTTTTACTTTGTCCATCTTATCATATGTAACACTAATGTATCTTTGTAAACCTCCCGTTCACATGTGTTATCAGTACATAAATAGGAAAACAAAATTAGTTTTAGAGCTATTTTAACGAGGTTAGAGTCATATCTGCAAAAAAATAATACTATGAATTAGTTTTCTCATTGTTCATGTTCATAATGTGCATTTGGAGCAGTAGTTGTGAGTTACATTCACACCCTAACACATTTTAAATTAGAAAATGTTTTAACATAAATTTAAGATAACAAATATTAAAACTTGTTCTTTTCATTTTGAAATATATACAAAAAAAATAAATAAAAAGTAAGTAAGAAATAGAAATAATTATGATCAATAATTGTATATAATCTTCACCACGCTAGAAATGCATTCATATAATGCACTCTAGATAGTAATTATAGATAAAAGCATCACTGAAAAAAAATACCGACCTTTTCTATAATGTTTCTTTAGGAAAGCGCTGTATATTTAAGTTTAACCGCTACGTAACACTTTTCAAATAAAGCATTATGCTTGAATTATCGTCTTTTTAAAAAAAATTACTTGATTAAAAAGTGTTATTTGATTTCTTTATTCAGCACTCTCTAAGAAAATTTGTTTTTTTATGATAATAAAGTCTATTTAAATTTCGTCCACTTACAGAGTATTCTATGTATAGTGTTTATCTCTCTTTAAGAATTTAAGAAAACCTATTTTTATATAACATTTTTTTCTAAAAAGGACTTGTAACTCTTTGGCTTTTATAAGCGTCCAACTTACACGTTTTTTTGAAAACTATATTTATATTTTATCAAAAGCTTCCAAAATTTGTTCTATAAAGAAGCATCCTAAATGTTTACTTAACGATATCATATGCTTATATCTTGCTTTACGAATTATATATATAAAAATATTTCTCAAGCAAAAAGATATATCAAATACCTTTCTCAACTAAAAACTGACTAAATGTTTTTAAACATTCATATAAATGTCTAGTTTTCTTTTTCGGAACAGTGCTTTCAAAAAGAATACAACACAAGTTTTATTTATGATCTCCGAGTGATTATTCTCTTCGGTTAATGCCTTATATTAATGGGTAATTGATGAATGATAAAAAGTTGTACTTAAAATGGGAAATTAATCTTTTAATTAGACTTTTACTTACTACAACTTTATACGATGACGACAAAGTGATAGTTAGGATTCATCTTTTTGGACGCACTCTTTCAGATTAAGCTTACCATCTACAATTTTTTTTTTATATTATTATAAGTTTTTAACGTGTTTCTTTGTTATTTTTTAATTTTACAAAAATATATAGTAGTAGATTTGTATATAAGTATTTACATATATATATATATATAGAGTGTCTAAGAATCCAGGTAGTCTGTGTCTTGATGGGCTTGCCGAATCCTACCTCTCTCACGAGTATCACCCAATGTTTATACCCAGAGAAGTGGGTTCAGGAAGAGTTTTGTATACAAATAACTTCCTAACTACCATGTATTTAACTAATTAGAGCATTCTTCAGAAAATTCTGAGGAGTGAGTCATCTTGAGCCTCTCCTTTCCCTAATTCCTTTCCACTTTGAGTTGAGGCCTCATTTGGGTGACCCTGGCCAAGATAAATTTAGGAATAAATATATATATATATATATATATATATATATATATATATATATATATATATATATATATATATAAAATTTGAAATATATTAAAATAATTTTATATTAACAAATGTCTGATCATTCTATATTGGCTAGAATATATTTTTAAAATTAGTATCTTTATAAATTTTTTTTGTCCCTATAAAATTTGAAATTATTAATTTTGATTCTTGTAAAATGAATGAATTTTGATTTCAATGTTTATAAAACTAATTTTACTTATTTTCATCCTTCCAAAGTTTAAAATAACTATTTTGATCTCTAACATTCATTTTAAGGTATATAAATAATATCTATTTTAGGGATTTTGAAAAAAAAATAAAGATATCACATACTGATATGATATTATAAACACCAATAGGTGTCACTTAAGATGATCATTGATGTTTCGTTAAATATATATAAGTTATTAATAAGCATTACATAATAACTATAGTAACCAAAAACTATAGGAACCAAAATTATTGATTTTAAATTTTATAAGCATGAAAAACGAGAGAAAATTTTCACATGACCAAAATCAAAACTCACTTATTTTATAGAGAATAAAAACATATTTAAGCCTCTCAAATTATATAAGAATTTAATGGCTATGCATTATCGATTTAAAAAAATTTACACTATCAACCAATTAAAAATAATTTATGATATAATTTTTAAAGTAATTATCGTAAAAATTAACATACATCCTTACATAATTATTTGTAATCGAATAACATAAAATTGTTTTACACAATGAATAGATATACAACCTCTTTTCTCATTATATAAACATTTCTTTTAAAAATATTAATTTTACAAATATATCTACATTTGTATATAATTATACATAATTTTAATAATAAAAAATATTAATAATGTAAAAATATTGGAAATATCATTTTGTAATTATTAATTTTCCTTTGAAAAGACCCGTTTCCATCGTAAAAAGAAGTAAATAACATAAAAAAATATTTGTGGAAATTTGAAGTTATAAATCACGGAAAGAAATTTTTTTTTTATGATGAGTAAAAAAATAAAATAATGCTTACATAATTAATAATTTTGTTATTCTTGTTTTTTTCTGACTAATAATAATTTAAAATTTTCTAAATTTTTCTCTAATGAAGTAATATGTGTCATGAATTTTAAATAAATAAGTTTCAAATCTTCTATAATATTATAAATTTTATAAATTTGTTTTTTTTATAACTTTTTCACTCAACCATTTTTTTCTATCAGTACACAATTGCTAGCAGCAAAATAGATTAACTAAATGAATTAATAGTCATGAATAAATACATGTTACCTTTAATCAACATACCTAATAAATAATACCTATGTATGTTAATAAAATATCATTTTAATTTAATAATAAAGTTACATTTTCAGTCAATACAATTCATGGCTATTAAGGAAGAAAAACAACAAATGGTTACTTTTATATACATTAAGAACGTTTTCATTCACATATATATAAAAGAATTATTAACCTTATATATTAACAATATTTACATGATGTAAAAATACAGAATTTCTTTCAATCATGACTAAATTTTGTAGTCCTTTGAGGCATGTCATGACAAAAAAAAATGGAACACTCTATTGGTATTCCATTCACGCCTCATAACAAAAGAGAAAATTCAAAACTTTGTACGAGATGGAAAGATCTAAAGGTAAAGTATATAATTGAAATAATGAAACAAAAGAATTAAAACAATAGACATGTGAACGACCCTTTCCATTACAATAAATAACACTACAAGTTGGTTTCTTTTAGAAAACTTTGGTATTAACTTGCTTGTGAAAATACTATGAATTTTTTGTGTTGTGAAACAAATAGTCATTTAGATAATAATAAAATAACACGTCATGAAATTTAAGGAAACAATAACTGTATTTCTTGGGGTTTTGTGGAACTTACAAAATCTTCGAATCTAAGTACTTCAAAAGATAGAGGTGGAAATACAATTATCCTGTAAAACACTTAATTACATCAAAAAGAGGAGAGGGATACAAAGTATACACATGCCTTAAGTTGGTTATATTACTGTTATTACGTTATTGCTACTATTACAGGGAGGAGGAGCGACAAAAGAAACATCCTCTTATTGTTCACCAACAAGGGCAGCATGGTAACAGGAATATAGTTCTTATCAAAACTAGTAGCACTAGACATCAGCAAACAAACATTAGGGCTTTGGAGAGGTGCAATGGGGCCCCTCCATGTGTCTCAAATCACGATAGCCATAACTGTAGAGGCGTATGCAGGGTTACTAAAAAGACATTTTTATGAATTGATATTCTCTACGTAAATTAAAATAATTATTTTGAATGAAATTGGTTTTAGTAACTATTATTCACCAAGAGTATTTTTATAATTTTTTAATTATTTATTTTTCGATCTATAATTTTTATTTTTTTAAATTAAATTTTAATATATATTTTTAAAAAATATCAATACCTGTAAATAATTTTGTATTACAATAAATTATTTATTCTAAGTTTAAAATATAACTTATAGTGAAACATATTTATTTATTATAAATTTTAATTTTAATATAATTAATGGACTGAAATAATTACTTTGAATGGGAACGTTTTTAGAAATTAAAATAATTGTTTTGAGCGAGAGTGTTTTTAGAAATTATTCATAAATAAAAATATTTTTAATTAATAGTTTTTTCAACAAAATTATTTCTAGAATTTTTTAACTATTTATTTTTCTCAATTTATTATTTTTTTCTTTATTTTAAATTAAATTTCAATAGTTTTTTTAAAAATAAATTATCAATACTTATAAATAATTTTGCATCCAATATAAATTGTTTGTTGTAGTCTAAAATATAACTTATACATATTTATTTATTATAAAATTTAATTTTAATAAAATTAGTATACTAAAAATATTTATTTATTATAAATTTTATTATATAAAATAAAATTTATCTTTTGCATTTCACGTACTAAAATACTAGAACATGTATAATTACAAAAAAAGTTCCATATAATATTACTATATTGACAAAAAGAATTTATCGTATTTATAAAAAAATTACCAGAATTATAATAAGCATGATCGTAATTATAAAAATTATTCCGTAATATTTAATAAATTGATTATCATATCATATAAAATCCAAATTCAGCTTTAATAATTTAATTGATTTATTTAATCATAATAATATATATATATATATATATATATATATATATATATATATATATATATATATATATATATATATATATATATATATTTGTGTACTATAATTACTATAACTTTGTACTTTTATGAATTAAAGACAAATAAACACAATTCAGTGATATTTTGACGAAAAAGAATCAATGTGGTGCTGCTATGCGACATCTGCCTGTGGCAAAAATCTCTTTTTTAACATTGTATAAAATATTATCGTAATTACAAGAAACATTACCATATTTATAAAAAAATAAGGAAGAAAGTAAAGAAGGATGAAATTATTTTAAGAATAATTTTAAAAAAATTATTATATATTTTATTTTTTATTTTTTATAATCTAACTATTTTAATAAATAACTCATTCTAATCATTAGATTAAAACTAAATAAATAAAAAAATAAAGAGTAATTATTGAGTAGTTTTAAAAAATTATTCTTGAAACAACAATTATTTTTTAAATAAAATATTGTCATAATTATAAAAAATATTCCATAAAATTTTATAATTTGATTACCATATTATATAAAATCAAAATGTATAAAAGATTTAACTATTTAATTGATTAATTTAATTAAAATATATACTGGTTGTAATTTTAATTACTATAATAATATATTTTTATGAGTTAAAAATAAAATAAAAAGTTTTATTAAAAGCAAAATGCATATAGTTTTGTTACGTTATAGGCGCGATGATTTATGTCAGTCAGACCTTATTTTATATTAATAAAATACAGTTGATTACATTTAAAAAAATGACTAAAGTAATAATTAAAAAAAATATAAAAACTAACATGCGATTAAGTTAAGGTAACAGAATCACTGGATCCGCTTCGAGTTTGAGTAGTTTATAAAAAAGTAAATTCTAACTTTATTGTCGTTGTAATTTTTTTAATTTTATTAAAAAATAAAAATGAAGACAATAATAAAATACAATTAAAATCAAAATAAAAAGAGCAGCTTAACCGGAGAACAGAGCGGAAGCAACCTAATAGCCGAAGCAAGAAAGAGGATTGAGCTTTGAGCCCTGGGGGAGACCTCGCAGAGGCGGAGACATTGTAGCTTTGAATCCGATGGCTTTTACTTCCTGTTCTCTTGCTTCTAAGTTTCTTCCTCCTAGAAAGGTTTCTGCAATCCCTTTTCACTCAACAAATTGCACAAGTTTGCCATTTCCTGCTGTTCTGACTCCAAGACAACCACTGTTATTTTCTTCAAACTCAACCTGCTTAGCAGCGGCGTCAAACTCAAACAACACTTCAAATTCCAACAATAACCCAGCTTCGTCAAAAGAGAAGGAGGTGGAGGTTGAAGTGGAGGAGGAGCTGCCATGGATTCAGGAAAAGGCTTTGGACCTGGTCGAGTTCACCGGCTCTGTTACCCAAGCCATTCCCGGGCCCAGAGTGGGTCCCACCTCCTTGCCTTGGATTCTCGCTATTCCTCTAGCATATGCTGGCCTTACTTTCGTCATTGCCTTTGTCAAGACCGTCAGGAAATTCACTTCTCCCAAAGCAAAACGCCGCAGACTGGTCTGTCTCTTATTCATGATTCGCACAAATCGAACATTTTATGTGCTACCTGTTTCACTGTAATTTGCTCATGTTTTCCAAGATTTTTCACAACTTTCTTGAGTTGCCCTTTATTTCCAGGTCAGTAAGAATGCGATGCTATGCAAGTCGCTGGATGATTTATTTCAAAAAGGAAGAGACGAAATTAAGCTTGATGCTCTCAAGGAAATTGAGAATAAGGTGAGGTGCATAATCCTAATCTTGCACACATTTCCTTTAAACATTATGTTGTATGGTCAATATTAGTCGTTGAATTTCATTATTTCAATTTGAGAACAATAACTATAGAGAATCATGGTTGTTGCCCAAATATGTTGGCTGCTACCCTGAAAGAAATTATACAAATAAACTGATTGCAGTAGCAATCACAGACAGGTGACAAATTAAAATCTTTATCTCAGAAGCAATCAGGTAAAACATAAATCTAATATAGTAGAAAAGCACAGAACACCAACATGAAAGAAAAAAACCATGGTTCAGTAAAGTACTACAGTAACAAAGCCATCACTATAATTATGGCATTACTTACATATAGCATATTCAGAACACTGGATTAAATTAGTGGTTAATTTACATCATTTTTGTGATTCTGCATTAGGTTAGTTTGTTTGGATTTTTAAATAATCAAGACATTATCCTTCTTTTTGCTTTTTGCTTTGTGCTTTGCACGTCTTGATTAGACATTGTTAACTTGACATACACAATTGCTTACATTTGCAATAGAAACTGTTCACGTCTGTAACTGTAACTTGGATGATTGATCCATGGAGTCACAGACTGGACATAGTATCAATTCCTTGAATGCCCTTTACTTTCCACCCCTTCCTTTTCTTTATAGTGGCCAAGAAAAAAGGGGTTTGTGGTAGGATGTGACATTGACGTCTGACTGATGTGAGTGATACTGACCCTTATCCTGCTGTGGCGTGTTGCAGGTGAGCTTCTAGGTGTGTGCCTCCTGACTACTACGCCTGTCAGGCGGCTCCTCATGCGAGCATTAAATGTTATGTGTACTGTCTCGACTTTTCCAGAATAGTCGATTGGGATGGGTTTGGATGGCCGGGAGGACCTTATGTCGACTAGTATACAGCCCTTCAAGCGTTGATCGTAGAGAGGACGCTTTATAAGGTGGTCACTTCCAGCAACCGACCTGAATGGGTTTGGATGGCCGGAAGGACCTTAGGCCGACCGATACACAGTCCCTCAAGCGTTGATCATAGAGAGAGCGCTTTATAAGGTGGTCACTTCCAGTAACCGACCGGGATGAGTTTGGATGGTCGGGAGGACTTTAGGTCGATTGGTAAACGGTCCCTCAAGCACTGAGTAGAGGAATGAGTGTTTCTACAACAATGTCTTTTCCCAAACTCGGTCACACATCAACTCGGTCCATTTGCCCCACCGATCTTTTTTGTCCCGGGCAGTCACTGGCCAATTGCCTCCATGGGTCTTTATGTCTCGGACAGTCACTAGCCAACTGCCTCTTACAATTGTCTTTGCTGGACTCACAGTGTCTCATTGGCTGGCCAGCTATACATATTGGTATTGGGTTGGTTAGCTATATTGAGGTCGGCTGACTCCTTGGTCAGCCTGTTCACAGCCCCACAAGTATCGAGTGAAGATGAAGGCGCTTTAGACTCATAGTCGGTTGTGCCGACTGGTGTTCAATCTGGGAGGGGGTCTTTTGAAGTTGAAGTTGATTGGCCACTTAGCAGTTGGCCAATACTGGGGTCGGGTGCGATCATGACTCTGAGATAGGTCGACTGAGTGCTTTAAGTTGGTTGGTCACTGCATAGTCCCACAAGTCTTTAGGTTTGCTCGGATGGGTTTTGATGGCCGGGAAGGAACTTAGGCTGATTGGTACACAACTCTCCAAGCACCGAGTGGAGCGAAAGGTGCTTTATAAGTTGGTTTTGATGGCCAACTGGTGGATCCTGCCTCCCCACCTTAATGATTTATCAGTTTTAGGGTAATGACAATCTTTTATATCTAGTGTACTCCTCTTTATAATGTTTGAGAACATTTACTTTTAAGTTCAAGTTTCTCCCTTGCGTTTCTATGTTTAGTTGTTGTCGTAGCGTATGTTTTATATTTATGTACCTCTATCATACTTGCTTTTCATTTGGGCGTCTCTTGCCTTTCTGAGTTATCTTTTTTGGCCCGAACATTCATTGGTCGACTGCTACTCGGTATTCAAGTTTTTGCCCAAGAGGGTCATGGACCGCCTCACTCTAGTTTTTGAGTTTTGCCCACGAAAGTTTTTGGATCGCCTCTGTCAGGGTCTTTATTTTGTTTGGGGTCTTTTGACTGCCTCTCTCTCAAGTTCTTAAGTTTTGCCTGGGGGGTTACTGATTGACCGATCTTACAGGTCTTTAAGGTGGATCACTTATCGACCACCACCTCTTACAGGTCTTTAAGTTTGCCTGGGAGAATCACTAATCGACCCCCTCTCACAAGTCTTTAAGTTTTCCTGGGGAATCACTGATCGATCACCTCTCACAAGTCTTTACGTTTGCCTGGGGGTCACTGATCCACCGCCTCTCACTGGTCTTTAAGTTTTGCCTATGATCGAGATCATTGATTGAGCGCCTCTCATAGGTCTTTAAGTTTGCCTGGGGATTATTGATTAACCGCCTCTCACAGGTCTTTAAGTTTACCTGGGGATCACTGATCAACCACAGGTCTTTAAGTTTGGTGTAGTAGAGTCGAAATCCTTTCGGTACCTACACAAATTTGCTACCTTGCCAATAAACACAGTTACATATCAAATGCATACCTTCTAGTCTAGTCCTTTAAGGGGTTTCATATGTTTTCATCGCCATGGCTAAAGGCTTGACGCTTTGGGCTTTGAGGAGGCTCTTAAACATCAAGTATCTAATGCAGAATGAGAAAGCCAATTAGATCAATGTTGTAGACATTCATTACATGATTTGATCCACATCTAACTTGACGGGGTGGACGTATAATTGTTTCCCTTTCTCATACGCGGACAAATTAGCACAAGCATTTAAAAGAGAAACTGCAGATAAATGGATCTGGCTTGATATCTGCATCTTGCATTTGTAAATATAGCTTTAAAGTCCTCTTCTCCATCCCCTTACTGGGAATATGTTGTTATCATGGATGTGTAAGCCCCCAAACCTTCCCAAGTGCATTCTTCAAATATTTTCAAAGCTTCATTTTAATTGCCTACAAGCTGGCCACTTGGAATACATTATTTTGCACAAGCTGGTCACTTGGAATACATATCTACTAGTGCAACAGCCGCAAACGAATCTGAATTCTTGTCAACCTTTATCAAACTAGAATATAACTGTCTACCTAACTCCTTGAACCCAACTGCAGCAAAGGCCTTTAAAGCACTTGACAGTGTAAACATATTGGAAAAAGTTCCGGAGCTTTTCAAATTTATCATTACACATATATAAACATTACACAATTATAGTTTTCAAAGTTATTATGAAATTGATGGCAAACTTTTATAAATTTTAGTTGTTGGGGGTTGAAAAATGTTTCTCAGATTCCTTGCTCTCTTCTTTTCAACATGAATATCAACTTTATGCCAAATCAAGACATTAGTTGAATGAAAACCAATGAGATGTTGAGGTTCATTGGCTAATTAATAGGTGAAGAATATAGAAAGTGATACTAAGTAAAAGGTGTTCAAACAAAGGATAAAGAGGAAATGGCAAAGTGGGCATTTTCATAAATAAAGTGTAAAAACATGTTTCAAATGCTTTCCCTATTAAAATATTATTGGCCACTGCATTTCACAATAGGTAAATACCTTTGCTTCCTTTCTACCTCCATTTTCCGATCACTTTTCTAAGATTCATTTATGGCATAACTGTAAGTAAATCAAATCATATCATATCCATGCTCTTCCCCCCTAAGAATTGGATTGGTTTAGTTATAATTAACTTTTCTTATGTATGCTCATCTTCAAAAAATATTTTAAGATAGGATCAGCAATAAATTAATTAGCGGCAACAATTCGAAGTAGAAAAAGCATTAGGGTAGAATAAGTTGCCTTATTTGTTGTAATAGCCAGATGCTCAATGTTGAGCGTAACGTTGTCCCAAGAAGACATTACCTGCTGCTGATCCACACAAGCTTTTCATCTCCTCCAGCAACATCAAAGCTCAATCATTGCGCACATGAAGAACACGACCAACAATAATTGCATTCCAAGAAACAACATTGAGACTTGTAATTTCCTGAAAAAACAACTGCATTTGTGAATCCCCTGCTTTCCATACTACCCTTTTAAGAGCTCTTCATCCGCAGAAACATCATGAAACTTGGCACAACACTTGGGCTTGCTGGGTTGGACCGTGGCTGTGGCTATGGCTGCAATATGTTGGCCTGTTTGCTCCAAGTTGAAAAAGTGGCATTGCTTAGCTAGGCATGGGAGAGGATTTTTACTCTACTCCTTTGTATGGTGTTTTAGAATCTTGAGGAGAAATTCCTTTTTGTGCTGCCTCAGTTAATGCTAAAGCTACAACATGGGAAACTTCATTATCATTATCATCAACAGTTGACTTAAAGCTTCTTCTACAAGGTGAAACATAACTTTCTGTATCTCGCGGAATGTGGCTTCCATGTGATCAGCCAGCGTCAAGCTTGGGTAGCATCCTTAAAGAGCTTAACAACAAAGTCAATATTCCCAGATCTACCTGCAGCTTTTATACCCTTTGTGTATGCATACACATTTAGGGCTTTCAAAATTAGATCTCTTTCTTCTCCAATTAAACACCTGGAGAGCAAGGGAAGGCGTGGAATCCAACTGATTTAAAGGCTAAAGCAAGACAGATCCACCTGGGTAACGCCAATTGACAAAGTCAGAATTATCGTACAAAATGGTGCGAACCCGAGTAGAGTTGGAGGGTTCCCGAAACAACTCGTTCCTCAGAATGGTGACCCTATTGATGAGATCCTCTTTGGGCGAAGGGCAAGTCTTTGCAGTGCCCAAGGGAATGAGGTCCGAGACCTCGTTTGACGGTAATGACCTTGTGATAAAACAGGGTGGTGGTCAAGTATGGAACGCTTTTGGGTTTTGAGATTCCATGGAAGAGCAACAACTGAGCTTGCGTTGCGTTTAAAGAGAATCTCTACACCTGCTTCATCTGGCAGGGGGCAGATCTACACATGGCGAAGCGAATCTGCACGCGACAAGGGTAGATCTGTGTGCGACGGAGCAGATTTGCGCGTGGTGGAGGCAGATCTATGTGTGATGGAGCTTCGCCAACTCCAGCGGCTGCTACCTTCCTACCCGAGTGTGGTGGTCGTCAGGAATTATTTTCTCGATAGCTCCACAGAGGGCGCCAATGTTCACGTCTGTAACTGTAACTTGGATGACTGATCCACCCAGTCATAGAGTGTACATAGTATCAATTCCTCGAATGCCCTTTACTCCCCACCCCTTCCTTCTCTTTATAGTGGCCAAGAAAAAAATGGTTTGTGATAGGATGTGACATTGTCGTTTGATGTGAGTGATACCTGATTCTTATCCCTGCTGTGGTGGCGTGGCGTGTTGTAGGCGAGCTTCTAGGCTGACCGGTATAGAAACATTATGTTTACTCTCACATATTAAGTGTGCAAGGTTGAGATATCCCTGTAAAACTGTTTTAACTCCTATTTATTCTAGGTTTTGGTTTGTTTCTCTGCCTGTGCCATCCATGCCTTATCATTTGCTTCGAATCCATGCTTCATTACAGTTGATATTATATTTTAGTTTACAAAATTAATATGAACAATGATCCATCTGGTTGATTGTAGATGTTGTTCTTGTAATGTAAAAAATTACAAATAATTTATCCTGAAAATGTTCTTTATACTTCATAGACGAATGAATTACAATTTTTGCTTGTACGACCTTAGGAATATAAATTATTGATGTCTTGATGTTTCATTTCCTAAGCATGATAAATTTCAAGGTGAAACTGTTTCTTTTGTGCCACTGCGCAAATAAACAAACAGTTATAGTTTGGAGTTTTTCCATCTAAAGGATCTTACCATCTGTCTTTAGTCAGGAAATATTTCCTAGCCCTTCATTTGCTTGGTGGGGAAAATCTCATGAAAAAAAAAAAACAGTTTCTGTTTGCTGGCTTCAATACTTTTGTGTGCTTGTGCATGTCATATGATTTAAAGTAACAACTGTATGTTCATATGCAGACAGGTTTTGATTTGGAGGAAATTTTGCGCAAGTATATCCGGTATGCTCTGAATGAGAAAGCATTCAACCCTGACATGGTAGCTGATTTAATTCAACTAAGGAAAGCTTCTAAGTTAAATGATTTACAAGTTGCTGAGATTCTGAATGAAATTTCACGACGAATTGTGCGAGACAAAGGTAATGCATTTTTAACCTTGGACTAGATGCTTAGCTGAGCACTCTTAGTGCATGGTTGTATCATTTAGCCTAAGTCTAGGAAAAGTAATCCAAATTCTGATGAATTGTGAAACAAAATATTTTTCTCTGGTTTGTTCTGTATATTCACAAGGGGTTAGTATCCAGGTCCATGATGTCAAATTCAAATAGTGTTTATATTATGTATACAGTGGTGGCATGTTAGTTTGAACCTGTGGCCTCCGGCCCCTAGAAACTAACCAAACCACTCACCACTAACCCAAGTGCAGTGGCTTGGTTAAATATTTTTTAAATGCAAGAAGTGTAAAACAAAAACTATTCTTAATTGTTTTAATTTCCTTCCAGGCTTCCCACTATAATTGATGTTACTTGAAAGTAGTCTAATATATAGGTGACTTGGCCATGAAATAACTGAGGCAAATTTATTTGATGATATTTGAATTTGTCTTTGGCTTATTTGGCATTGAATAAGTATAAATCTGTCATTGAAGAGAATTCTTATATTGTGTAAGTGGAATAGTTTTTAATAGGAAATAACTGGGAGGTTATGGAGTAAGAAAATTTACATTGTGCCATAAATTGGATCTAAATGAGCTATCCTCTTACAAAGTAGGGACTCTAATTAACCTATTGAATTACTGATTCCATGTCATCTTTTCCTTTCCAAAATACTATCTAAATGTCCTTTTTTTCTTCTGGATACGGTAATTACAGAAAATAATATATGGTTATTTATTGATGACTTCCGTGGTTTCTTTCTTTCTACTAACTATCTTTTAAAAGAGTAAGCCTTATAGAGATTTGTCATACTTGAGTCCCCTGTCTCAGTGGTTCAACTTCTTCCTTCATCTTTGATAGATGACATGGAATTACAAGCACCACGAAATCTGTCCCAGTTGCCTGTAATAATGCTTCAGGAAAAGTAGAAATCCTCATTCATTGGTGTGATCTTCTCTCTTGTGAGGATTCTTGGGAATTATTCAGTATCATACAGCAGCAATCCCCAGACTTTTACATCAAAGATAAGGTTTTGAAGGGGAGTATTGTTATGGCAATGCCCCCAACTAATAAAGTCTATATATAGTAGAAGGTCTACGACGGCCAAAGTAGAGAGGCCCAACTCTGTAGTAATTAGCTGAATAAAGAATATGGAAAGGGGGGTAGTTACAATAGAGAGGAGAGAATAAATTGAGAGGAACCTTGTAGAAAGGCATCAGTTTTTACAGTTAGAGAGTTTGTTCAGGAGAGATAGGGCTCTTGAATTTCCTGAGTTGTATCTTATTCTTTCTTCTCAAGGAAATTATTCCAGGAGAGTCTCAAAGCAATAATACAGACTTTCTTGCATTCTTTTTCTTTCTTCATCTCTACCTAGCTGTACCAGTACCTTACAGCTTGCTTTAATGTACCTATATTTGCGGTAATTTGTTTTAGTTGCTTCAGCATTGTGATTTACATGATTTTTTCATATATATTTACTGTCTAGTTCTAGAAGCATGAATCAAACTTCAAATTTGAAATAGCTCTTAATTTAAACTTGCAACTCTTTATTGAGTGTGTTGTTTCTCAGACATCAGCATACTTGAGGTGTTATATGACCCTTGTTTTCTTCTGAATTGGTTTGTTGTTACTATTAAAGCTATTTTGAAGCTAACATGCTTTTAAATTATAGCAACTCGAGAGTCAGAAAGAACAAGTATTGATGATGAGAGAGAGAAGAGAAGTGATCTGTCCCCCTTTAATTTTATTATCATTCAGTGCATGAAATCATTTTTTACAAATTTAATTAAATGAACCTGTTTTAAGTCAGGACCTTATTATTTCTATTCTGACTGTGATTACATTTTAATTTTTTTAGGTCCTATTGTGATGGATAAATCAGGTTATACCGAAAAGGGTTTCAAGAGAAAAATAGCTGTTCAGGCCCTTTTTGGAAAGGTCTTCTATCTGTCCGAGGTAAGTGACCATAAGCAGTAAATTTGATACAAATTCTGTTTGTCTATTTCTGTATGTAAAATAAGGGGCAAAAAATGCGTCTTTAGTTCCTACACTTTCGGTCAAACATGGTCAAGGTCCCTATGCTTTCGTATCAATGAATTTGGTTCCCAAATTTTAAAAAAGTGGATTTATTCCCTCCTCTCTAAGAACTCATCATTTTTTTTATGTTGTAAGAAGCTAAATTCACATGTTTTTTAAAGTTTGAGGAACAAATTTATTAATATGAGAGTACAGAGATCTGGACTACAATTGATAAAAAATATAAAGATTAAAAACACATTTTTTTTGTAAAATAATAAAATAAGCACTTTTAATGTCTTTGGTACCAGTGGATATGGTAACTTTTATTTTAGTTCTAGGATTTCTTAAACAAATATTAGGGAGCCATAATACTGAAATTAAGTATTGCACCATTGCAGGAGAAATTTTGTTTGTTTTTTTTCTTTTAAAATGTGTTGGGGAAATACTCAAAAGGTTGCACCTAGTTTAATTATGGAAAGGAATTTTTTTATGGTTGCAGGAAGAAATCTGGTATTTAACTCTTGGGTATATTAACATCAGAGTATGTAATTGCTTGCTGCTCTAAAATTTTCTAAAACATTTTTTAAAAAAATTTTAATGTAAAAAGGTTCATGAGAGGGGGAGTCTTGGCACAATGGTATGACTGTTGCCTTATGACTTTGAATACTTTCTTTTTTTCAATTTGTTAATGTAAAAAGGCTCATGAGAGGCTGAGGCTTAGCACAATTGTAAGATTGTTGCGTTGTGACTTTGAAGTCACAGGTTCAAGTCTTGGAAACAGCCTCTTTGCTGGCAAGGGCAAAAACCCCACTAGGTGGTTAGTCTTGTGCACTGGGGCACCCTTTAATTTAAAAGGCATTTAATGACCATTTTTGTTATTGTTTCTGTTATGAGTTTAATGTATGACTTGATTATATTTTTCTCTTACTATTCTGTTTCCAGCTGCCAGAGTTTTGTTCAAGAGATAGCTCCTTAGTTGTCAAGGAAATCTTCGGTGTTACAGAGTATGCTCTATATGCTTGCTTTTATGGTTGTTTCGGTTCATGCTAGTAAAAATGATCGAAATAAAAACTGAAAATTAATATCTAGGAATTTTCTATGTACCATTCTTTTCATAGAAGTTTCTTGACAAACTTGATATCTCTATATCAGCATTCTTATGTAAATATAGCTCGCATTAAAGATGTCAGATGCTATGGATGTTAAGCAGCATGGTAGAAGTCCATTTGAGCATGTTTTTTTCATTATTATGAACAAACTGTCTTTGTGGTCAGAATAAAAAAAATAGGTTGAAAAACACCATTCGACATGCCAACATAAAATGCTTTTTTGGTTTTCTTTCTCAGTGAAGATGCTGACAAACTCAGAATCCACACCGTCTCTGAAGCTGACAGTCTAGATGCACTTGAGAAGATGGTTGATAGTTCAGATTCAGAGGATGCTAGCGAGGCTTCATTCGATGCCTCTTAATGCAAATCATATTTCAGTGTTTAGCATTCGAAAAGGTTAAAAAATAACTTGATGCTGCAAACTAATTGTACAACACCATCATCGGCTCCCATCCAAAAGATAAAATTTCAGAGGAAAGTCAGTGATTTTCGTTACTTTTTACTTTACATGTGCTTTAAGGTGCAACTTACATACTTTCAAGATCCATCATATTTGCTTGATATTTTCTTATGACTGTCTTATAGGTCAGTCTTAGCGGCATTGATGTTTAGACTGGAGAAATTGACAAACAAAATTATTATAGATAACAAAATTATGTTCATTTGGGATCACACATTTACAAATAAGGAGTCAATTTCGTGTATGGGGACTACTATTCGCACCGCCCACAATTTTTTGTAATTTTTTTTGCAAAAATGCTCAACTACTTTCCATTGTGAATGACTATGCAATGGAAACTAGTTTATGTATTGTAGTTATACATAAAACAAACTAGTTATCGTCAAATCAGCGCATCCTTCACCCCCACATTTCCTTCCATCACCTCCCTCACTGTCTTTTTCCCCGTCAACGGAATCTCCACTACCAATTCTCGTACACACACTCTCCATTGTTTAGTATTGTTTTTTGTTGTCATTGTGATTTCCATTTCACTATTTTGTGTTTAGTTTTCATAGGATCTGAACCTTTTCGGTGTTTTTGAGTGTTAGCGAGAATATATGCAGATGCAAACACGAGCTATTTTACGCGTAGATTGAAATCCGATATCCCTACACTTTATATGCTATCATCGAATGTTATTTGTTTTTCCGATGATTGCAACAAATTCCTTTACGATCTTCGAGTTTCTTTATAATATTGTTTCCAAACACTTGGGGGTTTTGATTTTCAGGCCTAAATATAAGAAAGTTGGTTAATGATGAATTTATTATCAGGAAACCCATCGAATGAAGGAAGCCAAGTGGAAAGACGGGAAGGGATGAACATAAACTAGTTTTTATAAAGGACATTTTTGTCAACAAAAAAAATTACAAAAAATTTGTGAGTGGTATGAAGAGCAAAAATAGGGTGCAAAGAATGTGACTTTTCACTTATGCTTTGGTTGATAGGATGGATGAAAATAAAATGTAAACAAAAAATAGAGAATTTAAGTTGTCTAGTAAAAAAAATAGAAGAAAAATAATGTTATAAAATTATTTAATTTTAATGAAAAGAAGAGAAGAAAAGAAAAATTAAATGTCAAATAAAAATATTAATTTACCCTTTATATTACGGTTGGTTTGATGCATACAAAATTAAAGATCACCCTGCACTAACGAAGAAAAAAGAGATAAAATAAATATATTATATAAAAAAAAAAAAATATATACATGTTAAATATATATATATATATATATATATATATATATATATATATATATATATATATATATAATCAATTAATAATATACATAATTGATTATATATGACTTAGTTATATATGCAACGAGAGAATAAGGATGAGTAATAACGTAATTTTTATAAACCTATTTCTTTCCTATTTTATTGCATACGTGAGCCTCACAGGATTATATTTTCTTTCTTTGTTATTATTATACAACTAAACACTCGCATATTCTTTCTTCTTTACTTACTATTTCCTAAGTAACAAAGGTTTAAAGTTTTACGCATTCTATTTTGTCTGTGTGCGTAACTTTGATTTTGATTTTTTCACATGTTATATATGTTATCCAAGGTCAACATCGCTTTTATATGTCACATAGGTATAACGGTCTAAATTTATCAAAAGACGACTTAAAAAACTAACATAAGAGATAAGTTATATATTCTGGAATTACTTTTTAATTTAGTTGAAATTAGGGTTTAAAATAATATTCATCTATTTAAAGACTTTATCAATGGTATACATAACAGTTATTTGCATGCATTAAGATTGAATTACCGATGCATATCTAGAAAGTCGCAACCAAGAGGACGAGGTGGAGGAAACTATCGTCGCACTTGAAGGTCCTACAACGAAGGATATGTTCCAAAATGAATCAAGAGGAAGTGTGTCCATGATTGGCCATGTTGCACGACCAAGAGAAGGCACCAGAGAGGTATATTGTGTACCATTTGTCCAGTTGTCTTAACGACATTGTATAGAGCTAGAAATTGTTTAGTAGCATTGTATAAACTAGAAGTTGTAGTTTCATTGTACCTTTGTTATTTTTCTTGTAAGAATACGTAAGCCTAATCTAATGGTCTTGTTAGGTAGTATTTTCTGTTAGAAATTAGATTTTTGAATCTGGGTAGTTATAACGGTCTTCGCTAGGAGCGAAAGTTGTCAGGAATGTGTCATTGGCTATGAAGCGCGTCTCGATTATCTATCGATAATTAGGGAAAATAGTTAGGACATTATCAAGGGTATAAAAACCCTTCGTGTAATTAGAATCACAACTTTTGAATGAATTTGAATTTGTATAGAAGCATTATTGAGAGCATTTTCTCTACTCTTATCTTGCACAAGAAATTTAATTTTAATCAAACTTTCACAATGCTTGTAATGAATCTCTACAACCTCTTATCTAATTCCTAGGAATTAATAGCGAGTCATTTTCGAATCTCAATTCGTTTTTTTGTTTTCTTCTCTTAATTTTCTGTTCTTTGTTAATTTCGTTGCTAAATTCCAATTACGCATATGACTACATCTTGATTATGGATCCTAGGGTGGCATTCTGATAATAGGAATGTGTTATATGGTAATCAGAGCTTTCAATCATCATCTAGTTGCTAGATTCAAGTAGAAATTGCAGCAAATACCTTGATTTTCATCAAGCTTAAGAAAACTACATGAGGTAAGGTCGAACTTCCATTTCTAGCTCAAATCTTTGTTGTTTTGTTTCATCCTTGTTATGTTTTGTTCATCTAACACTTCTCCACACTTCCATAGTCCAGTTTTTGTTAATTTCTTGTTTAGCCTATTTTTTTTTTTTTTTTTGAAATTTTAGGCTCTTATGCTTAGAATTTGGGGAATTTCAATTTTACTAAGTCATATGATGCAATTTCGTTGAGTTCGTGCATTGTTTAAGTTTGTTTGTTCAACGTCGATACATGAAATCTTGAAACTGACTTTGTTGTTCTATATATGCAAAGGTTGCACCGTATGTTTGTTGAATTTACTTGAGAAATTGTGTTAGAAAATAATGTAGAAGTTGCAAAAAAAAAAAATTGTGGACCAAAAGTTGTGGAAAAAAGAGTTCAAGGACAAAAAGAAAAAAAAATATTCATGTAACTGTTGTAGTGTAGTAAAAACAGAGTATATGCACACAAAATAAAAAAAAAGAGTAAAAGAAAGTGAAATTTGAAAGTCTAGAGGCAACGCTAATTGCACAATAACTATAGGAATCTAGTGAACTAATTTTGGTGCATTCATTGTTGAACGTTGTTAAACGCCATGAACATATATAGTTGTAATTATTTCCCCAGCATTCAATACTTGTTTTGAGTCAGTATTAGTCTTCCTTAATGTCTTCCTTGAATTTCTTGAGTTTAGCTTCCTTTTCTTTGAGCTTTTCTTGCTTGTCTTTAAAATTTCTTATAGTTTTGTCCTTGAGTTTTCTTTTCTTGTTTTCTCTTAAGAGTTTATTGAGATTTACTTGGCTTTCACTTGCAGCAGACTTGTTTGATTTTAGAAAATGATTTATTGTGCAATCTTTGAGTGAGGGTTGAGTGGAAAAAGACAAGAGAAATCACTAGAGAAAAGTCACAAAAGAGTAAAACACGAGTGTAGAGTGAAACACGTTAGGTTGAGTGGTGAGTTAGTGTTTGTTCTTGACTAATCTGTTATTTTTACTACAATAGCATTTAGGAGTATATATGGTTTAATTTGAGGAGAGAAAAGTGAAAAATAAGTATGAAGGATCCAAACATAGATTGGAAAAAATTGTCCCCTAAGTCCAAAGTCATAGTGAGCTATATGAGAGAGCTTAGGGAGAAGCTAGAGAAGGTTGGTAGAGGGCTAGACTCAGTCCAAAAAGACACTCAAAGTGTCAATGCCAAAGTAGAAGTCTTAAGCAAGAATAAGGAAGAGAAACCAAAAACAACATCTTTTCATGAGTGATTCCAGATGCATATGTAGATTAGGAGCTCAAGGTGGAGCAGATATTAAGTTGTTTTAACCTCCATGGCCGAAAGGTTGTGAGATTTGTCACCCTTGAATTTGGTGACTATGCCTTAGTATGGTGGATGTAGTTCTTGGATGATATGAAGATGCGTGGAGTTAGAGACCCGTGTGAGAATTGGGAGGCCTTAAAGCGTGTGATGAGAGCTAGGTTTGTCCCACCAACCTACACTAGGGACTTGCATGATAGGCTACAGAGGCTTTACCAAAGGGTCTAGGAGCGTAGAGGAGTATCATAAGGAAATGAAAATGAACTTGATGAGAGCTCAAATAAGGGAGAGTGAGGAGACCACAATGGCTTAATTTTTACATGGCCTTAGTAGAGAAATACAAGATATTGTGAAGCTTCAACATTACAAAAATCTAAGTGAGCTAGTTCATCAAGCTATCAAGGTGGAGATGCAAATTAGGAGGAGGGGTGCATCTAGAAATACCTATGGGGAAATTAGCGGTTAGAAGGGCGAGAAAGATGAGAACATGGCTAGAAGGGAGAAAAGCCCTAAGAAAGGGAGTGAAAGCTCCACTGGCCAAAAGGAATTCACACCCACCCTAGCACCTATGTCGTCCAGAGCTAGCGGCATTAAGTGCTTCAAGTGTCTAGGAAAGGCATAGCCTCTGAATGTCCCAATAGGCGTGTGATGATTGTAAAAGAGGATGGGGAATTTGGAAGTGAAAGTTCTATAGGAGAGGTTAGCACATCCAATGAGTCTAAGAGCTTGAGTGATGAGTCACATTATGCAGGGGACTTACTTGTTGTGAGGAGGTTAATGCACAGCCAGGTAAGAGAGGAAGCTGAGACACAAAGAGAAAACATCTTCCACTCTAAGTGTCTCATCTTAGGGAATCTCTATTATATGATTATAGATAGGGGAATCTGTGTAAATGTAGCTAGTGAGAGGCTTGTAAAGAAGTTAGTTCTTCCCACCACAGTTCACTCTAGGTCGTATAGACTCCAATGGGTAAGTGGGAAGGGAGATTTGCTTATAGATAAGCAAGCTGGGGTCACTTTTCCCTAGGCGCTTATGAGGATAAGGTCATGTGTGATATAGTTCCTATAGAGGTCACACACCTGCAGTTAGGGAGACCTTGATAGTTTGATAGAATGATAGAAAGGTGATTCGTGATGGAGTTACGAACAATTCCACATTCTTACATTCAGAGCAGAGGGTTGTGCTTAAAGCTCTATCTCCAAGGGAGATATAAGACAATCAATAGAAAATGAAAATAAAAAAGGAAAGTGAGAAAAATTGAGAGAAAAAGTGAAATCGAAAGGAGAAAAGAAAAGGGAAAAGAAATAGTGAGACAGAAAGCAATAGTGAGACAGAAAGCAATAGTGTAAAGAGAAAAGAGCAAAAAAAAAAGTGAGAAAGAAAAAGATCCCCTTAAGCGATAAAAGAAAAAGAAAAGAGGAAAACAAAAAGGATTCATGCTAGTCAGCCATAGGGAGGTGAGAAGGGTCCTCTTAGCCAAGAGGAAACCCTTGTTTAATGTACCTTGTTATGCCTACAGGTAAGAATAGAATGCTTGAAGAGTTCTAGGATGTCTTCCCAAAAAGATGTCCACCCTTGAGAGGTATAGAGTACCACATGGACTTGACACTTTGAGCCACTTTGCCTAATGGGACAACATACCGGACGAACCTTGGGAGGCAAAAAGAAATTCAAAAATAGGTTGCTAAATTAATTGAGACAGGTTGGGTAAGAGAAAGCATTTGAACTATCAATGTGGCTAAGAGTTCTCACAGTCCAGATACAATAATGCAATTATCAGGGGCGCTCTCTACCACTGAGATAATAGCTTGTCGTGTGAGCCTCCTACTGGGGCCGCTATGCCAAAAGCGAGAGAAACCACATCCCTCTCTTTCCTTTTTTCACCCCTATGTCGCCACACGAGGGCGACATGGGGGTGAAAAAAGGAGCTCCTATCAACTTGTTTCGACCTACGATAATAAGCTCATGAGTTTATTTTTACTTCATTGTCGAGAAATGAAAGAAGAATTTCATCTCCAAATTTGACTCAAACATAATTCGCTTCTTTTTGGGTGTGAAGCAGTGTTAAACTAAACTACCCAATAAGCATTAGCTCTCCCTGAAAAGGAGGTGATCTAGCCACACCTTCTAGTACATCTACCTTGTTATGACTTCACTCCAATCACTAGCCCTGCCTTTGGCATCCCCCTCCCCTTGCAGTTAAGGTAATGACTTCAGGCATGACCAGCTTCCATAATGTGACGGGCATTGTGTACAAGGCGCAGGAACAAATTCACATGCCTGTAATTTTGGTGCTCAAAATGGATAACTATTTACTAATTCCTTATAACTTTCACTTGTCTTGTAAACCTTCCTTTTTTGTAGATACGAAACAAATTATGGAGGGGTTTAAACTTGGCATTCATGGCAAGCAAACTTTCAGTCTTCGCATTCCAATACCCCTCATGTCTCCTAAAATGCTTGTGCGCTTGTGCACTTGTGCCAAGGAACCCATTGGCCTGTGCTAATGGCCTACTGCCTACAACTTCTATTATTTCCTTGCATGCTAATTTTAAATTCTTTGAATTGTATGACATTTTGCAGCATGTTCGAGGATATTATAAATTAATTCTTATTGTTTCCTTTGCTTTGAATGGACTATTTTTTACCTGTGTGTGTGATTGGTGTAACTATGAAAGTAATAGGATGTTATTTGTTGAAGGAAATGTTTTACTATGTATTTGGTTAGGGTTGGAAACCTATGACCAAAATGAACTCTATGTGACTATTGGTGGATATATTGTAAAATGCCTAAGAATAGTCTACATGAATCTAAGTGGAGGTATTCATCGTGGACATTTACTGTGGGTGCGTAAATTCTTGGGGTTGTTTGAGAATTTTAATTTGTGTCAAGATACTATTGTTGAACATTCATTTAAGTTAGGTAGGGAAAATATATCTTGTTCATATGCAGCCCCTAAGCACTCCTTACATTTGTTAGAATATGACAGATTTGACATCTGAAACCATGAGGAGGATGCATCATTGACTTGCACATTTTCTAGCATTTGTGATTTAACTAATATAAATGTTTATATTTTGCATGAAGATTGTAAGTTGCATGATGTTGTTGTAAATAAGCAGTGTGATGAATGTCTTGAAACTGCTCCACTTGTTCTTGAAATGTTGCCTCTTATGTTATACATTGCATGGTAGATGATGGGTGTTGGATTCTTTAAATTTGTGTTTGATCCGAAATAATAAAAAAAAAAGGAAATAAGACACTTATCTTTTATGGGAATAGAGTCTCAATAGAATTAGGATTATTTTTTTGTCAAATGCAAAGAATAAAGTCTCCATAGAAATTAGGATTATTTTTTTGTCAATTGTAGAGAATAAAGTCTCCATAGACTTGTCTTTCAAAAGTTCATTTATTCAAAGGTTACATGATAGGGCTCAGTTGCACATGGAAAAAGGAGACTTAGTTTGGGTGCACTTGAGGAAGGAGTCGTTTACTCACCTTAGGAAATCCAAGCTCCTCCCAAGAGAAGATGACTCATTTAAGATTATAAAGAAAATAAATGATAATGCTTACAGAGCTAAGATGTCCCAAGAGTTTGGGGGAAAAATACTTCATTTGATGTTATTTATCTAACTCCTTATGTTGCAGGTACCCAAGCACCGAATTTGAGGTCAAATTCCCTTCAAGAAGGGGAGGATGATGCATACCTAGAAAGCCACAGCCAAGAGGACGAGGTGGAAGAAGCTACCCCTGCACTTGAAGATCCTATGACGAAAGATAGGCTCCAAAAAGAACCAAGAGGAAGTGCATCTAAGAGGAAGTGCATCCGAAGGATTGACCATGTTGCACGACCAAGAGGAGGCACCAAAGAGGCATATTGTGTATCATTTGTCCAGCTACCTTAACGACATTGTATAGAAGTAGAAATTTCTGTTTAATAGCATTGTATAAATTAGAAGTTGTAGTTTCACTATACCTTTGTTATATTTCTTGTAAGAATCACAACTTTTGAATGAATTTAAGTTTGTGGAGAAATACTCTTGAGAACATTCTTTCTAATCTTCTCTTTAATAAAAAAATCTAATTTTTATTAAACTTTCACGATATTTATAACGAATCTCTATAATCTCTTACCTAATGTGTAAAAATTAATGGTTTCGATCTATTTTTCTATTTTCTTCTCTTTAATTTCACTATTAAATTCCAATTATGTTTGACATTCAGATAATAGAAATGCGTCAATTATGAAATATGCATGTTTTACATAATACACCCAACTTGTATGCTGTGTTCAAATTTTAACTTTTTTTTATTGGAACTTAATTCTAGGCTTGCCCACTTCCAAAGGACTCGGGCCATGCCATTCACACCACCTATTTGATCTTCGGGTTGCTCGCCTTTTTTTTTTAATATTTTTTTTTGGCAAAAATACCTTTGAGAAAAACTAAATTTTGTTAAGTGGCTTGATCATATTTTATCAACGCATATAACGAAAACTAGCTTTTGTTAAATCAGGGACACGTAAAAAAATAAAAAATGAAACGCTACCGGAGAAAAAACAATGAAAGTGCGGAAACTCACCAGGAGAAGATAATGGAAGACAAGAAAAAAACCATACTTGTAAAAGAGAAAAGTAAAATATTTGTAGAAGATAAAGAGGTGAGGAGTGTGAAGAGGCGAGGAGTATCCAGTTTTTAACTCCACCATCCATTCTTGTTTTTTATATTAAATAATAAAATTAGTTGAGGGTTGAGATCCTCATCTAAGAATTGCTTTAAAAAATTAGTCAGTGGAAGAATAAGAATTTAACCCAAAAAAAAAAAGAAAAACAATGATAGAAAAGGGTTGCTTCTCATTTTTCCGAAATCTCTCCTACTTTGAACCAAGAACTCATAGTTAAAGGGGAAAAAAATTCTCCATCCTGCACATAAAAAACTTGAAAAGCAGTATCTAAACTAAAAGCTAAAATTGTGGTCAATGTAAAATTCAGGAGTGTTCACTTTTCCCCCTTAAATTTCTATTTAAAGAAACTAATGCAGTGGATAAAGTAAGTGTTAGTAGTAATGATGAGTGAGGTATTTGACTATTGCAAGCACATGTAATTTAATTTTGTAGTCATCTATGAATTTGGCATTGAATCGAAAGGTGCGTGATGTAAGGCAGTGGCAATGGACGTGGAGTGCCTCGTGCTTCTCCTCGCTTCGACGATCAGAACATGCACATGCGGAGCAGTTGATTTGTCATTGCTCCAATCTGAGTCATCTTCAGCAGACACAAGGCTTCATGCTTACCAGAGGTCTCGACCAAGATGACATCCTACTCGCCCAATTTATATACACCTCTGCTTCTGTGGGCTTTTCCTCTTATGCCTATTCCGTTTTCATCTATAACCACCGACCCAGCATCTTTGTCTACAACAACGTTATTTGGGCTCTATCTTCATCCAATCCCATGCGTGCCATTTCTCTGTTCAACTCCATTCGCCTGCTTGGCTTGCGACCCGACTCTTACTCTTTCCCTTTTGTTTTGAAGGCCGTTGTTTGTTTATCTGCCGTTGATGTTGGCATGCAGATTCATTGCCAAGCTCTTTTTTCTGGATTGGATTCCCATCCCAGTGTGGTCACATCCCTCGTTCAGATGTATTCTTCTTGCGCTCACGTTTCTTCTGCTCGGAAGCTATTTGATGCAGCCACTTTCAAACACGTTTCCCTCTGGAATGCTATGCTCGCAGGTTATGCTAAGGTGGGTGATATGTCCAATGCCCGCAACTTGTTTGAATGTATGCCTGAAAAGGATAGGGATGTTGTTTCATGGACTGCACTTATTTCAGGATACACGCAGACTCATAGTCCCAACGAGGCTATCATGCTCTTCCGCATTATGCTGCTCCAGAATGTGCAGCCAGATGAAATTGCAATTTTGGCTGTGCTCTCTGCCTGTGCTGATTTGGGTGCTCTTCAGTTGGGGCAGTGGATTCACAACTACATTGAAAAGCATAAATTGCATAAGATTGTGCCTCTTTATAACTCTCTCATAGATATGTATGCCAAATCAGGCGACATAAGGAAAGCACTCCAAATGTTTGAGAATATGAAGCACAAAACGGTTATAACCTGGACAACAATGATTGCTGGACTTGCTTTACATGGTCTTGGAAAGGAGGCCCTTCATATATTTTCTTGCATGGAGAAGGCTCGAGTCAAGCCAAATGAAGTGACCTTTATCGCCATCCTTTCTGCTTGTAGCCATGTTGGATTGGTTGAACTGGGCCATGATTATTTCACATCTATGAGATTCAAATATGGAATTGAACCCATGATTGAGCACTATGGCTGCATGATTGATTTGCTAGGGCGTGCTGGCTATCTTCAAGAAGCAAAAGAACTAATTAGACTGATGCCTTCCGAAGCAAATGCAGCTATATGGGGATCGCTTCTTGCTGCTTCAAATAGATATGGTGATGCTGCGCTAGCAGGGGAAGCTTTGCGACATCTAAGTCTGTTGGAGCCCCACAATTGTGCGAATTATTCACTCTTATCCAATACATATGCTGCGCTTGGTAGGTGGAAGGAAGCTGGGATGGTAAGGAAGGTTATGCGGGATACATGTGTGGAAAAGGTGCCAGGTGTTAGTTTTATTGAGGTGAACAATAGAGTATATGACTTCATTGCAGGAGACAAATTAAACATCAACTTTGTTGACATATATGATGTCCTACAAAGCATAAATGGACAACTGAAGATGGTTTATCTGGAAAGCACACATAGGGTTTAAGGTTAGGGGTTCAAGGGTCCTAGGGTCTAGGTTTTAGGAGTTTGGGGTTCGCTTTTAGGGTTTGGGGGTTAGAGTTGGGGTATGGGGTTTGGAGGGTTGGGTGTTTCGGGTTTCAGGTTTAGGGGTTTCTGGGATTTGGGGTTTAATGTTTAGAATTTTGGGTTTAGTGTTTTAGGGTTAGGGGGTTGCGGTTTGATGTTTAGGGGTTAGGTGCAAGTCGCTAGATGATTTATTTCAAAAAGGAAGAGACGAAATTAAGCATGATGCTCTTAAGGAAATTGAGAATAAGGTGAGGTGCAAAATCTTAATCCTACACACATTTCCTTTAAACATTATGTTGTATCATGTATGGTCATTATTGGTCGTTGAATTTCATAATTTCAATTTGAGAACAATAACTATAGAGAATCATGATTGTTGCCCAAATATGTTGGCTGCTACCCTGAAAGAAATTATACAAACAAACTGATTGCAGTAGTAATCACACACAGCTGACAAATTAAATTCTTTATCTTGGAAGCAATCAGGTAAAACATAAATCTAAATAGTAGAAAAGCACAGAACACCAACATGAAAGAGAAAAAAACCAAACTTGTTTGAATTTTAAAATAAGCAAGACATTATTCTTCTTTTTGCTTTGTGCTTTGCACGTGTTGATCAGACGTTGTTAACTTGACAGACACAATTGCTTACAATTTGCAATAGGAACATTATGTTTTCTCTCGTATTAAATGTGTAAGGTTGAGATATCTCTCTAATGACTGATTTTACTCCTATTTATTCTAGGTCTTGGTTTGTTTCTCTACTGGTGCCATGCCTTAATTTTTTTTATCTCTCAGTGCATGAAATCATTTTCTTACAAATTTAATTAAATGAACCTATTTTAAGTAAGGACCTTATTATTTCTATTCTCTGACTGTGATTACATTTAAATGTATTTTAGGCCCTATTGTGATGGATAAATCAGGTTATACCGAAAAGGGTTTCAAGAGAAAAATAGCTGTTCAGGCCCTTTTTGGAAAGGTCTTCTATCTGTCCGAGGTAAGTGACCATAAACAGACAATTTGATGCAAATTTTGTTAGTCTATTTCTGTATGTAAAATAAAGGGAAAAAAATGTGTTTTTAGTCCCTACACTTTCGATCAAACGTGATCAAGGTTCCTATACTTACGTTTTGATAAATCTCAAATTTTAAAAAAGTGGATTTATTCCCTCCTTTGTAAGAACTCTCTTCATTTTTTTAGTTATGAGAAAATAAATTCACATGTTTTTTAAAGTTTGAGGAACAAACTTATCAATGTGAGAATACAGAGATCCAGATTGCGTTTAATTGAAAATAAAGCCTAAAAACACATTTTTTTCGTAAAATAATAAAATAATCACTTTTAATGTCTTTGGTACCATTGGATATGGTAACTTCTATTTTGGTTCTAGGATTTCTTAAACAAACATTAGGGAGCCATAATGCTGAAATTAAATGTTGCACCATTGCAGGAGAAATTTTATTTGTTTTTTTCTTTTAAAATGTGTTAGGAAAATACTCAGAAGGTTGCACCTAGTTTAATTATGGAAAGGAATGTTTTTTTTATGGTTGCAGGAAGAAATCTGGTATTTAACTCTTGGGTATATATTAACTTAACATCGGAGTATGTAATTGCTTGCTGCTCTAAAATTTTCTAAAACATTTTTGTTAATTGTTTAATGTAAAAAGGCTTATGAGAGGGGGAGTCTTGGCACAATGGTATGATTGTTGCCTTATGACTTTGAATACTTTCTTTTTTTTCATTTTGTTAATGTAAAGAGGCTCATGGGAGGCTGAGGCTTAGCACAACGGTAAGATTGTTGCCTTGTGACTTTGAAGTCACATCACAGGTTCAAGTGTTGGAAACAGCCTCTTCGCTGGCGGGAGCAAGGCTGCGTCTATCTTCCCCAAACCCCACTAGGTGGTTAGTCTTGTGCACTGGGGCACCCTTTAATTTAAAAGGCATTTAATGACCATACTTTTATTGAGTCTGTTATGAGTTAAATGTATGACTCGGTTAATTTTTTCTCCTACTATTCTGTTTCCAGCTGCTAGAGTTTTGTTCAAGAGATAGCTCCCTGGTTGTCAAGGAAATTTTCGGTGTTACAGAGTATGCTCTATATGCTTGCTTTTATGGTTGTTTCGGTTCGTGCTAGTGAAAATGATCGAAATAAAAATTTAAAACCAATATCTAGAATTTTACTATGTACCATTCTTTCCTTTGAAGTTTCTTGACAAACTATATCTATATCTGCATTCTTATGTAAATATAGCTCGGATTAAAGATGTCAGATGCTACGAATGTTAAGCATCATGCTAGAAGTCCATTTGAGCATGTTTTTTCTTTATTATGAACAAACTGTCTTTGTGGTCAGAATAAAAAAAAATAGGTTGAAAAACACCATTGTACATGCCTAGATAAAAATGCTTTTTTGGTTTTCTTTCTGCTTGAAGATGCTGATAAACTCAGAATCCACACCGTCTCTGGAGCTAGCAGTCTAGAGGCACTTGAGAAGATGCAGAGGGTGTTAGCGAGGCTTCATTCGAGGCCTCTTAATGCAAATCATATTTCAGCGTTTAGCTTCCGAAAAGGTTAAAAAATTAGTTGATGCCGCAAATTAATTGTACAAGACCATCATCGGCATAAAATTTCAGAAGAAAGACAGTGATTTTCGTTACTTTTTTTTATTTTACATGCATTTTACGGTACAATTTACATACTTTTTTGAAAATTATTTTTTATCTTCATTTTTTATTTTTTTTTAATATAATGATCATAACAATTGAAATCTAATTCATTTTGATTGTAAAAAAATAAAAACAAAAAAGTAAATCTTAAAATTACTCTCAATAAGTGAATTTTTCTATATATATATATATATATATATATATATATATATAATTTTTTATTTTTAACATAAAAAGGACTCGTTTAATAAAATCTCATTAATCCAAAAGTAAATTTAAAGTACCTAGTCCAAATCCAAGATTAAAAATCAAGTCTTGTAGCTCCTTGCATATGTATTTTTTCTTTTTACCTGAGAAGCCCAATTCTTTTTCGAATTTTTTTTTATTATCCACAACTACATACATTTATTTGTCAATCTTTTATTCTGCTCCTTCATATACCTCCCACCAAAGGATGAACTAAATGAAATCCATAACTGTCTAAATGATTTTTTATCATCTAAAATTTCAACAATCAAGATTATTTTGTCTTTATTTCGTTGTGCATAAACTAAATGAACAGTCATATATGCACAAAAATACGGGGACCCTCAGTACATCCAAACTTGCTGGCAGATACAGAAAAGACATCAATTAAACAATCAAAAACAGACTTATTATCAAGTGAAAGAGAGAAGGGGGAGAACTAGGTGGAGGAATAAAAAGGTCATTTCTGATTCAAAACTCGTGACAATTAGATATCGGATGTTTGCTCAAATCCTGGCTGAAGTCACACTATGCTTTGGCCCTGAAAATGAAGAGATAATACAACTTTTATTGGCAACATCGAGCTATATAATATTATTTATTAGTAATATACAATTTCATCCCCAAAGGGAGTAACTTGCGTTGATTTAGTCGCTGAAAATTTGCATGTACAGAATTTAATCCCCGAATGAGTCAACTTCAAGGCAAATTAATCCTTCTCCAACAACTTCATTGAGGAGTGCAGTACAAATAGATTTGGAGAAAGAAAGAAATAAAGAGGAATGGAGTAAAATAGGAGGTCATAAGATAACCGCCTTAATAAAGGGACAAAGAAGGTATTGGTCGTGTTCTGTGGAGACAGCTCCCAACCAAGACCAGGAAGGTTACATAAATTATGGAAAATGAACCTTACCCTGTTTGACAAGTTGTTCCGACACACAACAATCAAGGTCATCAATACCAGAGAGTTGATGATGCTTAACAATATAGGAAGTACCACTAATTTTAGCATCAAGTTCTTTGAATTAGATTACACCAACCTTTCTATGTAGGAGTCATCCTCTGTATTAACAACTATGGCATCACCAGCTATAATGTGAGGCGGTACCTGGAAGTCGTTTATCAGACCAAAAAACATTAACATTTAGCATTACCAACACTGAATAATGATTTTATTCCATTCTACTTCAACTGTTCATGATAGGTATTCAAATGGAAAGAATTTCTAGCAGAGTTACATATAAATTTGTGAATAAACACATTAAGTTACATATTGATTTGAAGCCATGGGAAAACATTTTATCTTTAGTTCTAAAATACATTGAATTTAATCATTTGAAGTTAAAAAAATAAAGATTTAAATACATTTTTTATCCCTGCCAATATACAAGTTTTTGCTTTTAGTCCCCGTAAAAATTATATTTTATTTATGATTGATGTCAAAACTCCAAACCTTCCATTTTTTATCTTTTCATTACAAAAATGCTTGTGGCAACACTAAATGGAGCCACATGAGCATTATTGTAACAGAGACTAATAAAAGGACTAAAAATGGAAGGTTTAGACATTACAGGGTCATATTACACAAACTAAAAGCAAAAAGTGGTATATTTTCAAGGACAAGAAATGAAAATTAAATAGATATTTTATTCCAACTTGCTGGCATTACAAGAATTGAGTTCACCAAAATTCAGTTGCTTGGATTGATGGCATTTGGCTTCTTCTTTATTGATAGTCTTTACATTCTGAAACAACTACTATGCCACCAACATCCTCCAATAAATGCAAATTTGAATTTGACAGACATATTTCATTAAGCATGACATCTCACCTTATTCGTGGGGACTCTAGCTTACATACATCGAAGTTGCCAAGTTTTTTAATCAATATTGGCTTCAGTTTTGATATGGGCTCACCTAATTCTTTTGAATTTTAAAGTAGATAACTGCAGAGGGTGAGCCAAGACGCAATGGTAAGGTTGCTGCTTTATGTCTTTAAAAGGTCACAGGCTCACATGTTTAGATCTTACAAATGGCATTTCTGCTTATGGGAGCAGGGCTGCTTACATCTACCCTCTTAAGACCCCACTAGGTAGGAGCTTCATACACTAGGCTGTCCTTCTAAGTAGATTTTTTACCCTGATTGTTAAGGGGACATCAAACTGAACCCGTGTACAATAAGTAACAAAAGAAATTCCCACAGAAACAGGTTGACATTTAGAAGAAAAAAAATCTAAAATAAATATTGCGTGAAATAATAGTTAGATTTTCAAGGGGCAGTTGCACATGTGCGGAAATTTTTACCAATTATTTACAATATTAAATAAGTGCAGTAAGGAAAAAAAAAATCATTTGACTTACTTCAACTGTAAGGCCATTGTCCAGTACTACCTTTTTATTCCTTAAATCAAGAAGGAAAAAAAATTAGGACAAGAATTTTAAATTTTATAGGCCAAAGGATGCAGATTATGGAGAAGCTTATGTTCCATCTAAGTTAACTTCCATAATTGATGTGTATTATAATGTCAGATTCAAATTACCACTATGTAAATATTTACTGATACAGAAACAGAAAAATAATCAGACACAAATTAAAATATAATCAGCATCCTCCCACAAACTGAGAACTAAACATTCCTAGAAATATTACTAAAGTTAAACAGACCACTATATTGAACTGAGTAGTGTGTGTAATACAATTTCTAATCTCCCTTTTATAAGGTAAACATCTAAGCCTAAAAAAGGGAAATAAGGAAACTATATCAAGAAGCTACAGGGAAAATAAAAGTCATATCAGAAAAGATACAAGAACAGTAATATATTTAACACCCCCCTCAAGCTGAAGCATATAAATTATATGCTCCAAGCTTGGAACATATAACTTGTATTTGTGGTCCTCTTAAAGATTTAGTGAAAATGTTAGTAAGTTGATTACTCAAGTTGACAAATTCTGTATTTATTTCTTTGGCCAGCAACTTCTCTCGTATAAAGTGACAGTCAATCTCAATGTGTTTGGTTCTCTCATGAAATACAGGATTAGAAGCAATGTGAAGAGCCGCTTGGTTATCACAATACAGTTTCATTGGTTGGACATCAACAAATTTCAATTCTTGAATAAGTTGTTTTACCCATATCAATTCACAAGTGGTTGAAGACATAGCGCGATATTCTGCTTTAGCACTAGAACGAGCAATAGTATTTTGCTTCTTACTGTTCCAAGAGACCACATTTCCCCAATAGATATGCAAAAAACCTGTAGTAGATCGTCTATCAATGGGAGATCCTGCCCAATCAGCATCACAATAACTTGATATATGGGTGTCTCCATTATCCTCATATAGTAAACAATGTACAGGTGTCTTCTTGATATATCTAAGGATACGAAGAACTGTTGTCCAATAATCAACACAAGGTGCTTGCATAAATTGACTTACAACTCCCACTGCAAAGGAGATATCAGGTCTAGTGATAGTGAGGTAAATGAGTTTTCCAACTAGTCTTCTATACCTCTTTGGATCAGAGTAAGGTTTGTCATGTTTTACCATTAGCTTCATATTTGAATCCATGAGATTGTCAACGGGCCTGCAATTATACTAATCTCTTGCAAGATATCAAGAGCATATTTTCTCTTAGTGATAACAATGTCTTCCTTGGATTGAGCGATCTCTATGCCAAGAAAGTACTTTAGTGTCTTTTTGTAGATGGAGAGTAACATTTGTACCCTTTTTGAAGACGAGAACATCCAAGAAACACACATTTGATTGCTCTTGCAGAAAGTTTATCACGACCTGGAGAGACATCATGAACAAAACATACACAACCAAAGACTTTATGAGGCACATGATACATCTTATCTTTAGGAAATAAAATTGAATGAAGGATTTGATTCTCAAGTGACACAGATGGCATTCGATTTATTAAAGAACAGGCAGTAAGAACGGCTTCACCCCAATTATTAGTAGGGACATTTGCACTTAAAAGGAAGGTGCGACAGTTTCAACCAAATGCCTATTTTTCCTTTCAGCTATACCATTTTGTTGAGGAGTATGAGGACACATGGATTGATGTAAGATTCCTTTTGAGGACAGATATGAGTTTAGTTCGGAAGAAAAATATTCTTTTGCATTATCACTTCTCAATATTTTAATGGTTTTTCCAAATTGATTTTCCACTTCTTTAGAAAAGGACATTAAGATGGACAAAAATTCAAATCTTTCTTTCATCAAATAGACCCAAGTACATCGTGAGTATTCATTAATAAATGTGACGAAGTAGTTAAAACCAAAAGATGTTACTCGACTTGGTCCCCAAATATCTGAATGGACAATAGAAAAAGGCACATTACATCTTTTGTTGACTTGGTTAGGGAAGGTGGATATGACATGTTTGCCTAATTGACAGGACTCACACGCTAAGGTAGACAGTTTATTGAGACTAGGAACCATTAACTTTAGCTTTGCAAGACTAGGGTGTCCTAAACGATTATGCAAAAGCTTTGGAAATACAGACGCAAAACACAACGTAGAGGGATTGTTGGATAAGTAATAAAGTCCTCTTGATTCATGTCCTTTGCCAATCAGCTGGCCCGTAATCCGGTCCTGTATAACAAAGGAATCAGCATAAAAGGTTACTAAACAATTCAAAGAACGAGTCAATTGATTCAAAGAAATCAAATTGTAGGGACATTTGGGAATGTACAACACAGAGTTTAAACTAATTGATGAGGATAGAGAAACTTGACCAACTTCCTGAGATAACATTTTGAAACCATTGGCTAATGAAATGAAGTGAGGAAACTTAGGTGAGGAGATAGAGGAGAATATAGACTCATTACCAGAAATGTGATCTGAAGCACCTGAATTGATTATCCATGGACCTTGACTCCCCATGGATTGGGAAATGCATGCAGTTGGAACACTTGGTGATGCCAATGATTGGGTATGATTGTTGGACTTGAGCCTTAGGAACTCCTGATACTCTTCATCTGAGATTAATTGAGAACCAGTCTTTCCATTTTAAGGGGTATCACTTGAAGATATATTTGCAGTTTTGTTTGGCCAACCAATCAAATCATAACATCTATTTTGTAGGTGTTCTTCTTTTCCACAGTGTGAGCAGATAAGCCTACCACAACCACCTTTAACATTTCGTAATATTCCTCTAGTACCCCGACCGCTTCTTCCTCTACCACAAGAGGCTACCATAGCAAAGTTTTCAACGGCGATACCATCACCTTTCGTTATGGTAGGAACCCGAAGAAGCCTAGTAACCAGGCTATTCATAGAGGGAATCTGCTCACTTGACAGGATTTGATCCCGAACATGCTCATAGTCAGGATGCAGACTTCGCAAGACTAGAACCATCAGTAGTTTGTCAATTCGTTTTGTTGTTTCCTCAACAGAGTTACACACAAGTAAACCTTTCAATTCTTCAGCGGCAACCCTAGCTTTGGCTATGTGCGACACCATATCATGATTGGCCTGTTGAAGGGAAACAATCTTTTGAGTTAAATCAAATAGACGTTGAACATCATTAGCGAAGACATCTCTAGCGTTCGTCCAGAAGGAATAGCAGGTCTTGAATGACCTTAAGATTTCTAATAATTCGAGACTACAGACTACCACAAAATGACACATAATTGATAGTCAAGCTTCAGCCATGGAACTCTGTTTTCTTCTAGTTCTTGTTTCTCCAAATGGTCATGAAACCCTTGTCCAAAAAACCACAACTCAACTGATTCTGACCAAGCTCTATAATTTTTCCAGTTGAGTTTCTTTGTTGTAATAGTTGGGGTTCCCGAAAAAGAGATAACGGATCCTTGTGAAAAGGAACTGGCAGTGGCCATTTTTAATTTCAAACGGTGAACAGAGGAGGAGAGGTAACAGTTATAAACACTTGCAATAAAAAAACCGCAGCATGGTAACTTAGATCTACCGGTTGCAGTACTTCCCACCAAATTTTTTGGAGTTGGAATAGGTAGGAGATGAGCCAACGAACAGAACGGTGGGCTTGCGGCGGAGAACAGTAGTCTGACGGTGGCAGATAGCAGCGGACAGTGGCAACGACAGCGGTAGACGACGACTCTCAGTCACTAGATACTGAAACAGAACTTTTCGACGGCAGGTGGCAAAAGACGGTGGCGGTCGACGGCAGATGGCGGCGGTTGACGATGGCGGACGGCGGCAGACGCACAGGACACAGACAAAGCAAAACTCTGATCTGATACCAAGTTAAACACACCACTATATTAAACTGAATAGTGTGTGTAATACAATTTCTAATCTCTCTTTTATAGGGTAAACATCTAAACCTAAAAATAGGAAATAAGGAAACTATATCAAGAAGATACAGAGAAAACAAAAGTCATATCAGAAAAGATATAGGAACAGTAATATATTTAACAACTAGTGTATGACTTAGAATGTAATTTATGACTAGTTATACTCATCGTTCAAATGGAACAAGAAAGCAAACAATTTAGGAGCTAATCTAATCAAATATTTTGGATGCCTAAAAGCCCTTCTAAGGTCAAGATTTCTGTTTGAATAGAATTACTTAATAAGTTAAACAGAAATTATTTGATACAAATTGAAGATCTCACACTACTCTCTCCTGTGTGAAGTATGTTGAAACTAGTCAAGCTCTATAAAAGTGGGAAGCAGCTAATTTCCTCCATATTAACCTTTACAGGCAATTTCTTTCCTTTAAATATGCTTTGGGTTTGGGACAGTATTATGTTCTTACGCTTTGGTCTTCTGCCCATGGGTGCTTTAAGGGAGTTACTATTCTCAACAATCAGAGAGATTTGATTTTTCCTTGTTTTTCAAAAGTTTTAGCTTTAGAGGACACCTTATCGTAATTTCCAAGTTCCAACCCTCATAACACTTTCCTTCTCTTCTTTTTTTAGGGCCTTTCTCCTCTCTTTTTACAATTTCTTTTATGTCAAAAGAAATTTGCACTTGGGAATTGAGCTACAATAAAACCTAAAATGGGTAAAACACTTCCTTCTTCTGTCCTGTTTTCTTGCTTTTCTGGGTTTTCATCTACACTATCTATGGTGAAGATTTAGAGGAATTACAACAAAATGCTCTTATCCCGGCGAGTCTATTCTTTAATTTGATGAAGATTGCAGCAGAAGTTGACTCTGAACCTTTACATATCATATGAAATAATGAAAATATGAGTGAAAGCAAAGTATGGTACACAATCACATAAACATGGATGATTTGGAACAGCCGTGAGTTTTAGTATGGATCAAGTTGGAGAATGCAGGCTTGAACTAACCTCATTAAGTAGAAGATAAGCTATTAGGATCCAATTGCAAGATATGAGACTTGAGTCTTACATTGACAAATGGGATTCTAGTATGGGTTTATAAGGCATTGGGCTCTCCAACTATAATAGTTAGCTTTTGTGGTAAGGTTCTCCCAAGGTTCTTATCAATTGGTATCAAAACCTTCCACAATGTCTCTCTCGACTGCAAACAAGCAATGCGAGTGGTGATGTCGGCATTGCAATATTTGCCCAGGATTAGTCAAAGGACTAGTGCACAGTCAATCGGGTGGACACCAAGGCTGTGGGGTGTGGTAGGATGTTAGGATCCAATGGCAAGGTATGGGACTTAATCCCACATTGTAAGAAATAAGAATGAGATTCTAGTGGGATTTATAAGGCTTTGGGTTCTCCAACTATGATAGCTAGCTTGTGTAGTGTGATTCTCCCAATTTCTTATCATAATATAAGCCCACAGAAATTAGGTGAAATGTTTGAACCAATAAGAGAGCAGTTTGTAAGATAATATGCTAGCATATTTCATCAGAAAATGTTCTAAGACATACACAAAAATACCAGGAGAAAAAAGCAAGTGGGAAGATACAATATGAAGTATATATTCTTTAAATACAATAATGGATAATGACACATACCTCGGAGTGGATGCAATGGCTTCCTTGACAATACACGTTACACGTTTTGGAATTGATGCAGATAATGGCTTGTCATCATAAAATTGTACCTTAACTTTCATTTCATCTGTCAATCAAGCAGCAACAAAATGATAATTAACTAGTAATAGAAGGCAAGATTGAACCAAGTCCTAGTTATATCCATGAAAATAAAAATTGATACTTGATGACTACCAAAGGAGAAATTTTTTATTAGAAAGATCAGAGGAGAAAATCCAATGAGAATGGAGAATAAGGCCCTTCTAAACATAACATAAAGCATAAAGAGAAAGGGTGAGGAAGGAAGGGACATGAAGGCACAAAAAAGTAGAAAACAAACTTATCCATAAATGCAGAGCAACTAATAGGCCATTAACACGGTATATAGGAGAAGGAAAAAAAGGGAAATGGCAGTTAAATCAGGTCAAGAGGAGAAAGGAGTTGGACCTGGTAATCAAGGCCTACAGGTATATGAGAGAAGCTGGATGAGAAAAGGAGTCAGGTAGAGGAATGAAGAAAGGGGATTCTGCTACTGATTGTGAAGAGCAGACTTAAAGGAGGAGGAATGGAATGGTAGTGGATTTTCAAGAATTACAGTTGATTGGGTAGCCTTTTGGCTGGATAGGGGAATTTATTGCTCTAAGTTGGTGATTATCGATATATTTTTCATATTGTATTTCTGTTTCATTTATCTAAGGAGCTGAATTCTACTAGAGAAACTCAGTTTCCATTAACTCAATCTTCTCTAAATATTCAGTCTTAACAGCAACAAGGGAGGCGACAAATGCAAGCTTTTCCAATAAAATATGTAAAGAAACCACAGATGACTTGGAAAATGAGGGAATGGCACCAAATAAATACAGCAGAGAACAAGGGATGAAATAAGAAGAAAACTAATGATAGTGATCAAGCATGTGATTAAATTAAAACACTACATTGACTAGAACAAACATTAAATGTCATGCATCACGGTAGCATTGAGCTAACAAAAGCCATAGAGGATATACTTAATAGTTATAAAGCTATAAAAAGACAGCACCGAACACTAACATTAGCAAGTGGTTGTCTAAGACTGAAGTTAATGTGAAGGTAGACAATTGGTAGTGCAAAATTCAGGGAAACACTTGGGAACCAATCATGACATTCATTATGTAGCAATTGAATAGTGGATTTGATATCTACAAAAAACAAAATGTGGAATTGGCAATAATTCATAAAATTTTATTAGCATTAATGACAAAATCAGAAAATAATTGTTGGCACACTAGTAGGTTGTTGAACCAAGGATGCTATCTTAGTGTCTTTGAGAGTATGAGCACTGAGCACAGTTGAAAAGGTCTAAATGTTCAGGGATTGAACAGAAAAAGAGCAGTGATGAAGGATTGAACAGTGTTAGCTTTTATTCACCTTGTAGATATACACAATCCTTGTTGAACAAGTCCTTGGAAACTTCCATTTGATCCAACGTATCAGGGCTGACCACAATTACAAAGAGAAACAACATTAATAACTTTGCTCACCAAGAATTTCTTGCCCCCAACAGCTTATAATGATATACTGACAGCAAAATAGGATGAAAGATGTAAGGACTCACTCCATCAATACTACAGTTCCATCACGATCCATGCACATAAACATGAAAGTCTTTTCTTGAACATAAACCCCTGCAACAATTAGCGATCCTCAGGAATGTACAGCCTTCATTAAGAACTATCAGCAGTTGTGAAGTGCCCTAGAAAAACACTAATTGTAAAAGGCAGATATTGTCCCACATCTTTTCACTTAAATTAAAAGATGTAAGCATGGAAAATGTACAACCTTCAGACAGATTATTGGATCTGAGAACACACTGCTAGAGACCTCAAAACAGAGTCTAGATTTATTCTTTGTAATTAGGAGTTGATTATGTACAGCTTTATCTGTGATTTGGTTTAGTTTCCCTATTACCGTAATTACTCCCTAATTGGAATGATCTCATCCTATAAAATTGCAGTGCTCTTTGCAGTTTGAAGCAAGTGAAATATACGAAGCACTCTCTCCAAGTGAGAGAAGAGCTGACAAACAGAGGAGAGGTGGAAAAAAAAGAAAGAACCCTTTTGTATTGATTTAACAAATCATATACAGAAGCACTAGGGTCAACCTAGTGGTGGGGGATTTGGATAGTATGCACAAAGTCCTAGGTTTTAACCTTATTGCCGCCATTGTATTTCCTTCTTTGCCAAAAAAAAAATCACAAACAAAGAATAAAGGAGAGAATCATCCTCTCAAGGGCTTCCCTTTAACAGAAGTTTTCCCCTTTTACAACCAACCCTCTGCTCCATTTACAAACTAACAAATCTACCTTCCTCTCTTCCGACTATTAAAGCTGATTCCTTACTCCTGAAAATTTTAAGTTGCCAACAACCCCACTTATATAAATATTCTTAGTAGTATCAGGGCCATTAAAATGTCATCTCCTAAATGTTCAACATTGTCCTCGAGGTAAGAATTGGGGATTCCCTGACAAAATGCATGCATGGGTTGTTCTTCATTGACTTGATTTGCAATATAAAAATAGACAATACTGGCCATAACAAAAAGATACCAAGAATTGTATCAGGATTAACTACTAAATCAACAGTATTTGCATAATACACAAGATATATATATAATATAATGGTTATATTACTCAGAAATTTGCATTGGACATGTTACATATACAAGGACATACTTTCAATATCCTCATCAGTACCCATTCTTTGTGTTACCTTGTTTCCCTGGCCAATGTCACGAAGTTCCACCTATTATCAAAAACTATAAGTTTTGGTTAGGAATGTATAGTAAGAGTCCAGAAGTTACAACATACAACTATATCTGATAACAATAGCACAAAAAAGTAAGGCATTGGGCAAACCAAGCAAAATAAGATTTCCTTTAATCATGGGTACTTTCCTAAAAAAAATTGACAGGCATGTGCCATCATCCAAATATATAACAAGGCCTTTTCCTTTTTTTTTTTTTTTTTTTTTTGATAAAACCATCTAACAAAGTTTCTAAACAAAACCAAATAAGAAATTGCATGTTAGGATAAAAAAATCACAACCTAAATCAACACCTTCACCTTATTAGAAAAAACATTACTTAATCAAATTTGTTAGTGGATACATGCCATATGTGCTTTAGCACACTGTTAGCTGTTGTAGTAAGTTCAGTAAATCTGTTTGTAACAAACTGGTTGAGAAACAGTTGCATTATCAGTTGACACAACTGTCTGCCAATGTCTCAACAGTATATATTGTAAAGCTCAAAGCAAGTATAGACAAGATAACAGGATATTTAGATTCTCAAAAACATTCAGCTTTTGTCTACTCTTTGATCTTTGACTTTCTTTTATTTTCCTTTGTTTGCCTTGTAACAAAATCAAATACAAATCTTTGAGATTCTGTGTAACATCTATGGTAAAGTCCTGAAAAAATATTAATTTATCAGTTAGTAGTTGATCCAGGCATACTATATCGCGCAAAATATAGTATCCTCTGATTAGTGGAGAAAAATAAGAAAGTTCTCAGAATTATTGATGAAAGTTTTCCTCTGCCAAGGAGGATGTGCAGTAAAATATCGAGGCATACTATAGTGCACAAGAAGGAGTTGGTCCTACATTGTGCAAAAACAATTTTCCTAGACACAATGACTAAAAAGCCTTCCCACTTGTTGCATTTAGAAATACAATAGTAATTCCTTCAAAAGACAAGTTACATGATAGTATTCACTATGCTAATTCTCTTTCTTACTAGGCAGTTGAATATGTTGCATCTATTCACAATTGCACATAATACAATATTCTATTTCAAATACTAATTTGAGGAAAAAGTAAACCTAGACAAGCAAGCTGAATAATAATAATATGGAACAGATGTGCGTTTAGGGAGGGTCAGTATGAGAAAAGAATAAGAGGAAATCTTAGAATAAACCTTGATTGTGGCTTTTCCTCTTCCTTCATGAGAGTGATCTACTTTAAGAACCTGATGATGTTTACATCATGAAAGAAAGTGTTGGATAACAAAATTTAATGGATACTATTTGACAACAATCAATTGGTCGAGTAATTAGTAAATACCTCGTAAATACGCCCTGGAAGCAAACATGTCCAGCACAATAAGAATGCAAAGTGAATTCGTTAGAAAGCATAATATAACTAACTACACGTGTCGAATCGAATAATAAGAGTAAAACTTAATAATCCAACAGCAAAGCAACCTTGTTTTCCAATAATATTTCCGACTCTAATCTGCACAGCAAGAGACAGTGAAGAAGCATCTATAAAAATTTCGATAAAGCCCCCCAAAAAAATTGTCAAAGTTAAAAGATACATACATCAGAGCCAGATACTTTGATTCCACGACATTGAGAGGCAGACCATGGATAGGTGAACAAGTTGGTGGCGGTGGAGGAAGCAGAAGGCGCTGATGGTAGTGAGTTCAAATTAAATGATGGCGGAGAACAAAAAGCAGAAGAATATAAATAGGATGAAAGTCTGAAAAGAGACTTGGTATCGAAATTGGAAAGCCTGAGCCTCAGCCACAGAGCTTGCATTCTCTCGCTTTTCTTTGGTTTGATATCGGAACAACCTCAAACCCCGGTTTGAGTTTATGATTTAGGATTTTAGGGGAGTGTTTCTTACTTCGAGAATGATTTTTTTTCTTTATTTAAATTATAAGAAAAACTAACACGATCTAAAGTAAAACATATTTTTTTAGAGTAAAATGAAATATTTTTAAAAATTAATATAAAAATATTATGTCTATTTAAAATTTGAACACCATCAAATTTTATTAAGTAAATTTCTTTATTGAGATTTTTTCTTCTAAATTAATTAAAAATATTTATAGTATGGATTTAAGATTTAGGAGTTTAGATATACGTGTCTAGGGTTCATAATAGTAAGGTCTTAGAGGTTTATGATTTAAGGGTAGGGTTTCTTATTATTATTATTCTTATTAATATTCTAATCATTCTGATTCTTATTAGGGTTTAGGTTTTTGGGTTTTGGGTTTTAAGTTTAGGGTTTTAGGGTTTAAGGTTTAGGGTTTAGTGTTTTAGGGGTTAGGGTTTAGGTTTTTGGGGGTTAGGGTTTAGGTTTTTGGGTCTTTGGTTTTTGGGGTTTAGAGTTTTGGGTTTAGGGTTTTGGGTTTTGGGTTTTGGGTTTTGGGTTTTGGATTTTGGGGTTTATGGTTTAGGGTTTATGGTTTGGAGTTTGGGGTTTGGGGTTTAGGGTTTCGGGTTTCGGGTTTTGGGGTTTATGGTTTAGGGTTTATGGTTTGGAGTTTGGGGTTTGGGGTTTGGGGTTTCGGGTTTCGGGTTTTGGGGCTTGGGGTTTTGGGGTTTGGTTGGGGTTTGGGGTTTGGGGTTTTGGGTTTTGGATTTGGGGTTTTAGGGTTTTGGGCTTTTGGGGTTTTAGGGTTTTGGGGTTTTAGGGTTTTGGGGTTTTAGGGTTTTTGGGTATTAGGGTTTTAGGGTTTTAGGGTTTTAGGGTTTAGGGTTTTTTTAGGGTATTAGGGTTTTAGGGTTTTAGGGTTTATGGTTTTTTTAAGGTTTTAGGGTTTAGGGTTTTAAGGTTTTAGGGTTTTAGGGTTTTGGGGGTTTAGGGTTAGGGTTTTGGTTTTAGGGTTGTAGGGTTTAGGGTTTTGGGTTTTAAGGTTTTAGGGTTTTAGGGTTTTAGTGTTTTGGGTTTGGGGTTTAGGGTTTGGGGTTTAGGGTTTAGGGTTTGGGGTTTGGGGTTAGGGGTTTGGGGTTAGGGGTTTGGGTTTAGGGTTTTGGGGTTTTGGGGTTTTGGGTTTTGGGGTTTGGGTTTAGGGTTTTGGGTTTAGGGTTTCGGGGTTTGGTTGGGGTTTGGTTGGGGTTTGGGG